>NQII01001660.1:328253-392455 GCA_002778355.1 Clitarchus hookeri
CCTATTACAGAAGTATAATTTCAGAAAAAGTAAACCAGAAATGAAAGTCACAGTTTTGACACACATCCATCTCTAACCACAAACTTCGAAACAGTGAAAATTTACCCTTCCACATTTTTTTAAAAGGTAAACACTATTATTTTGTCGTGATTAATTACTAAGTTCTTTGTTCGAGATTACAAAATTAAGTGCCTAGGCCTATTAAACGCGAACAATTTTGTCGTTACTAAAAATCATTTTGTGTCCACCACAAGAACATACATGTGGTGTATTAGCCATTTCTTTCTAAGTGAGGGCAAGTCATTTGCCTGAAACAAAGACTATTGTACTTATGTGTAGAAGCAGCAGTACTCACCGTGGAGCTGCGCCAGAGACTGAAGGGCGTTGGTACTGCAGTTGATGAAACCTGCAACACACAGACACACAGGCCTACTCAGTGAGACATGTCTGGACCATGGAGCAATAGTATACAAGCAGGCAACTGGCACGCACTGTAAAACAACTAATATTTTGTAAATGCTTCTTCAACATACGCTAAGCATTGTAAAAGGAAGAGCAGAATTAAATAATATTGCCTAAAATTTCCAGACATTTCCTTTTGGAATTCCTAATTAGCAAAAAATCAAGGTAATCTACGATGGCCAATGTCCAAATGGAACGACGAAGCACGGACAGATGTCCAACGCTAACTACACGCTCCACTACCACAAGCCTGCACCACAACCGACCACAGTTCTACTAATACATACAGCCTCGTCATCCCTACACTCATCGTAGTTCCCTGCTTCCTATCAATTTTAATCGAACACACCAGCCATTGCCATAAAAACTCACTGTTTTTCCCTGATGCTTTTCACCTTAATTTATAGTAAATTTTTTAAATACATTATTTTTCAATTTTAATGTTTGAGCGGGTATTTAATTTGGTTTAACATAAATGTAGAATTTGCTTTTGAGACGACGACATAAGCACATCACAACAGCCAAAAATTAAATAAGCAAGTGCATGGCTCATATACTTTGTAATGGTGCGTCTTTACAGAAAAATTAAAACCACGAAAAATTTACTTCTTACGATTGTAGACGTATTTTCGCGAAATGTCGTGGTAACTGTGGGTTCCGAACGACTTGGAAAGAGAGACCACGGGAGGCTGAGGAACCATCTCTTCGCTACGCAAGCATAACGCCTATAGCGAGCACGGTAACCTAACACGAATCAAGCCAACACAGAAAACAAATGTATACTGATGCAGTGGCGACAGCAAGCTGAATTCTATTTCAAGCCTGTTCTACAGGCAGTGGCATACACTCTGACGCGGTTACCATGCCCGTGTTTGTTGTTATCAAGCAAAGCAATTTTGGAAATTTAGCAACAGATGGTTTTGAAGAATGATATTATACACTTTTTTTTGGGCACCAATCTTGCCCAGAAAAATTTGATGACAATGTTTTCTCCATCCGCACAAAAAAGTGCAATAGGCTGATACATTTTTTTCCCTGTAAATATTCGACACTCAACGCTGTTGACAAAGTATGAAAAAGCCCAAAAGGACATAACATTATCCTATCAAAGAACTTAATTTGTTCACCCTGATAATATACCTTTCTGCCTTGGCACTTCTTTTCTAGAACACTACAGCNCTATCAAAGAACTTAATTTGTTCACCCTGATAATATACCTTTCTGCCTTGGCACTTCTTTTCTAGAACACTACAGAAATAGTTACTTTTTAACAACTGTAAACCTTACAAATGTCTACGTTTAGTTAATTGTCTATTTCTAGACCGTATAGTTTTTGTATTATGACTTACCAAAATCACAATCTTAGGGTTTTTAACAAGCATAGACGATTTTTACACAGCACTTACAAGGGTGACAAAGGCCATGTATTTATTAATTTTAAGGTANTTTTAACAAGCATAGACGATTTTTACACAGCACTTACAAGGGTGACAAAGGCCATGTATTTATTAATTTTAAGGTATGCTTAGCAACATTAATTTTACAAATAATCAAACTATTCCAAATAAAATCCAGCAAAATTGTATATATTTTGAGTAATTTTTATAAATATGAAAACATTTCATACTGAGGTTTTAAATTTTTCCTGGAGTGACTCACAGTATCTTATTTCAATGTAAATTATCCAATTTCGGTGAGTTGGTTTTAATAATTTCTATATCCCCAAATATTAAAATTGTGATTTTGACATGCAATTATTAGAGACCCGGAATTTTCGTCGGTAAAGTAAGTTGGATTTCGAAATAACTATCAAGATGTTCCCTGTACCTTAACAAGCTTGGTTTATAATGCTGAATCAAGAAAGTAAGTTTTGGAGGAAACCCCAAGATAGCGGGGATACATCCCCATTAGTAGCTATAAAACGGGCATTCCAGCACACCTGGCACCTGACAGGGAGCGGGGAGCCGGAAGCATCTCCCGCGTCAGCCGATGACGTCACAGCGGCTCGCGCACTAGGTGCGTGTCGCTAGGTACGCGAAGCTCTCATCTCTACGCGAGGCTCTCAAGATATTTTTAAAAATTAAAATTTTTTTTTTAAATCTTTATTTTTATATTTTTTAACTGATAAGCTATGCGAGGCTCTCGAAACTGACAAGTCAGTACCGTTCATATCAGCTGAAGAATGTTTGTGTTCATTGTCCCCTGACACAACTTCTCACAGCATATAAGAATAGTCTAATTTCCGAGTCAGATATAGTCACCAAACATATGCATCACCCCGTCAACGAAAATAATCACGGAGGCATTTAAGTCCTATGCTTATTACGAAAGGTTCGTTTGTAAGTTAATGTGCAAATGACATCACACGAAGCTCTCATACCGGCAGCATTGAGGTTCGATGCCAGCTGANTCGTTTGTAAGTTAATGTGCAAATGACATCACACGAAGCTCTCATACCGGCAGCATTGAGGTTCGATGCCAGCTGATTACTTATTGCATGATGTCAAATATTTATTTTTGTTTAATTTCAATTACACGTAGCTCTCGAAGGAAAGCTAACATTCTATAGGATGCTAGCAAGTATAAAGATGAAAGGAATGTATATAAAATCACATTAAAAAAAAAAACAAATTAATTTGCATAAATATATATTTTTTAAATTTAAAATAATAAAAAAGTATGTATTTGAAAGCCGCTAGCAGCGTTGCGTGACCACCAGACATGAAGTCGATGGGGTGCCGCGGTGACATAGCGGATAGACGACTCGCTTCCCAGTGGTCATGACAGGCCCAGATGACAAGCCGGGAGGGTTATAGCAGTGTCTTCCCAAAATATATTAACATTTAAGTCCTTCCTACTAGATAAATATCACGCTCTTGCATGCCAAGCCAGGAAGGTTATCTCCAAGTTTTCCCAAAAATATTAACATTTAAGTCCTTCATACTAATCCTTCCTACGAGATGATCACACTTGTGCGTGCCAAGCTGGGAGGGTTATCTCAGTGTCTTCCCAAATTCGATTATCATTTAAGTCCAACCTACATGCTACAACAAACATATAGGCTTGATTAAGCGAGAAGTATTAAAAAAAAACATGTTAAAATAATCTTTCATATTCCGTTATAGCCGAAGGCTCTGAACAAAGTCCTAGAGAAATGTCGGTTCCGAAAACTCATATAGGCTTGGGCCACGCGGTAGAAGTAGTAATTAGAAAAACTTCTATGTTTAAACAATAATAATCGTTCATATACTGTTATAGCCTCCGTCTCGTCGAGAGAACATGAATATTAATAGTAGCCAGGAGGTGTGTGTGTGTGCGAGAAAAAAAACGTGCTGTACGCTCAGTTAGTACGCAAAAGAAGTCATGCACATAGGTGACGCAGCGTTGTACCATCTGCAAAGAGATAGGTATTCCATTATAGCCACAGACCCCTGGCCAGTGCACTCGAGAGAGAAATGCCGGTTTCATACAAATAAGCCAACACAGAATGCGGAAAAGTAATTTAAAAAACTTTTTTAAATAATAATAAATATTTCGTTTACAGCCTCAGACCCTTGCCTTGATGCTAGACACCCCCCCCCCCCGACACGGCGAGAGAANTATATATTCAAAGTAATAGTATTTTTTTTACCTATCGCTACACCAAGTCCGATGTGAGTTTCGGAAATATTAAAAATAATATACATATAAAACTAGTATGATTATTAGTTTTGCAACGGCCAGACTCTGCGAGACGCCCAACGAAGATGACATGTTAAACCTCCTACAATATGATATACTTCACGCTCTTGCATGCTAAGCTAGGAGGGTTACCTCGGAGTCTTCCTAAATTCGATTATCATCTAAGTCCTTCATACAAAATATTCACCACGTTCCTCAGAGATGACCGCCACGTTGCTGCAGAAATGCGGGCAGGCAACATACATTAAAGTTAATGGAGAATCCTAAGAATTAATTATCTCCCAGATGCGGAAGACATTAAGTTAACGGGTCATAGTTAAAAAAAATAAGTTTCAGTCGGACACGCCAAAAGCATCAGGCACACCTTAGCATGCTGACATATGCGAGCACTTCAAAGACACAAATATCACAGCTATTCCACGAGAAAATAATAATATGTTTAAATACGGTGTTCGCTCGACCAGTCAGCACGCAAATTAGTATTACATATACACACACACACACACACACACACTTTAGCACGAGTTTCGGAAACATATATAAAGTATTATTAATAAGTATATTTTGCTACAGCCAGGGACGTCTGTCAGTACGCAAAAAAACTTCATGTACACACTTCAATATACATATGTACAGCAGATCCATCAACACATGCGAACAAAGATTGACCAAAAAAGTTACACCAAAGGGGAAGTTCAGCGCGAATCCTCCCGAGAAATACATTATACATATGCTGTACGCTCACATCAGTCAGTACCCAAAAAATTCATGTATACACTCACATTCTATACGTACAGCAGACCTTGCTCCCACGACGCATAACAAGATAATAACTGATATAATGCCTACAACGTCGTTGTACAAACACTCCAGACGACGACAGTCTCGGAAATAGTTAAACTATTTAAAGTATTAATAATTGTTTGCTACAGCCAGGCTGTGCAGGGCTTCGGCAACTCCCTCGAGAAATTCGTTTATACATATGCTGCAGTGACCCTTCATTATGTGACCCCCATTTTTTTAGCCAATGGGAGATTGAGGGATTTTACCTAACATACTGCGAGAGGCTCTCGTCTCTGATTGGCTACGCAAGGCTAAGGATATCAACATTGACAAGCTAGTATCTTTCATCATGTCTGAAGTATGTTCGTATTCATTACCCTCCTGCCATGTAACGTCTCACATAGTATAAGCATAGCAGGTTCCGATTTGTTTATGATACACACCCTCAACAATTATCACATAAGCATTTACGCGCTAGTTGCGCCTAATATCAGTCTCGTTTTAGATGCGATCGCCAAAAAAATTCATAGACATCACTCCCAACATCACGAAAGGACTACGTGCCTGATTGGACACTAAGTTCCTCTAAACTTTTAATATTTCTTCTACACATGGAAAAAAATATTTACCGAATAAGCTAGACCAAAGGGGGAAATACATATTCATTGCTAGATATTTCGAACATATATATGGTTTCTACTGTTGGGTGCGATTACACGATGGTTTTATAAACATATTAATATAGGTTTCGTTACCCTTGTCGAAATCACAACAGCAATCGATGTACTTACACCTAACATAAATACTACTACTACAAGGAGTGGCAGGAATTCAGTATGGCCCCCCTTCAGTGACACTGAAGCGGCCAAGTGATGCTTAACCAAAACCTGGTGTTCAGTTTAGACGTAGCATGTGAGAAACAGTCCACAATGCAGCAACAGTATTCCAGCATGGGGTGTCATGTAGCAGCGGATGTTAATTGTCTATGCCAAACTTATTCACGCTCAATGTTACATTGGAATTGTTTTTTGATGATCTCACAATATAGAGTAGTGACTTTTTGGGCAAGGAGGGATTTTACCTAACATACTTTGCGAGTCTCTGAGTAGCTAAGGGCTATGAACACCTACAAGCTAGCACCATTCATCATGGCTGAAGAATGTTCGTATTCATTGGCCTCTTATCATATAAATTCACACATCGTATAAGCATAGCAAGTTCTAAGTTCCGATACACAGCACACCCTCGACAATGGAAAAATTATCAGAGAATCATTTAAGCATTTCTCAAGCCTATATGTTTGTTTTAGCATGTAGGATGGACTTTAATGATAATCTAATTTGGGAAGACACTGAGATAACCACCCCCAGTTTGGAATGCAAGTGCGTGACATTTAACATGCGCTCCATCCAAATGGAATGCAATGTCAGGGGGTGATTTGTGTTACAAATTTGACGCCTATATCTTAAACTGGTTGGAAATTACGGCCAACTCTGCTTATAAGTTCGCATAGGGTCTAAATGCAGTATTCAGCTGTGGACATGCAGTCAGGAGCAGCAACATACACCGGCCGTGCAGCCAGGCGTTGATATGTATCTCGTCAGAGTTCACGCATATTTGAAATTATTTTTAATAAATTGAATAAAATTTAAAATATATATATATATTAATATCAATTATCTTTGGTTTTTTATATCTAAATACATGCCANTAATATCAATTATCTTTGGTTTTTTATATCTAAATACATGCCAGCATCCTGTTAGGACGTAATTTAAAGAGAAAAACATCAATTTGAAGAAAATAACAAGACCATAAATTAATTTTTTGAGTCTGGTGGTTACGCAGCGCCACACTCAAATTTATAANATTTGAAGAAAATAACAAGACCATAAATTAATTTTTTGAGTCTGGTGGTTACGCAGCGCCACACTCAAATTTATAATACAATATGTAGATTTAAAATATATATATATCTTACTTTTTTTTCAAGTACCGAGGTGTTAACAAACCCAAGGCGCCTTTAACATTGTCAGCATCCTATAGTCAGCCAGCTTCACCCTCCTTCGAGAGCCTCGTGTGACGTCATTTGAAAATAACACTAAAATTCATAACTTCATGTCTGGTGGTCACGCAACGCTGCTAGCGGCTTTCAAATACATACTTTTTTATTATTTTAAATTTAAAAAATATATATTTATGCAAAAAATTTGTTTTTTTTTAAATGTGATTTTATATACATTCCTTTCATCAAATATGAACGATCGTAGGATATCTTACAATCGAAAGGAAGCTCTCCTACGTGTAATTGAAATTAAACAAAAATATATATTTGACATCATGCAATAAGTAAGCAGCTGGCATCGAACCTTAATGCTGCCGGTATGAGAGCTTCGTGTGATGTCAATAACTTACACATGAAACTTTGAACCCTACGTTCGACTTTAATTGCAGCCAGTCGAGAGCTTCGGGTGATGTAATTTGCACATTAACTTACAAACGAACCTTACGTAATAAGCATAGGGCTTAAATGCCTCCGTGATCATTTTCGTTGACGGGGTGATGCATATGTTTTGGTGACTATATCTGATTCGGAAATTAGACTATTCTTATATGCTGTGAGAAGTTGTGTCAGGGGACAATGAACACTAACATTATTCAGCTAATATGAACGGTACTAACTTGTCAGTTTCGAGAGCCTCACATAGCTAATCAGTTAAAAAAATTAAAAAAAAAAAAAAAACATTTAAAAAAAATTCAAAAACATTGTGAGAGCCTCGCATAGCCCTTCAGAGACGATCGCATGTTGAAAGCCTCGCGTAGAGATGAGTCTCGCGTACCTAGCGATGCGCACCTAGCGCGCGAGACGCGGTAACGGAATCGGCTGACGCGGGAAACGCTACCGGCTCCCCGCTCCGTGCCAGGTGCCAGGTGTGCTAGAGTGCCCGTTTTATAGCTACTCCCATTAACAAAACATTCTTTAATGCCATCATTTCTCCTTCGAGCCTTATCTAAACTTATTTATAATGTGTTTTAAATTTCACACAAGAACTCCATTCCATGGCTTAAAAAGTGACTGCGAGCGAATTCGTTACTATTACAGTATAACATATTGCAAATAACTTTTATACAGGAATCCNGCTTAAAAAGTGACTGCGAGCGAATTCGTTACTATTACAGTATAACATATTGCAAATAACTTTTATACAGGAATCTCAGTTGGCTTTTTTTTTATAAAATCAACAAATATGGTTATTATCCATGCATGCACCATACAGTCGTTAAGTCAATTATTGTTTATTTTTGCAGCATTAAGCAAAAAATTCATTTTCATTCCTTTGTGAAGGAATACATCATGTAATACTTTCAAAGCGTTTACGTATTTGCACGAACACATTATTCTCAGTTCATTTTACTTTAGTTAACTACGAAATAAAACACAAATGCCTGCACAGTTAACAAGACAATTTTGTATCACGACTACGGGTACCAATGATGATAACGCACACTCCACACACACACAGACAAAATCATTAAATTTACAAAATCTAAAAAATTATGCGAACTCCGGTCACAAACCCCGACAAGANGCTTAAAAAGTGACTGCGAGCGAATTCGTTACTATTACAGTATAACATATTGCAAATAACTTTTATACAGGAATCCCAGTTGGCTTTTTTTTTTATAAAATCAACAAATATGGTTATTATCCATGCATGCAGCATTAAGCAAAAAATTCATTTTCATTCCTTTGTGAAGGAATACATCATGTAATACTTTCAAAGCGTTTACGTATTTGCACGAACACATTATTCTCAGTTCATTTTACTTTAGTTAACTACGAAATAAAACACAAATGCCTGCACAGTTACCAAGACAATTTTGTATCACGACTACGGGTACCAATGATGATAACGCACACTCCACACACACAGACAAAATCATTAAATTTACAAAATCTAAAAAATTATGCGAACTCCGGTCACAAACCCCGACAAGATCGCCCGGAGCCCTAACAGCACAGTGATATGACGCCTCCCAATGAGCGCCTTGCATCCCGTCAGCTGGAAGAAAGTCGACCCAATAGAAAAACCTGCACAACACGGTAGACCCAGTCACTCTGCACACTTAATGAGCAGCGTGCAGCCAATCATCAATCGAGTACACTTACATCAACAGCACCGAGACACCTCGCATGTGTATACTAAAATATTCGGCGCCGCGGTGACTGAGCGGTTAGCCTGCTCACATCCCATCAAGGCGAACCGGGTTCAATCCCCGACCGGGTAACTCCCGGATTTTCACAAGTGGGAATTGTGACTCACGATGCCGCTGGTCAGCGGGTTTTCTCGGGGATCTCCTGTTTCTCCCGCCCTTTCATTCCGGCGCTGCTCCATACTCACCTCAGTCACCCACATCGGCTCTCAAGACCTCGCTGTTAAGGGCCGCCCTAACCTCTTCACTCACTCACTACTATATTCTATGCCCACAGTACGAACATTTATTGCGGCCACGACTTTCAAGTTGTGACTTTGTGGTAATTGGAACCGTTAGGACCTCACGCATCACAGCATTGTTGTCAAACCACAGAGAAACTTTGACTTAAATAATTACTATTTATTTACTTAGTTTTCATCTGTCCGTATGATGACCATAAAGTAAGCATTTAAGTGAAAGCATACTCTGACTCAACAACCAATTATACTATCCATCTCGCTCAAGATCTGCATTTGCTCTGAGAACTGTCCCCTCTACTGAACGCCTCCCTCAAAATGTGCTTGTATTTAACATTTGCACGGAGGCGTGCATAAAGTCTTATAGTGCCCTATCGCGGAAGCCTATTCCCTTCTCCGACTTTATTCATGATCGCAAACGTGTTTACTAAGAAATGTTTTCATCTGTGTAGGAAGAGATGAAAACTATATGATTACAAAAACCAAAGAATGTTTAGGAAACATAGTGATACATTTGGGGTGGAGGTAGGGACGGGAATAAAGCTGGCAAAATTATCGAATTTTGTAGCTACTTGAGAATTCTGTGCAAAAAAAAAAAGAAACTAAACTGAAAATTAATTAATTACGTTTCACGCATGTGTGTTAGTCACAGCATGCTTGAAGCCCCACTGACGCAGACCTCTAAGAGTAATCAGGTTAGAACAAAAGCTCTCCGCACACTGTGTGAAGAATGTAAAGGCGTTTGTGGCAATGATCTTCGCGCGAACACCGACATTAGAGAACCTGCGCTCGAATATGCGGGTCACCGGCTCGGCTCCCAGGCCAACATGGAGCTGTTGGCGTAAACGTTCTGGTTGTCATTATAAATTAAACATCGTTACTTTTCCGCTATTACACATAGTTACATACATTGAAAAGCCAAAAAAAACTGGTACACCTGCCTAATATCGTGCAGGGACCCCGCGAGCACGCAAAAGTACCTCAAGACGACGTGGCATGGACTCGACTAATGTCTGAAGGTATGCAGGAGGCATTTCACACCATGAATCCTGTAGAGCAGTCCACGAATCCATAGGAGTGCGAGGCGGTGGAGATCTCTTCTGAACAGCGCGTGACAAGGCATCCAAGATATGATCAATAATGTTCATGTCTGGTGATTTAGGTAGCCAATGGAAGTGTCTAAAGTCAGAAGAGTGTTCCTGGAGCCACTCGGTAGCAACTCTCAACGTGTGAGGTGTCGCATTGTCCTGCTGGAATTGTCCACGTCCGTAGGAATGCACAATGGACATGAATGGGTGCAGGTGATCGGAAAGGATGCCTACGTATCTGTCACTTGCCAGAGTCGTATCTAGACGTATCAGGGGTCCCATTTCACGCCAACTGCACACGCCCCATACCATGACAGAGCCTCCACCAGCTTGAACAGTCCCCTGTTGACATGTAGGGTCCATGGATTCATGAGGATGTCTCCATACCCGTACACGTCCATCCGCCCGATACAATTGGAAACGAGACTCGTCAGACCAGGCAACGTGTTTCCAGTCATCAACAGTCCAATGGCGGTGTTGGCGGGCCCAGGCGAGGCGTAAAGCTTTGTGTCGTGCAGTCAACAACGGTACACGAGTGGGCCTTCGGCTCCGAAAGCCCATATCAATGATGGTCCGTTGAATAGTTCGCACGCTGGCACTTGTTGATGCCCCAGCATTGAAATCTGCGCCAATTTGAGAAAGGGTTGCACGTCTGTCACGTTTAATGATTCTTGTCAGTCGTCGTTTGTCCCGTTCGTTCACGATATTTTTCCGGCAGCGATGCCGAAGATTTGATGTTTTACCGGATTCCCGATATTCACGGTACACTCGTGAAATGGTCGTACGCGAAAATCCTAATTTTATCGCTACTTCGGAGATGCTATGTCCCATCTCTCGTGCGCCAACTATAACACCACGTTCAAACTCACTTAAATCTTGATAACCTGCCATTTTAGCAGCAGTAACCGATCTAGCAACTTTGCCAGACGCTTGTTATTTTATATAGGCGCTGCCGACCGCATCGCTTTACTCTGATTGGTTCCATACCTCTGTTATTTGCATACGCACGCTTATACCAGTTTTTTTTGGCTCTTCAGTGTATAAAAGCAAGTCCCTTGCGCGCGTCTGTCTGCCTGTCTGTATGACTGTGCTAATCGCGAGAACCACTGAACGGATTTGGATGCGGTTTTTACTGTTCTGATCTGCATTTATAGATTAAAGTTTGTGTGTATTACAAAGTGCCCTGGCACTTATAGGATATGAGTATTAACGGTATTAGTGAATCAAGTCGGGAAAAAAGTTTGCCGCCAGCGCTCTCTCATGGAATACTCTGCCCTTTAGATATATAACAAAATCATGTACGAAAAAATTGTGTAAAATTAAGTTATCTTCAAAAAAGTCAGAGGTAGCATATATCTATCTTTAACAGATAAGTAGTAATAAGCGTATTTACAATTTAAATTACGCAGTAAAAACGAACGTAACATTCACTGTCTTTTCTAACCATAAGGAATTTAATCTTTATCAAAATAAATTATATCCACCGAAATTATACGAGACTGGATTACAAATAAAAAGTTTATAAAGTCATCTTATTGAAGGTACTATTCTATCTGGTTGTGGTGACGCCTGCGGCGTCCCTATATGTTATCCGTCCGTACTCAAGCTCTAGCGAAGCACAGGCGGGTACGTCAGTCAGGNCAATTTCCAATAAAAGTTTGTTTTGGTATGACGATAAATAAGGAACAGGGTCAAACACTTAATGTGGCTGGAGTGGATTTGAGTGGAGCATATTTTTCACACGGACAACTATACTTGTACGTAGCCCATTCGCGTGTCACGTCAAACAGAAATCTTTTTGTGCTGGCGGTCGGAGGCAAAACGATTAATGTTTTGTACAAAGAAATTTTCTAAACCACTATCATATAATATTGTTATATTAGAGATGTATGAAGTGGATTAAGCGAAGGAGGTAGGTATGTCAGGATCGTGGTAAATAGAGGTCCATAATCTCTGCCTACCCCTCTGGGAGACAGGCGTGGCGTGGCGTGGCGTGGCGTGGCGTGACGTGTGTGTGTGTGTATATGTATTAGTGATGCAACGAATATTCGCATTCGCATTCGCGAATATTCTTATGTTTTTGAACATTCGCATTCGCAAAAATGATGCCAATATTTTGCGAATGTATTTGGCAATGAAAAATGAAAATGTATATTAAATAATAATGCAACTGCTATGATTAAGACATATTTGTTTATTAACATATTTTTTATGTACAAGAGTGTATTTTAATGATATTTGGGAAACAGCCTTGCAGTTATTCACTAGATTACATAACAGAAACACACTTTTGATATTCNAGTGTATTTTAATGATATTTGGGAACCAGCCTTGCAGTTATTCACTAGAGTACATAACAGAAACACACTTTTGATATTCTTTTATTCTTATTTACCTAAGCAAAATTAAATTAAGGCAGGTAATTTCTTAAAACTTCTAAACTATATTATAACACAACTGTATGATCAAATACCATTGAACTGCTTTAACACAAAACAATGGAATAAGATATAACCCAACCTTTTTAATTATACAAATCAACTTTAAATGAGATCTTTTGTAAAAACACTTAACAATATGCATTTATGCAACCTAAAGGGTATCTTATTCAAATATGTGAGATCTTTTAATGAACTAGTAATCATGTTTAATTGTAAATCAAATCGACTTCTTATGAATAAAGTTAAAAATATATTGTGAAGAAAAACAAACAATATAATAATCTTCTTTTCAATTAAAACAAATATGTTCTTAACATTTTGTTAATTTTAACTTTGGTACTAAAACTAACTCACTAATTATGTAATTTTTAAGATATCCATTAAACATTACTTCTTGAAATCGAAAAATAAAACTATGAAAAATTGTTTATATCTAAGCACAATTAAGTGAAACACTTATTAATTAAATAAGAGTAGAGGAATATTAAACTTCAGAAATAGAAGTTTTGATGCCTTTTCTCCTTGCAGCCTATTTCGGTGGGATGTGTAAAGAAGACCAGCCCCACTAAAGACCCTTTCGCTAGGCACACTAGTGGGTGGTGTTACTAAATATTGCCTGGCTATGGGAGAAATAATGCCATACTTCTTATTATTTACCGCCCACCATGTAAGTGGCTCTGCATCATTTTCCACACGTTTATCTAATAAATATTCATTGATGGTTTTTTTTATCAAAACTTCTATAGGGTTCGTACATTCATTTTCTTATTCTTCTTCACTTTCACTGGAATCCATCAGCAATTTCATGGTGTCTCTTAAAGATATAGATTTCTCTGTCAGACTGGCACTGGAACCAGATGTTTCAATCCGATGAGTAGTCATTCTGGCACGCTTAGGATTTGAACAAGACGATAGGCTTGATTCATCGTTTCCAATTGACTCTAATATATTTTTCACAACTTGATCCCTGGTTGAAGAATTTTTGAAAAATTCTAATTTGTATCTTGGGTCAATAAAAGTTGCCGTAGCAAACAATACGTCATTTTCCAAATGGGAAAATCTGCGACATAGTTCTCGTTTAAGAACTAAAATCGTATTCCCAACGCATTCGTCGGTCACATCAAATTCACCAATTATTTTTTCCAAAGTGGACAATAATGGAATTACTGAGGATACAGAAATATTGGCTGCACTTAGTTCTTTTGTAATTTCCTCAAAATATCTGAGTAAAGTTATTATTTTTTCCACAATAATCCACTCTTCGGAAGTTAGTTGTGAAATCTTGTTATTCTGGGAAGCATAAAGACACAACGAATCTTTGTTTTTCAAAATACGCTCTAACATATACAAGCTGCTATTCCATCTTGTAGCACACTTTTGTATGATTTTCAGCTTTGGCTGATCGATTCTTTCTTGTAGAGCAGCCAGTTCATCTTGAGCTACATTTAAGTGATGAAAATGTGTTGCCATCTTTTTACATTTTGCAATCACTGTTATAACGGAATCTTGTGCCTTAAGCCCTTCCTTGACAACCAGCTGAATTTGGTGTGACGAACAATCAATGTCTCTAATTAATAACAAGGAAATACCTTCTTTCATGTTTGTGCCACCATCTCTAACAATGCATTGCACTTTTTCTTTAGGTATTTCCCAATGCGACAACATGGTTTCAAGTTTTATAGCTATATTTTCACCAGTATGTCTGCCATCGTTAAATACCTTTGCGTTTAACACAATCATTTTTCTCTCAAAGTTTTTTGTTATACCATGACATGTAAGACTCAGCAAAGATATTCCTGAACAAGAATCAGACCAAATATCAGTGGTAAACGCCAATTTTTCAAATGACTTAATTAATCCCAAAATTTTATCTTTGACTTTGCCGTAGAAATTCTCACATATAAAAGAAGAAAAATGTTGTCGGCTTTTTATATTATACGACGAACAAAGATGGTTCAATAGTCTGACAAATCCAACACTTTCGACAAAACTAAAGGGTAAGTCCTCTAAAGCAATCATTTCACTTATGAAATTATCAATTTCCAAAGACTTGGCATTGTTGTTATCCCACTTTTTTGTTTTTTCGACGCAATCAGTCAAATACATCTGTTTCAGGTCGGTTTTCGTACATTGTCGCGAAGTGGAGGCCACAACACTTGTTGTAGAAGCATTTCGCTTTTCATTTTCCCTATTCTTTAAAGCATTATACTCGTTTTTATGCAAAGCTTCCAGGTGATTTCTCATAGCACTTGTTGTTCTTCCTTTGCGCTAGTATTGTTTATTACATATTTTGCATTTCAAATTTTCAGCATCACATATTGTAAAATAAGTCCAAACTTCGCTAACACACGACCGCATCATTTTGAAATATCACTTATCACTGTACAATTACAACAATAGAGTATTTACAAGTTAAAAACAAAACTTAAGTATGTTGACTCGACGCTGCCCCCACCTGCACTATACAGGGTGGTGGATAGCAGGGTACATAGTAATTTGTTACGGTGCTGGCTAACTGCACCTTGGGCTGCTGTAAGATGGGTGACACAAAGACATAACTGGGTTCGGTTTATTCACGCTTTACTTTTATTGTCCAAAGTTACAGTGATCTGTACATATATGAGACCTAGCCCCTTTTATATCTTCTCGGACGGTGGAATCTAGCTATCCCTCGATGCTGGTGGCTGGCGTTGTCGTGCTGTCTCGGTGTCTCTCCCGGGAAGTCCTGGGCTCGATCCCTGGACGTGCAGTTCTCTCCTCGTCGCTCGTCGTTCCTCGTATCTGACTCTCTCGTGACTCCGGCGTAACTCCCGACTCCGTCGTAACTTCGTTGTAACTGTCTTGTCGCTGCTGCTCCGTCGTAAACGTCTCGTAACTCTCGCGTAACTGACCTCAACTGTCCTTCACTCTCGCGTAACTCTCTTAACTGTCGCATAACTGACTTAATGGTCCTCTGTGGCTCCTGTATATATATGTTTCTGTTCTATTTTCCATATAACTCGGGACTTACCCTCTCGTGTTTGCGGTGGGATAGGGGTAGGCGGGGTGCACTGTTTTTCCCCGATTAGTAATTTCTTGTGGCGAGGGGCGATAACATGCCCGGGACTCCCCGCGTTCGCAGCGTCACGTCGTGACTCAGGCAACATGACAGGTGCAGTTGGTTCGAACTCGGGGATTCCTCTGGTCGTTAGGCCATCGGTTTACGGCGTGGGTAAGAATAGCGTCGCCACTACTGGTAGGTATGAGCGGTACGCGTCAAGGTAACCTCAAACTAAATATTTACGAAAACATTATTAGCAGCTAACTTCATTCAGTAAGCCAGCAATCAAGATTTGTTTACTTCGTTCAGAGTCGGGGCATATGGGCTACTCTCGGTTTTAACATGGCCGCCCGGCCGGCCAGTTATAAACGCGCGGTAAAATTCGAGTTCGTAGGCGCACGCTTTTGGCGCCATATTTGAAAAACCAACATTCGCATTCGCATTCGCGAATGTCGGAGGTAGATATTCGCATTCGCATTCGCGAATGTGGAAAAATCGACATTCGTTGCATCACTAATATGTATGTATGTATGTATGTATGTATGTAAGTATGTATGTTATATATGATAACAGTTTACTAATTTACTATAATATCATATAATATTGTAATTGTCTTTTCCCAATTTATTTATTAGTGTATCGCTGTAAAAACTAAATTGTACCCGGGCGAAGCCGGGCCGGGGCGATAGTCGCTCATATATTATGGAGTAAATACAGTAGACTATTATTTTCCGAGCAGTGAAATGCACACATCGCGTTTGAAAAGAAACGTACATTGTAATATTTATACTTACATGCGGCGGAAAAATAAAAATTGGCTGAAAAAAAAAAACAGGGCTTTCGAAAGTGATTACTTTACTGTGTGAATGGACTATACAAATTATTCTGAAATCTATCTTTCGAAATAAAATATGCCCGTAGCTGCATAAATTTTAACGTAAATACCTACGAACTGGAATATCTATACAATAGTGTTGACCACATATAACGAAAAAGTAATTCCCGATGTTAACGCCTTATTAAAAACAACTAAAATCTGCTATATTTTGTTAGATTAAGAACAGATGTCGATACGTCATTTACTGAGTAACAGTTTCACTACGTCGGTCGAAGGACGCCTGGACATCGGAACGAAGAAACTATCCAGGATTTTGCACAGAAAAGCTAAAGACAAGTCCTCCAGTTTTCAGTGGGTTTTGAACAACTCTTGTAACTCATCACTCGTTACTAGTGCACCGTGTCACGTTACTCGTGCACTGTATCACGCTGGAGGATGGGCGTGATGTGATGCCTTCGCCTGCAAGGCCACCAGCAACTCCTGGGAAAACGGCTAAACCTGTATGACAAACAGTATATCTTAATTCTTTGTGTTAAGCCTATAAAGAAACACAATCTCTTAACATCCAAATCGACAACATTATTGGCTATTCACGGTAAAGTGAGCACTTTTTGAAGCCCTCTCATTTGAAATAATAGTATATAAATATATTTCATTGTAGCCTTAGAGGTAAAATTTCGAGTCTGCTGAAATATATACACTGTGCTTATTACTTATATGACAATATTTATTTTAAAAAGTGATGAAAGGATAAAAAATGACTGATAGGAAAAAAAAACGAGGGACTCAAAAGTGCTCACTTTACCGTGAACAGCCTATAGTGGTGTGGAGAGGTTTGGGCGGCTCTTAACAACGGGGTCGTGAGAGCCAATGAAGGTGAACCGAGATATGTAGCAACGCCGGAACGCAGGGGCAGCGGAAACGGAAGATCCCGAGAAAATCAGCTGACCAGCGGCATCGTCCGGCACGATTCCCACGTACGAAATTTCGGGAGCGAACCCTCCGGGAATCGAACATGGTTTGCCTTGGTGGGAAGTGAGTACTCTCGACGCTGCGCCAACCACGGCTCTCTTGACAACATTAGAGGCGGGATTATGTAAATATTATTTCTGAGAACATCAGACAAAGCGTAAAATAAACCGTTGCCAAATAAAATGAAATTTAAAAATTGGCAACTGTATTTTGAATTCTCCCTAAAAGGGAAGAGAGGCTGGCGCCAGATATTATCTCGTGCCTACGATTTCCATCGCAGTTTTTGTATGCACGCACACGAAGTACGCTAAGAGAAATGTCGCTAGTAACACTATATCCTTATTGACACGAAACAACAAGAATAGCTGATAGCCGTGGTAGACAAAATTTCAATACTACATTCCAACATATTCCTCACCCCATCCAACCATTAGTTTATAAAGCAGCTTGAAATACGGCAGCCACGTAACGACTATATTGCTGTCGTTTCCGAGACGAAACGTGAACGCAATTAGTGATGAACCAACTATATACTACCCTGTGTATGTGGCATTAAAGAAAAAAAGTACGCGAAGAGCTCATGCGCGAACGTCGAACGGATTGGTAATTAGAAATTAAATTTTCAGAAAATGTCAAAAATTAGTTTTTATGAACGCGGAATTAATTTTATAAGGAAAGAAATCAAAGGGAATTTTTATTCGGAACTTTTAACTACGTGCTTGGTACTTTCTGTTGGTAGGGACAACTGATTTTCGCGAAAGATTTTCACGTAGGTAAGATCTCAATACCATACAAACACACCTTAAGTTTTCCTTTGCTTATAGGCCGTGTGATTTTGTGAGAAGAAATTGCCTTGAATGTTATGATAATAGACTAAAGATGAGGTACACCGATTTTTCGCCGCCTGCGCATGTACCCCAACATTAACCTACCCCAAAACAACACAAGTGCCAAAGTCACATGGTCAACAGTGATGAACGTGCTTGTTCATATTTTAATTTTCAAAATACAAACAATTTCTTTCAAATAAAATACTTTTACCCATTTTAATTTAATAAAACTGTATTACACATTAGTTAAGAGGAAGTGAACAAAAATCTCAAAGCACTTGTTTCCTAATCAGTGTTCTAACCTCAAATCCCATCAACGTAGTTTTAGTCGTGTTGACAGAAAAGCAGACCAATGTTGGGGCAAGAACATTGGTCCTGCGCAGTCAACGAGATCGCTCTACACGAAGTTGTTTTCGCTTGTGTACGCTGTCAGGTATTCCGCGTGTACGGCCCGGAAGGCGCTCGCCAACAGGCCGTTTACGTAACCGACCTAATACCGCCGATTGCGAGCGTGATAGGGCGCCCTACTTGCCGCACCGAGGGGACACGCCCGGGCCTGGGTCGTAACGTCACACGCAGACACTCCTTTTAGGTCACCGCACCTCACACATTCTGCATATGTGTGTTCACATTTGCCTAAAAACTTTAACAATATTCCAAATTTTTTTGAAAAAAGTTTATAAATTTATACACCTGTATCGGATGACGTATACCATTTTTTAAAGACATTTATCAAATAGNTTTTGAAAAAAGTTTATAAATTTATACACCTGTATCGGATGACGTATACCATTTTTTAAAGACATTTATCAAATAGATTATAGGCGGTTTACAGTTAATTGATCACTTTTTAAGACATCAATCTNAAGACATTTATCAAATATATTATAGGCGGTTTACAGTTAATTGATCACTTTTTAAGACATCAATTTTTGAAAAATGCCACCGTCCCTCCATGCATATACTTTATAACTGGTACATTGCGTGGCTTGCACCCAGTGAAGTTGATAACGATGGAGGAAATGTAGTTCCATGTATTTTCGTTAAATTAAAAGTGTTAGGTAAACATTTGTGAATACTGAAATCAATTATTTTGCTATCTAATTATTTAATGCATCAAAATGTAAGAACTATGAAATTTGTAAAATATTTACTTTTATAATAATTTCACAGTTTTGCTTGACCGATGGATGAATAAAGAGATAAGACTCAAGGAAATGTTAATGTTACATATTGCGGAAGAACACATTATGTGCGTTAGAAGCCCTTTCAGCGCTTTCAAAAGTGTTCAGTTTACCGTGAACAGCATATACTAATATTTTACTGTAACGATACAGTTGGTCACGTGACAGGCTTAANCACAGTTTTGCTTGACCGATGGATGAATAAAGAGATAAGACTCAAGGAAATGTTAATGTTACATATTGCGGAAGAATACATTATGTGCGTTAGAAGCCCTTTCAGCGCTTTCAAAAGTGTTCAGTTTACCGTGAACAGCATATACTAATATTTTACTGTAACGATACAGTTGGTCACGTGACAGGCTTAAAAAAAAAACGTTTTTGTGGATCCGCAAAAATAACTACATTATCACAAAACTTTTTCGGGCAAATTTTTAATGACCAAGGAATTTAGTCTTTTGTTCGTTGTTTTTATATACCCATATTAGAGCCTGAAATGTTATGTAAACAAAAAACGAAGGCAGAGTGAAGTTAAAATGAAAAGGCAGAGATCTATATTTTGGTGAAAGCTCGAGCCACAGAGAAAAAAAAAAGGTCACTACGAAATACTAACATCAGTTAAATGTGAAGTGTTAACATTTCCGATACTCTCCTACAATCTACCACGTCGAAAATTTATCTGCTCTGTAGATTTTGAGGCTCAGTAATTATTTTTCACCTCTTAAACACGTGTACGATAACAATAAATATTCAACATGGCGACCGCTTCTGCCTGCTGAATTACGGATTCCAAGGTCCAGTCCACCCTGGACACTGGGCTGGATTTTTTCATTCTCAACAGTGTTCCCGTAATACTGGTATCACAACAGCGTGACAAGCGCGATAAGATGGGCGTGATGCGAATAAAATAATGTTCCAACCAATCAGCAATGTTGAACAGATTTGTATTTTTACAGTTTACTCTTATAAACAGCGTTGGAGGGCTTAGATAATAGTTACAGAATAACGTTAATACTTAACATTTTAGCTGCGGCAAGTATGTACCACAATTTGGGCCAAACACACACTCTTAGACACAAGCAGAATTTATCCATGCAGTGCCAGCTTAAAGGCAAACTCTTTGAGACACCAACAAACCTTGAGGCGGGCATTTTCTCAATATCAAACTCTACCATAAGGAATCTCGTTTTCTTCGCAATGAGCAGACTAGACCTAATGCACAGAGTACTTAAGAATACAGAGGTGAAACAGAAGCTTATACCGCAAACTCCAGCCGCACACGCCTCAGCAAAATGGACTCACTTTCCGGCAAAATGTTGGAACGCCGTTCGCCAATCAGCGCCTGATAACCTACTTGCAATTAGGCAGCCCAGCCAATAGTGAACCTTTCACAGCATGCACCAGCCAAACCGAAACAAGGCCCGTTCTCAGAGTCTCGCGCAGCCCTTCCGAGAATGGGTAAGCCCACATCAAAGGAACCGTAACGCCAGTTCGTGTCTGTGCACTTACAGTCCATTGAAGGTTACTTCCAACTTTTCTTAAGTCCTGTTAAAATTCTACTTCCACGATTTTCCTCCGCCTCATGCTAACAACGCTTAACCAAGTCTATAAAATTACATCGAAGGGACAACGCACCGCATTCGTGCGCACTCAATACTTTGCATAAGAACTATTTCTTACCAGGCATTACCAAACCACCAATTTTCCCACTGTTTTTATTCATATTAATTATAAATAAAATATTATAAATGATAAAAAAATATATATGAAAGTTAAATTTATCCAAAAGTAAAGTACTTTTATAGTACCACGAGTATAAAACGTTTGTGATGCGTGCCATCTTTAGAAAACAACCAAGCATGGGGTGATTTTTCAAATGTTTGATTCAAAAAGTGTGAAGAAACCGCGAATAGACTATACCTACTCTGTGCCTTAGGCACGGCACAGCCTACTCGGAGCACGGCAAAGGCCATGGCACGGCGGCCTGGTACGGATCGCCCACGCCTCGTAGCGAGAGCGCTGGCGAAAGTCCGGCCGCCCATCGAGCCGATTAACTGCTGCGCCAAGACAACCTATACTCGGCCTCCAAATACCAACCTCCTGATCAAAGGCAGCGCCGTTCCGACAGGTCCACAAGCGTGCGCCAGCCACCACGCCCGCCTCCTCAGGCCACATCGGCTTGGCCATAGTTTGTCGTGTCAATTTTCTGGTAACGGGTGGTACGATCTCGAGAAGCCAGGAGCCAACACCTTAATTTAACATGCAGTGTACACAATCTAGCACAGATACACATATGTGCTAGATTATGTACACTGTTTCCTTCAAGCATGTAAGTTTTCCATTTTACTCGAATTTGCCTTGCCGAGCAAGCTTGTCATATGTGTGATTCCAGCTTGATTGAAGACAATTTTCTCATAACTGGCAGACAACTGCTAATAGCAAGCTTGCAGATGGCTTGGCTGGGTTGACAAGGCAAGCTTGCGGCAAGTTTCACTGATCAAGCTTGCTACAAACTTGACCTGTGGAGACTAGTTAGCTTTATTGAAACTTGACTTGCATAACAAGCTTGATTCAAGCTTGCATGCTTGTCATGACAAGCTTGATCCACGTTTGACTTAAACCGATCATGCTACTGGGGTGGAGCCCATATTCCTCTCGTACAATGAAACCAACCAATAAAACAGACACTATCGCAAGCCTCTCTCTACAACGTGTTTTCAGGTCGCAAGCGATACAAGAGAAAATTAGTTATTAATTTACTTTATTTTAACAATTTCGTAATGGATGGTCCTTTGCATACCTGACAACCACGTCGTCACACCGCACGATTTATCTCCGCGTTTATGGAGCAAGTTTACTGATCTAATCCCATGCCACGTAGCTCTAAGAGTCACTTATGTTTGCACGTGGCGCCATCGTACGACCAGCCACGTCATTTAATGTTAGCCATCGATCCTTCTATTCCACCCCCCCCCCACCTCAACCGGGAAGAGGCAAAACAATTGCTGAACCTTGAAAGGCGGGGGATGGGCAAGCCTTTAGGCACATAATTTCTGCTTCCCTAGCAAATTAAATTTTTGTGCGAGCAACGTCTCAATGACATGTGGCACAATAGAAGAATTTGTAATATTAGAATGGAACACGTGTAGACGAATAAGAAATACATTCCATCAGTAGCTGCAAAAATTTAATTTAAAACGAAAGTTACACCCTAAACACTTGTAACACAGTCGTTATTAAGGGCGCATTGACGCCCTTCACCAGTTTTAAGTGGGGCAATGTGTCCGTCCCCTTTGTTATGTCGCTACATATGGCACGCCTTAGTGGTGCGTACGAGGTGTGGATATTAAGTAAAGGGACTGGTGAAAAAAAATGCTTTTAGTGCTAAAATATTATGTTTTGTTTCGATGATTCTTGTAATGGGAATAATTTATTGATTGAACAAATATGGATATACACCAATGCAAACACTTCGATGTAGTCTCAGAAAACGTACTACGTAAAACATAGTATATAATGTATAATATATTTTATTTTACCCGCTAAATAAGTGTGAAATATGCTGGATCCAATGGGTATAAATAAAGTCCTTTATTCCGCCAAAGAGAATTAATGCGAGAGTTGTGAAGAGCAGTGTGTGGCGAATGTTTCTGGTGGTTCAGCGAGCTACTGCGGTTGCCGGCAGCGCAGACACGTTCTGTGTGTTCGCGACCCAGCGACAAAGTGGGCATGATAGGTCTGATACAACAAGTTCACATCGATCTAGAGTAATGAACTGTATAATTTTTGTTCATATGATGTGATACGATAGAGGCTATTCAGAAGTAGTTAACTATGGAGATATTAGTCATGGTCTTGGCACTGACAGCTGCTAAAAATTTGGTAATGGTACACTGTGAAAG
Source organism: Clitarchus hookeri (assembly GCA_002778355.1). Classification (NCBI taxonomy): domain Eukaryota; kingdom Metazoa; phylum Arthropoda; class Insecta; order Phasmatodea; family Phasmatidae; genus Clitarchus; species Clitarchus hookeri. The sequence goes on from NQII01001660.1 coordinate 351,926, forward strand.
ACGATGATACGCACATAATTTCTGTAGCATTGTTATTGCATTTGTGAGTTAAATTCAACTCTCTTATTTGATGAAAACCTTACCCATTCACGAACCGGGCCTAGCTCAGGCAAATGTAACAGTATTATTTTTGACACTTTCGCTGAAAACACTGTTTCATTGCGCATTTAACCACCCAGATTTTTATGACGGAAGGCTACGCAACGCACTTCTAAAAACGACACATTCGTGGCTTATCCAGAATTCGAATCCGGAACCTCATCCAAAATTAATACCTTTGAGATCTCGATTACAAACGTCACGCACGTTCAAAAATATTTGCTGCAAGTACGCAATAAGGAAAAAATTGCTGGATTGACTTTAATTCTTGACAACAAAAAACACGTTGTTCGCGCGCGCGCACACGCACACACACACAAGACCACGGCGCAAATTCGTGTTGTCAGTTTGAGGCCGTGTATAAGAGGGGTGAGATGTCAGCCTAGAGGCAGTAAACATTCGTAGACAGACTCCACAATATTCTGCATACTCGAATGTCAGCTATTTGACCACCGATTGCTGATACCTTAAAGTGGCCAGTTTCATGCTTGACCACATGTGGCACGGAATCTCCTCCTGTTTCCNCAGTTTCATGCTTGACCACATGTGGCACGGAATCTCCTCCTGTTTCCTTGCCCTATTATTATTAATAACAAAAGTCCTCCAATAGGTTGAGTACAGATTTTGAGCCACTTACAGGAGGAATACAAAAGTACATGTCTTTCAAATAGTCCTAAAATGAAGAATCTGTAATAACGCGCTGAGTATTAACTTCATTCCAACTTAAGTTAACAGCCTCGTAAAGTGGAGTGGAAAACAGCGTTTAATTCAGCAGGAAGATAACGGCAACAGGTGTTCCCAAGAAGACTGTTCGATATAGATGGTTCATGGTTAACTAAATTCTTCTGAAACTACCTATTGAAAAAAGAAAATCTTTGGCGGTAACGACACATATTTGAACGTAACCAATGGCTAAGGTGTTTATAGTAATGCTGGCAATGTAGAAGTGAAAATACTTTTATGGCTTACAGTATAATTTAAAGTGCAATATGTGTTTGGCACAAGTATTATGTCATAATAAGCATTAAAGTAACATTTTAAAGTTTTTAACAATTTCCCAGAATGCACGTTAAGATTTTATGTGGTTGTGGACAGGTACACAGAAGACTTGACGCTGAATAGTAGGCAGGGGTTTGAAAAGTTCTCAATAAACACAAAGGTACTAGCGAGCGGACTTAAAGCAAGCCAGTTTCTTTATCGCTACAAGGGGCCGCGGTGGTGTAGTGGCTACACAACTTTCCTCGCACCAAGGCGAACCGGGTTCCCAATTCCCGGCAGGGTAACCCTCGGATGTTCGCATGTGGGAATCGTGCCGGACAGTGCCACTGGTCGGCGGGTTTTCTCGGGGATCTCCCGTTTCCCCCGCCCATAGTCTCTTCGCTTCCTCTTTATCGGCTCTCAAAACCACGATGTTAAGAGCCGCCCAAATCTCTTCACTCACTTTCTCACAAAGTTACTACTCGCCAGTACACAGCCTTGCATGTAAGATCGACGGGGCACTTGCCAGGCGTTGCAGTGCCACCCTTATCGCTGCCTTGCTCCGGTGGCTCAAGCCGCGAAAACAACAGCAGGCGGGCAGGCTCCTCTAGGCGTGGCTGTCAGCCGTCACGCGGTGGTCGCAATTCGAGGCGGTTTCACTTTCCTAGTGCAGGGCCCGCCCAGTCGACGCACCAGCACTTACCACCAAGTGTTGTTCTCACCGGAACCCGACGCTACTCCAGCTACCACGTAGTTTTGTATCTACCCATAACGGTGAGATCACAATAAAAAAACATAGGCATACAACTTTGGAAACTTTGTGCTAAAGTGATTCAACATTAAATACCCGTGTATCATTTTTTTGCCAATGAAATTTCGCGACGAATCTGACGCTGGTTGGCAGGTAAATAATGTTTTAATATTTTGGCTGTCTTGACATACATAAAATGCATTATAGTATCAGATTTAGTGTGATACTGTGTTGATAAGAAAAGTGATTTAAAATAGTTGGCATGTTTGCTTTTCATTAAAATCTTCGCTTTTGCGATTGTAAATATTTAAATAACTTTTAAAACATATCTGCTAGTACACTGTCACCTGTTCTTTCTTCCAAAATGTGTGTTTTGTGACATTACTTGCGATAAACCTTGATCTTTTTCTGCAGGATAACTACGTTCCTTCATTTTTTACAACTAAATAAACAACTTCGTAGAACATTTTCTACTCTGCACTAATTGATTGTTGCCCCATGCATTTGCATAATAAATGAAACACAACCATTCCCTTTATGCATTGTCAAGACCTCTCATGCACACCACTTGTTATGTGCAGTTGTGAATTAATAGGTTAGAAATAACAGCAGTTAATTCTTGTGCACACGACATATAATACTATGGTTACTGTTATGGTTTGAAATTTGAACCCAGTGTAACTCGACCGCTTCCATGATGTAGTGTGTAGGGCGGTTTCTCACTCGGCCTCGTCCTAGGGTTTTTCTGCTCCCCTCCGTACTGTGAAAGGCAGTGGGACGCCACCGTACATTCACCGTGTATAGTCGCCTCTGTCGCACTTTGGTTTCCATCACAGACTAGGGAAGATGAGATACAGATTTTCGTCTTCTGTGCAAGCCCCCAACATTGACTTAAAAAATGCCAGAACTGTCAAATTCGCATGCGTTAACAAAGATGTAACGTTTGTTTACATTTCGTTTTTCAATAAACAAGAACTTTTACGAACACACACACGCACACGTCTCTTGATCACATCATATTTGTGTTACAACTTACAACTAGGATATCAAAGCACTTTTTAATTAAACGGTGGAGTAACCTTAGTCGTGGTTTGGTTTGGACAGCTGCGTAGGCAGAAAAGCAGTTCAATGTTGGGATTTACAGATGATAACTTCGCAGCTGACATGCGCACTCTTTCTCATATTCTTCACTCCGCTGATTCGGGTTCCTATCAACCGCAGGCTGTCAACCATCGTCATCAACTCCCATCTTCCAATGAAGATTTTGTATTAAACTTGATGAGTCCTAAAGCGGACCTTGTTTGACTGTCATTACGGTAACATTGGTAGCCGTGGTCCGTGAAGGCGTTACCCCTTCGGTCGAGGTTGCACGATGGCATCCCGGATACGCCGCTCTCAATGTGAGGTAGTTTGGTATCGCTCCCCCCCCNCTTCGGTCGAGGTTGCACGATGGCATCCCGGATACGCCGCTCTCAATGTGAGGTAGTTTGGTATCGCTCCCCCCCCTTTTTCTTTTTCGACTTTTCAGGTATTATCCTTCTGGCCTTAAAAACAGAGGCGTAGGTACCTAAATCCNCCCCCCCTTTTTCTTTTTCGACTTTTCAGGTATTATCCTTCTGGCCTTAAAAACAGAGGCGTAGGTACCTAAATCCAATATAGGCTGTTCACGGTAAAGTGAGTACATTTGAGGCCCTCGTTACTTCTTCCTTTCAACCATTTTTCATCTATTGACCAACTTTTTAGAAATAAATATTGCCATATCTCTAAATAGTATAAAACAAGTCGCTTATCCGCGTCTGTCTGTGTATTCGCTTAGTACTTCTAAACTACTTAATGGATTTTGATGCGGATTTCAACATCATTTAGAGAATTTCTTGAGGAAGGCTTTGGTGTATACTACATTTATATTTAATGTAAGGATAGTATAGAAATGTCGAAACGTTTGTAATCAAGTCGTAAAAAACCGCTTTTAGGGCACTTACATGGCTTGCGCTGACTAAACCATTAGATACACATCAAATTAATGTACCACAGAATTGTAGCTCTCAAAAAGGTCTACAGAAAACTCTGCGATAGTATATGTTTATCTTTTAATAATAATCCACAGTAACCATTTTTGTCTTTCAAAGTACCTCTGTAAAAACTAAATTTTTACCGGGCGAAGCCGGGCCGGTTCGCTAGTAAATAATAAACACAGTGTGTATATTCCACCGCACTCAGAAGTTAGGGCTAAAATAAAATATACTCATTGACTATTATTCCAAATGAGAGGGAGTTCAAAAGTGCTCACTTTATCGTGAATAGCCTATACTGACACAAATATTACTTTTGTAATCCCCCGAATAAATCAAGCGATTACTTCTTCTCGGCCACTACAAGCTGGAAAGTTAAACCGCAACAAATTACGCAAGCTTGGGAGCTTACTATTATCACCTATTGTATCACAATATTTTGGGTAAATATAATTCAAGATTGGAAGGACGCTGGAAGAAGTCTGAACAAATTCATTATCATCTCCAGGTGACAAATCGAGGTGACAAAAGACGGCGCGAGATTCAGTAAGCGTGCCTTTGTCGCTCTTTCTGATGGCACAGTACACCCAAGCATACAGAGAAGAAACTGCCACGTGTGTCCCAAACTCCGACAACACGCTCTGGTAAAACGGCTTCACCTACCAAACATGGCGCTGGATCATCAACAAATTATTATTACGCGCAGACGAGCCTGTTGGAACCAAATCAGTTACCTAATGTTCTTGCATCTTCTTTCATATATTATTATACATAGATGAATGAATTGTATGTTTTGAAACACATTACAGTGATACAAAGTGAGCGTTACTAATATATGTAGGTAGTTAAACCAAACTTTACAGAACTCGTATACAGTCCTTATTTATGAAGACTCCGCTAAAAAAAAAGAAATAGTGATATAAGATAAACTAATCCACAAAAATAAAGACGAAATTCCATGCTATTGCAACACAATACTGCTATGATAAAGAAATAAACTGAGAAATAGCCCCAAACATATCCATTCGCGACTACACTGCATCAGATAATCGAGATCTCTGTTCCACAACACGAAAAACTAAGCAGTACCCGAAGAACTTTTCATATTCTGCACCTTGGGCATCCAAAGCGGCCTTAATGGCGCCCGTCTGCTGTTATTTGCCATGTTTGAAGCATAGGAGCGATAAAGGCGACAATGTCGCGTGCATCGTATACTCTGTGACCTCTACGCAAAGGGTTTTCGTAGTATTGCGTGTAATTTTCGGGTCTTTGTGAGCCTTTGATGGAAAATCTGCAACAACGTTCAATTAGGATCGTATACTGGTTACACAGATATTCAGGCAGTACATTTGAAGTTACAGTAGCCTTCAAAATGTTTGTAATGTGTCGTGTTAAAACTGTATTCTGGACTACACTGTTAAAATTATCTGTCTATCCATGACAATTTTTAAGTAAATTCACAGTTTGTAAACGGACACGCGTTCTGTAATAACNTTAAAATTATCTGTCTATCCATGACAATTTTTAAGTAAATTCACAGTTTGTAAACGGACACGCGTTCTGTAATAACGAAAAACTAAAGTGAGCTTCGTACATAAAACATACGGAACACATTCGTATTTCATATAGTCTCGGGTNTTAAAATTATCTGTCTATCCATGACAATTTTTAAGTAAATTCACAGTTTGTAAACGGACACGCGTTCTGTAATAACAAGTGAGCTTCGTACATAAAACATACGGAACACATTCGTATTTCATATAGTCTCGGCTTCCGGAGACGAGAAATGCCGAGGCTTCACGAAGCGTTCTTCGCCACTGTAAACAGAAAATTATTGTTCCTGCAGAAGTTATGATGTTCACTAGCTTGTAGGTTACAAACAAACTGCAATAAACACAGAAAATCTGGGTTTTGACATTCAGTATATCTTATTCGACTGTGGCTTCGTGTTTTTTCCAGCCAGAACTTTCCATCTGAAGTAGGCATAAGCTTCGTTGCTGTGATTTGTAAATGGGAACGATTCGTCTCATCAATCATAATACATTATTATAGTCTGTTCGCGGTTTCATCATGCTTTTTGAATCAAACCTTTGAAAAAACCCCCCGTGTATGACGTGCTTGGTTGTTTCGAAACATGTCACTTATCACAATCGTTTTATACTTGTATTAACACAAAAGTACTTTGTGTGGTTACATTGAGCTATTACTTGCATTTTATCTACAGATTATAATATTTCACTTATAATTGATATGAATAGAGAGAAAACAGGTGTGTTGGTAATGTCCAGTAAAAAATAGTACCTATGCAAAATATTACTACACTGAGTGCACACGAACGCGGTGCGTTGTCCTTTCGGTGTAATTTTCTAGACTCGGTTAAGCTTTGTTTGCATCAGGCGGATGAACATCATGGAAGTAGAAATTTACCAGGGCATCAAAAAAGTTGGAAGTAAACAGAGGAAAATAACTTTCTCTGACAGGGAAATAGTTTTCCTTACACGCACCGGGGGCGGGGCTAGGAAAGGAGGAAATCCCTTGCACCCCCTCCGCCAAACGTTAATGAAGAGATTCGGACGGCTCTTAACATCGAGGTCTTGAGAGCCGATGAGGGTGAAGCGAGGTGAGTATGGAGCAGTGCCGGAATGCAAGGACGGGGGAAACAGGAGATCCCCGAGAAAACCCGCCGACCAGCGGCATTGTCCGGCACGATTCACTCTCACACATGCGAAAATCCGGGGGCGAACCCGCCGGGAATCGAACCAGGTTTGCCTTTGTTGGAGGAGAGTAGTCTAACAACTACACCACCGCGGCACCTTAAAAAAAACTGATTAAACTGGCGGCTGGGGCCGAATATCAGTCGTCAGTATGGAAACGCGCTCCGAGCGACTTGCGAGCACTGCTGGCGGCGGGAAAGCGGGCGACGCGACATTGTAACCACGATGGCGGCGAGATAGCAGTGGGGCTCGCGGTTTGATTCCAACTTTCTCTCATTTCTCACGGCGGCGATATTCGGAAACACAACCGCCAGGCCCGGCCTTACACTTTCCACACGGCACACGCCGCTTACCGGCACCCACACTGCTCTTTGCCGACTTTAATTTCTGCTTTTTGTAGCTTACATGCAATACTTCTCATTGGCTTCTGCAATATTTTCATGTACTGCGCGCGACGTCATCTCTTGTTACTTCTGCAATACGATATCTTCAAACACAGTTTAATCGGCTAGGGCAGTAAAAAAAAAAAAATTAAATCTGACCTATCAGCGGCGTACCACGAAATTTTCTGTGCTGAAGAGGGATGAAAGGTACCGATACTAAGTGCTAATATTAATATGTAAGGATAACATTATCATAACACTGTAATTAAGGTGAGTTGCAGCTTCCTACAACCCTCCGACCCGATACGCAACAAGAAAATACATTTAAGTTGTGAAAATATACAGTATACATGAATACTATAACGTTCGGGTCTGGAAATATCTACTGTTAGTTTCTTATTGTCTCATGCACTCATGTATTTAAGATACCGGTATTACCTACACGTACTTACGATATTCAACAATCCAGTCACGATTCATTTTATGGAAGTAATATATATCAATGTCACAGACAATGTTAGCATTAATAAAATTGACACCTCTATTGCCGGGAGACTAATTGGGAGACTGACTAAATGGACTATTGTGCTGAATTTCATTGACACAATAAAATTAAGAAACGTTCATTGCTGACCCGGGATTCACACTCAGGACCAGTCTTAGCGACCTTGACCAAGTAGTTTGTCACTATAAAGTACAAACTTTATCTCGCACTCGTAGTGTTTCTCTCTCCGCATACACTCGCCACACTAACGCAATAAGTTTACCCTGAGACTTTAAATAGTTTACTAACACTGTCTGGTTTTTCACGCTATTAGAAGAATTACCGTGAAGTTAAAGAGAACTTACCATGAATTTGTTTTTTATGGTTTTCGTAGTTTATGAACTGGTATCACCAGTAAAAAAAGTGAGCGTTGTACTATCTAAAGAAAAGACAAATGTTTTCTTGGGGTGTGTGGCCTACAGTTAAGGTCTTTACATCAAGGTGGATAACACCGCAATACCGGCCTCCAAGATCTCAAACCTGCTCACAGATGTGCGACTGTACACCGGGGATGATGCATCAAAGACATTCATGGAGGAAATCGTGAGGATTGACAACCTCGTGAAATACATCTATAGCCAGTACAAGCCTATGCGAGCGCTAACTTCTGGCAAACGGACCGGCTACGCACTGGCCACCACCTGCTGCCACTGTTCCGGTCCCTTCACCTGGGATAACCGCAAGGTTTGTGACCACGACCATTTACCGGCGACTTTATCGGGGCTGCATGTAATAATTGTAACAAGCTCCGCAGCCACCCCAAGAGACTGCCAATCCTTTTCCACAACTTGATGTACGATGCGAATGTTATTATTAAGCAGCTGGGCTATGATACCCAGGACATATTTATCATCCCGCACACAGAGGAAAAACTTAATACCTTCAGCAAAAGTTTGCGCAACAAATTCACAAATCTATAAACACGTTTAGATTTATGTATGCCGGCTTCGCAACGCTTGCACAAAACCTGCCATCAAGCGAATTTAAGACCACAGCAGCCTTCCTCAACACCAGTCCGCTCGAGTTGGTAACTCGGAAAGGATTGCTCCCCATCGACTATGCCGACTCGTGGGGGAAGCTCGCCGAGCCACAACTGCCGCCCATGGCGACCTTTCACAACCACCCCACCGGATGCGACATTACACCGGGTGATTATCTGCATGCGTAGAAGGTCTGGGAGACGTTTGGGTTCTATACACAGCAAGCCTACTCAGAGCTGTACCTCAAGGCCGATGAGCTGCTGCTGTGTGATGTTTCGGCNATTTATCATCCCGCACACAGAGGAAAAACTTAATACCTTCAGCAAAAGTTTGCGCAACAAATTCACAAATCTATAAACACGTTTAGATTTATGTATGCCGGCTTCGCAACGCTTGCACAAAACCTGCCATCAAGCGAATTTAAGACCACAGCAGCCTTCCTCAACACCAGTCCGCTCGAGTTGGTAACTCGGAAAGGATTGTTCCCCATCGACTATGCCGACTCGTGGGGGAAGCTCGCCGAGCCACAACTGCCGCCCATGGCGACCTTTCACCGGATGCGACATTACACCGGGTGATTATCTGCATGCGTAGAAGGTCTGGGAGACGTTTGGGTTCTATACACAGCAAGCCTACTCAGAGCTGTACCTCAAGGCCGATGAGCTGCTGCTGTGTGATGTTTCCACAATTTCCAGGGATTATGTTTGACATACGGACTGGATTGTGTCTGCTACGTGCCCTCGATGCAATATTGTGGAAGACACAGCTAGTTAATCTCATTGTAGACTATGTTGTCCACCTGTTAACGAGGCTGGTATCCGGGGAGGAGTGGCCCAGTGCATCAAGCGTCACGCGGTGGCACATAATAAGGATGTACCTGCCACGTACGATGCCAGCAGGCCGTCTACCTACCTCCAGTAAGTACATGTAACTAATTTATATGGATGAGCAATGTCACTGCCGTAAAAATTAGAATATCCTTTAGAAAATAAATGTGAGAACTTTGTCGAAATTTTTTTTTTCTGCGAATAAGTGTTATGTGATTAAAGGTGAAAAGACTCTACGAGAATTTTATATAAACTGTATTAAGTATTGAGAGATACTTCGAACACAACTAAAAAAAACTACTACTTTCCTTCTAGTTACCGGTGGCAGGTTTGAATACAGGCAGCTGCACAACCTCTGCAAAAGCTCAAATGTTATTCGTTCTCGACAGAGGAGTCAGTTTGACAGTAGTTTGGGTGTATGAGTTCTTATCTACTTCAAGATGATGCAAGCCTCTGAAGGTGTGAAACAGAGTACTGAGCATATGTCTATATGCACAGTTTATTCGATTATCCTATCAACAGTTGGTAAAACAGTGTTGCTGCTGTAGTAACACTTTTTAGATAAAACTGAATGTGTGTAAAGAGTACGTGTACGAAAGGACTGCCCTCCGAACTGCTACAATATGATTGGTGTGGTACACCATTTATTAGAAGCAATAATTTTGAATACGCATTACAAGATATGTAAAGGTTGTGTTATATTGTCTTGATGGTATAGTTTAAATGTTTTGGTAGGTATGGTGGGTGGTAGGTTGCTAGCATTATTGGTAGAAACCGTCTCATAACACGGTCGTGTCTGTTTTTTTTTGTATGTTTTTTTCATATGATACAATGACTTATTTGTTGACTAGTATTTATTTCAATTTTTTTTTCGCAGGAATGTCTAGTTGGTTTGTTTTAGTAATATGGCCAGAGGGTATTGTCTGATGCAATTATCGGTTTGTATGGTGTGTTAGTATTGTTAGTCGGAATGATTGGTTGAAATATTTTGGTTCGATAATTGATATAACTCGCCAGTATGGTTTGCGATATTGCATGATGGTAAGGGTTTTGCAAATGACCGTTGTTAGGTGGTTGTCAAGTGTTGATGGTTAGAATGTTTTCGGCTGGAACATTTCATTTGCTTTTCTGGCAGTATGGCCTATTTATATGACATTTTAAAAACACAGCACAACTTCTGTATTTTAGAAATTAATATTTATAAAAGTAGAATAGTTAACTGACTGGAACGGCAATAGCATTGACGGCGATACTACACTCTGTGAGAATTGAGCCCAAGGCAGAGAAAACAGTGAAAATTGTGAGCGACTGATAATCAGTGCCATATAAATAAGTAATACGGTGGCTCAATTACACTGATTTGTTTGAGATTCCCACTGAATGTCAATAATTACACTGCCCTAAGTCACTTGTTCTCTGTTCATTTACTTGATTTTCCAGTCGGCAGTAGCTTATCAACTGACTTTCAGTGAATGTTATTTCGCTGATTGACATCACTGATTCGGGTTTAGTGCATAACGACTCACAAAATGCAAGAAACATAGTCGTAGTGGACTTGTACTAACAGCACTGTTGTGTTAGATAACACATCGTTAGTCCATAAACATCATCTACTCAGTAAATGTATTACTTATAAACTGTAGGGCATGCGATTTAAATTTTTTCATACATTACATATTTTCACACCTATGTTAAAACGCGATTATAATCTCAGGCTGCGTGCTGGTCTATATTACTTAAAACTTAATTTATTATTTGAGAAAATTGTTGAAGTTATGATGCAGGGATGTTATTAAACAAAATCTATATTATACATTTAATTATGTGGGGTTTACAACACTAGACTATTACACTTAAAGAACATGATTCCAAATGAAAGCGGCAAAACAATTTCCTGCAAATTTATTAGGTAAGTAAGTGTTAACAATTTTTGATAATGGTACATTATCTGATAATAATTCACAAATAAGATAAAACTGAAATATGTAAATATGACGGGGGAAAGAAAAAATGGAGACGAGAACATTTGACATATAACAGTAAAATCTAAAACATACTTAAATTATAATCTTAAAGTGGGAAAGGTTGCTTAGTTCACAGTTGCACTTAAATGTACTAAATATTTATTATTTTTATGTATCCAGTGCTTTGATATGATTGTCAGGAAGTTCTCAAGCAGCGCTTACTTTTCGTTTAAATGTGTTTAAAAATGTGCACAATTTTGGAGGAAAGATATGGTTAAAATTCTGTTTGACAGTGAATTGGTCCATTCAGAGATTTGAACGTTTAAATCGAACCGACTTACCGAATGTTAGTTTCCTTAGTAAATATAGACTCTCTGTATTTGGTTACAATATTTTTTTAGTCAAACGGTTTATTAATATGAGGGCGAGTCTTTTAGAGTTGTGACTTGTCAATGCTTCCGGCAGTCAGTCACCCCGTTTTCGAAGTTCCTAGAAAGTTGCAGCTTCATACGTCGACAAACAACTGGGGAGGTCAAGCAACTTTCATGGACAATTTTAGTACGCTTGGTTGCATAATGACACTCGCTAGGTATAGGATGTTCACGGTAAAGTCAGCGCTTATGAGGCCCTAATTACTATTTCCTTTCAACCGCATCTTTTCCTTTAACAACCTTTTTGAATAAGTATTGTCATGTTAGTAATAAACACAGTGTGTATATATCACCGCACTCAGTAGTTAACGCCTACAGCTAAAAAAAAAAATTATTTATCGACTATTATTCCAAATGAGAGGGCTTTCAAAAAGTGCTCATTTTACCGTGAATTGCCTATATCAAACAGGCTGTATCGACGGTAGAAACGGGAAGGAGGACCTTCCACGCTATTGTTTCAAGTCCTAATTGTTTAGTATAAAAATATTTAACGTATCAGTTTTATTTTTCCATCTTTATTATTAAAATGTTCATTATAAAATATGCCACTTCGGACATTAGTCCCCACACATATTTCAAAATATAATCGTATGTGCGCGAATTGGCATGATAGACGCAAACACATAATTTAATTATCAACTAGTTTCAAAAGTAAAAAAGAAATGGAATATGCTTGCAGCAGAGACAGTGCAGCAATGCAAAACTTACTAAATTTAATATTATAATTATTTTTAAATTTATATATATATATATATGATTTGAATCAATTTACGATTCCTATGCTTAGAGGAATTATGCTGATGTACACTTGAGAACCAAAAATACTGGTATAGGAGTGTGTATGCAAATAATAGACGTATGGAACCAATCAGAGTANATGCTTAGAGGAATTATGCTGATGTACACTTGAGAACCAAAAATACTGGTATAGGAGTGTGTATGCAAATAATAGAGGTATGGAACCAATCAGAGTAACGCAATGCGGTCGGCAGCACCTATATAAAATAACAAGCGTCTGGCAAAGTTGCTAGATCGGTTACTGCTGCTATAATGGCAGGTTATCAAGATTTAAGTGAGTTTGAACATGGTGTTATAGTCGGCGCACGAGAGATGGGACATAGCATCTCCGAGGTAGCGATAAAATTAGGATTTTCGCGTACGACNCCCTACATGTCAACAGGGGACTGTTCAAGCTGGTGGAGGCTCTGTCATGGGGCGTGTGCAGTTGGCGTGAAATGGAACCCCTGATACGTCTAGATACGACTCTGGCAAGTGACAGATACGTAGGCATCCTGTCCGATCACCTGCACCCATTCNACAAAGATTTACGCCTCGCCTGGGCCCGCCAACACCGCCATTGGACTGTTGACGACTGGAAACACGTTGCCTGGTTTGACGAGTCTCGATTTCAATAGTGTCGGGCGGATGGACGTGTACGGGTATGGATACATCCTAACGAAACCATGGACCCTACATGTCAACAGGGGACTGTTCAAGCTGGTGGAGGCTCTGTCATGGGGCGTGTGCAGTTGGCGTGAAATGGGACCCCTGATACGTCTAGATACGACTCTGGCAAGTGACAGATACGTAGGCATCCTGTCCGATCACCTGCACCCATTCATATCCATTGTGCATTCCGACGGGCGTGGACAATTCCAGCAGGACAATGCGACACCCAACACGTCGAGAGTTGCTACCGAGTGGCCCCATGAACACTCTTCTGACTTTAGACACTTCCATTGGCTACCTAAATCACCAGACATGAACATTACTGAGCACATCTGGGATGCCTTGCAACGTGCTGTTAAGAAGATATCTCCATCGCCTCGCACTCCTATGGATTCGTGGACTGCTCTACAGGATTCATGGTGTGAAATGCCTCCTGCATACCTTCAGACATTAGTCGAGTCCATGCCACGTCGTCTTGAGGTACTTTTGCGTGCACGCGGGGGCCCTACACGATATTAGGCAGGTATACCAGTTTTTTTGGCTCTTCAGTGTAATAGAATGTGCCTTTACTTCGTGCCTGTTTAAGTAAGATAATTTTTGCCAGACAAGCAATTTAAACAATATTTGTACCATTCTAGCTGATAGCATAAATTTCAGTATTCAATATTCTTATATTTCCTTTCAGTATAAATTATATACTTGCCAGATCTGTTCTACCTCAAATTCATTCTCAAACTTTTGATGTGGTTATTGTAAACATACATATATTTTAAATATAAATTTAATTATCAGCACGCACCTAGAGCCAGACGGGAAAATCCCACAGGAAAAATAACGAGCATCGCAGGAGCCTGAACACGCGACCTATGAAATGCGAGTCCCCTAGATAGTCTAAGACCAACGCGATAATTATGCTGCAAGTAACACTTTGTATTTTATAGAGGAACTATACATACCGAAATACAAAACGGAAAGTAATTACCAAAAAAATACACAGTTTATTATTCACCAATATATACGCTACACTTTTTACATTACAACTTCCGAATAATAACCTGTACTGGCACCCATGTCTTGGTGGTTCAGTCGGGAAATTGTGGTCAACTATGCTTATAAGAGGGGTTATGGTATAATTGACCCCACTACCGTGATTGTTGTTGGGAGCGATGTCTGTGATATGGATTTGGTGGCATTATCTTAAACCGTTCGGAAATGGTGGCCAACTATGCTTATTCGAGGGCTTAGGGCATACGTGACTACCACACTATTCGTCATCAAGAATAGTGCCTATGTTATGAATTTGACGACTATACCTTAAACAGTTCGTAAATGACAGCCAACTATGCTTATAAGTGCGCTTAGGGCATACTTGACCCTGCGGACATTTTCGTCGTCAGGGGTGATGCCTTTGGTATGCATTTGGTGACTATAGCTTTGGTGTATGGGAAATGGTGGCAAACTATGCTTATAAGAGGGCTTAAGTCATAATTGCATCGACCACCCACATCGATATCCGGGGCGATGCCTAGGATATTAATTTTGCAACTGAACAGTTCATAAATTATTGCTAACTATTCCTATAAGTTTGTGGGAGTCGAATATATACATACTGTTCTTAGTGAAATTAGCAAAGGTGTGTTTAGCATAGCCTTACTTCGCATAGGTCGTAGAATATGCCTATAACAAGGTGGAATGACTGCATGAAGTAGCATCAGAGGGCGCTGAACAAAAAATTCCTAAAACAAGGTGGTTGGTGTTGACATGGAATGACAGAGAATGAACTGGAAAATTCTAGAAACGAGATGGTGGTGAAGCCTGTAGCCTGTGCAACAGATCTCCACTAAGGTCAAGGTCAAGTTTGCATATTTGGAGGGAAATTCGGAAAATTTTAGAAATGTTGAGTGTTTTCCGGGTGAAAACAGGACATTTGTGGTTAAGGTCAAAGGTGATACAATATGGCTATGATGCAATCCAATATGGCGAATGGCTCCGGCACTCCGACCCCACACCACTGTCCACCAAGGCAGAATGACAGAGCATGAACTGGAACATTCTTGAAACAATATCATGCTATGTTTAGACTGAGTGACTCATGAAAATTTGGGTAATAAAATTTTTTTGCAGGAAATTTTGCAGATTTCGAGGGAAATTCAGGACATTTTTAAGATAAATTCTAGAAATTTTTAGTGTTTTCCGGGAAAACAGGACACTTGAGGTCAAGGTCAAAGTCATATCTCGTCCTCTGCCAGATGCCATCACTGGTCCTCTGCCACATGCCATGTCCATCCGACCTCCGAAGCTCCAAGCCCCGTCCCAGGTTCCTAATTATTTATCTACTTTAATGAGGTTTAATTAGTAAATTAATGACTGTCCCCAGGCCACTCAACTTTTCTTAAGCAAGGAGGTATTCTGCTTGTAAGTTTGATCTGTTGACCGTTTCTCATTGGGTGTTACTGATATTTTCGCTGGATATTTCTCGTGCGAGGCCTCGTATGAATTCCAATCAGTGTCGTGTAAAGAAACTTACACAGACAGGGACTTTTTATAAGGTTAATCGCAAAAGGGAACAGATAATCGAGAACAAACTTTTGTCAATTGCGCCAGGACCTCTAGCCGTTAAGGTACACAACAGATTTGTACGCCACACTTGGTTTTTTTAATACACACTATCGCAGTTCAAATTTGAATGACGTCATATGGACGTATTTCGAATCACGGTGTACATAATGTAAGGTCCGAAGAAGAACTTCTAGAAAACTGAAATCAAAGACCATTATACTTTTATAAAAGTTATTTTCTTATAGAATGTTTGTATGTAAAACGTTATTAATTCAATGAACATTATAATTTGAATGTTACCCGTACGTTATAAATGAATAAATTGAGTTTCTCACAGTTGTAGAGATTTTTTTAACTTGATATCTACGTTTTACTAAATAAATTAATCACGTAATTTAATGAGTATTAGAAGCATACGTGTTTAAGTAAGTATAAATTTATATCCTATTTTCTTGACGTAATGATTTCTACTTTTATAAGCTGATTTGGCATTGGAGAGCGAAAAAGTACAAATTATCGATTTATTCTGTCGGATTACGATATAATTTGGGACTAAAGTTCAAAGTTGGTCAATGTTTGTCTTATGATACCGAGTATCTGGACATAGTTTGTCTTAGGCACGACAGCTTCGGATAACGCCGTAGGGTCACGTGCAATAATCAGCCTATTCTTTTCCTGGGACAGAGTTCGGTGTACCCAGTTGACCTGCAATGGAGATGTGTACAGTAAGTACAAGAGTGATGCACCAAGGAGCTGAGGGGTGTAGGTGCGCGCATGTTAGCTTCTGGATGGAATGATAAAGCCTGTACCCGTCCATCGCCACGTTGTCATGCGCAAAACTTTGGGATCTTACCTGTCGAGATTACCATACACCATACACCTTGGTGTATAATGGCATCATGTGATGCCAGAAGGATTTTTTATTAACAAATAAGTTGTATCTATGACTTTCTGCCCCTGATAAAAAAATGCGTGTTTGTAGAAAGAGTTAGTTTTTAAGTCAACAGGTGTATTTTTTATTTGTAGAATTAATTTTTGAGAACATACATAATACAATTATATTCTTAGATATAAAAAAATGACTAAAGAAGATAAAGAAGTAAATATAGTGGGAATGTTTTGGGCCCCACAACATGGTGACGGGAAACACAAGCGGCATCAGCGACGTCACGGCAAGCCACGGTGGCGGCAGCGTCCTTGACCCGACTGCGGCGTGGCGTGTCCCAGTGGGCGAGGAGATGGCGCTGAGTGTACTCTCCTGCGCCCTCGAGGTGAAGTGCAACATGCCCGGCCGAGTGAGGCGAGCAAACTGCCAGAGGTTCTGCGTCACCCGCGTACCGACCACGCCTCTCCGGGGTCGTGGGGTCACTTCTTCGTCCTCCCTCCGCGGTCATCCGATGACAAAGCATGAATACAGGGTAGTGTGCGGACAACAGCTGCGCAGTAACCAAGCTTAGCGTTCTAACACTACACATTGTCATAACAATGTGAATATTAATTCACTTTTCAACAATGTTTGTATGAATAAACGCCGTGAAATGTCGGTATACTTCCTCGGACTAACAAGACTATATGCAAGTCACACTAAGTATCTGTTGTTACAAACTAATTTGGGAAGAAGTTATTTTTAATAGTTCTGCTGGCGATGGGGGATTCAATATTAAATACATGCACAATATACGAAAATCCTTCTATTTCATCGGTTATCTATGGCCTGGTCTTGCCGCAGAGTAGCTAATTCAGTATGCGCTACCGAGAAACTGGGTTGTGTTCCCGGAAACTGCAGCTTAATACAAAACAGATTTGTAAACAATACGTTCCCACATAAAAACAATGCGAAATATAGTAGTTATGTTCTCAGACTCCCCAAAATGCCTATAATTTACACTTTGCAAACCATACTGTGCTAGAAAAAATATTCAGACAACTTGCTGTCAAATGAAGAAATAAAATAATATGTTCCGATTTATCATGTACTGTTATTTTCAGGCTACAAGAAAAAACCTCTTAGAAAAATTTATTACACGTTTCGAACAGATTTTTTTAAAATACAAAATTCGTGTATCCCAAAAAAAGTTTACGGTATAGATGGTTTAGATAAAAAAAAAACACCTATGCAGCAAAGCATTCCCAATGCTACACCGAAAATACAACCTCATATTACTAACGAGTTTATAGCAGGAGTCAAAGTACACCAATCCGAAACTTCTGTGGAAGTTGCGGACTCCACCAGCAAGCTCTGATTAAAAGGCTCAATGTCGAACAAAACCAGGCACAGTGCAAATTCAAGAACAGAACGCAACCAATCAGCTACTGAGTACGCTTACGTCGAGGCAAAGACACGCGTTGTCGCTTCTGGATACTTGTCTGCTGTGTGGTCATGAGGAGGTTCTCAAGTCCTCGCCACTGATATTCACACGCAGATTAGTCTTTATCCATAACCGGTAAAAAAAAAGTGTTTACTGACGGCACGTGGGTTTTCTCAAGGTACTCTCGCCTTCCCAACACGTTCATTACGTCAGTGCTTCGACCTAGGCTTCTACGACGCAACCCACGCACATGGAAATTTATCACCACAGACCAGGTCAAGACGAAGTTCGTTTGGACTGAAAACCAAATACAGCAGAGAACAATATACAACGTTGCCTGTGGAAGCATTGGCACAGTGTAACTTGACAGACGATGTATATGTGACCAGGTTCACGGCAACGTTAATTTTACTTACGGAGTATAAGGAAACTAAATTGAAGAAAGTATATCTTAAGCAGGGCTTTCAAAAATGCCAACTTGACCACGAATAATCTGCAGTACTTTATTATACATTGTAACAGTGACTGGCACACTGATCAGTAGAGTGAATATGGGGTNCCACGAATAATCTGCAGTACTTTATTATACATTGTAACAGTGACTGGCACACTGATCAGTAGAGTGAATATGGGGTACAGTGATCACGCTGGCTGCGCAGAACTAGTCTCCATGTTCTAACATTGGACTGCTTTTCTGCAAATACGGCTAGCAAAAACGGTGTGGATTGGATTTGAGTTGAGGTTAGAACATGGTTTAGTAAACAAGAGATTTGAGATGTTTTTATACTTCCTTGAACCAATTTGTAATGCAGTTTGATTAAATTGAAATTAGTAAAAACATTTTATTAACCCTTTCAGACCCACTTTAATTTACTGTTTCTAGGGTTGCCAACAAAAATTGTGTGATGCGTGCTGTGCTTGCGTAGACACAACACCTGTTTCGTTGTCACAGTCAATGAGCTGTAGGCTATATGTTCGGCTATAGTTATATGAATCAATTATAACCTAGACCAGTAATAACGGTTTGCGAATCATTTGCCCACAGGTAAGGTCATTGGTCATCAGGCTTTGCAGTGTGCAGTACATATCCAAAATTACCTACGCGTGCGTAGCGTACACAATTGTGTACACTATGTCAGAATGGGTTAACAAAATAGTGCTTAACAAACACGTCCATCACTGTTGACTACGTGACAGTTGTGTTCCTTTAGGGTAGGTCGTTGAGTACGTACGCAGAAGAAGAGTAAGCGGTATCTCTCATCTTTAGTCTATGGTTGCGACAACTCGCGTCATCTTTTCCATGGCGACCGCCTGTCGGCGGTGGTGACGACACAGTCGAGGGCGGAGGGGCAAAGTCACCGGTCCAAAACAAACACGCTGACGGAGGCGGCAGTAATTTCCACGTGACGTCATCCGCAGATGCGGGCCGCGACCTGCCGCAACTCTGCCCGTAGTCCACCTCCCGCAACTACGATACTGCCATATGTCTGCCTGGTTGGAGTTAGAATACTGNGTCGGCGGTGGTGACGACACAGTCGAGGGCGGAGGGGCAAAGTCACCGGTCCAAAACAAACACGCTGACGGAGGCGGCAGTAATTTCCACGTGACGTCATCCGCAGATGCGGGCCGCGACCTGCCGCAACTCTGCCCGTAGTCCACCTCCCGCAACTACGATACTGCCATATGTCTGCCTGGTTGGAGTTAGAATACTGTCGGCAGGCATTCTGTTACAATACATCACCTCTACAACAGCTAGAATACTGAAATACCAATATAAGACACTCAATTACTTTAAAATAAAGGTTTTTTTTTTTTTGCATTTATCATTATACAGAACTTTTACAGAAGATTTAAAAATTACAGTTTTAGTACTACTTACATACACTCTTTAGAATTGCAGTTTTACTACTTCTAACAATCTTCAACATTAAATACCATTACCAAAACCAGTTCTTTATTTTAAAGTTATTTTGCGTTAAACCAATATTGCAGAGCTTTTGCGATTTCGTTATTGGCAAATTCGTAATCTGGTTAAATTTCGTTAGATACAAAATACGAAGTACCAAATCACGATCATCAGATTGTATACAAGTTCTGGTCACGTGACATTTTTTTATCTGTCAACTCGAACACTGAAGGTATTTTTATTCGCAAAAATTAAAAGTTGTTATAATAATTTAAAAACCCCGTAATTACGGCACCAGCATTCCATGACTATGGTACACGTCGCTTTCGCCCGTGCACATGTGTTAGCAATCGATAAAATTGGTATTATTTTATTTCGCTTATCGACACACTGTCGGGCATGACGCCCAGTACCGCTAGTTTTCTGTACCATTCCCCAGACAAACTTTTACAAGTGGCACTATGACAGTGAGCACGAGACGACTATCATATCACGATGATATTTTGAAAAATCCCTGCTTAGATCTACTTTTATACCGATCGTGTATCCTTCCACCATTGAAATAGACCTGCTCACTTTATTCACGCGCCGCTGGAGAGTAACTAGAACACTGTCATGAACGTCAATTTGTTACTGATATGCCAATTCCTACTCTTACCTTCATAAAACCAACACACATTAAATTTAATTCAGCGCCTATAAATATAAACTTCGCACTTCAAATGCGAAGTTAGGCACGGAACTACTTCTACATCGCTGTCAACTTTACTGGGAGAGTTAAAGTCACTGTATCCCTTAAAATATAAGCATTTAGGCGACAGGACGTTTTCAAAAGTTGATTTCAAAAGTGACAACAGCGAACGACCTACGTATTATTTATGCTTCCATCAAGTGGCACTTAGAAATATTTATAAAAACAGCTACGTTAGTGGTATGATTTTATAGGTTCGGAGACAATGGGTCCCGGGTGTGGACCAGTGGACTAGCCACCATCTTGAATTCCGCCATCTTGGATGACCTTTGCCTTGAACTCAAAATTTCCCTTTTCCCCTCAAAAACGGACAAAATCACCACAATTTCCCTAAAATTTTCCTCTTTTCCCCTCAATATTTCCCTTTTTTCCTTCAAAAAATGTGTTTAGTACAATGCGGTTGTTACTTGCACAATTCGGCGGAATCCGGCGTAAATTGTGCAAATGCCAGACGGATTGTGCAATCATTTACAAGCAACAATTTGGTAGAAGATATAATTTAAAGAGACAACACACTTGTACGTGTAAAGGTAACATACCTTCGCTTGCCTCGAGACAGAATACATTGAACCTATTTCCGGACTAGCACTCGCCAATTGGAAGAATGAGCGCAAGCCTTATTTGATGGTTGTCTGCTTTAAGTGTGGTCCTGAATTCCAGCTGAGTGGAGAACTTGTCTGGAAGAAACTGTTGAGGATGTGACTGTATAGTAATGTGATTAAAGAATGTGAAAATAAAATGACGGGTAAAAAAAAGGTTGCATAAAAAATTATTTAATGTCGCTCATGAAATGTGCTAGTAACTCAGCATATAGAGTAAAAGTTATACTTAGTACATATTCATTAGTGATGGCCCGATAGCCGATATCCGGTATCGGATATCGGTATTATCGGTACATTTACCATTATCGGAGATCGGCACTAAAATATCGGCACATCGGTAATGGCCATTCTAACCCAAAGTATTTTCTCTCCTCTGCTGCACACTTAATTTTCTCAACTCTTAACATCAGGCTGCACCAATACAACTAAAAAGAACATAAATAATTTTAAATGACAATATGCAATTAAAAAAAAAAACTTTACGATAAAAAAAATTAGAATGTACATATCCATCATTATTTTTTCACTTCACAGATTACATTTTTATTTTTGGGTATAGCAGTCTTATGTTCGACGTACGTTTCTCAAAGTAAACAAAATGATCGTGGCTTGTTAGCTTAGTTTTCATTCCTGTCCTTTTACATATTTTTTGTAGACTAACGACCTTCTTGCAACCTTAATTTAGTTATATCGGTTTACAGGTATCGGATCGGTAAAATCCTAAATATCGGAACCTTCATCGGTATCGGGATTTTTCAGTATCGGGCCATCACTAATATCCATGCTGCTACTGTGGAAAGAACTTCAGATTTTTTTTTGCATGAAGATGGCACAAGCTGATTATTGTACGACGCCTATTGTAGAGATAGCCTCTATGGATAAACCTTCTTCCACGGCTGGAAAATTACTAGGAAATGTGTTGCTACTGTAGAAAAATTTTCAGCAAAAGCTGCCATGCTTGTCGTCATGAGAAGAGCTAATGTTCAAAAGGACAGACTTCCAAATTACTATTATGTATTAACTGTGGGACAGCATTTCGTAGAAGCGATAATATAAAGAGACATACTCGTGCATGTAAAGTTAACGCACCTTTATTTGGCACGGGACAGCATGCATTGCACTTATTGCCACACGACCATGCTATGGCTAGCCTTCCCGCTGATTCGTCGTGTAAACTAACGACGGTTCGAGCACCCATAACATTACCAGGGCATGCATAGTGTTCCAAAATAAGTGCGTGAAGAAGGAAATACGAGTGTTGCTGACATTTACTATGAAGATTGCGAGCCACACAGATTGTCAGAAGTTGTAAACAACAAACATGCACCACTAACATATAAAGTATAAAACGAAAATGTGACCTCCAAGTCTGCTGGTGATGCTGTGAAATATGCATCTTCTACTGATAATGAAGTGCCGACATCTGCAAAGCTAAAGCGTAAACGTGTTGCTGAAGATAGGGGCTACTTGAAGTTGGGGAAGAAAAAAAACAGATTCCAATCCAGCACTCTGGCCCAGAGGTATGACGTAACATGCTCATCACGAAAAAAACATACGTANAAAAAAACAGATTCCAATCCAGCACTCTGGCCCAGAGGTATGACGTAACATGCTCATCACGAAAAAAACATACGTGCAGGCATGAATCGCGAACCTTCTGCGAAGAGTGAAGTGAAGTCTACCTACTTATTTTCTGAAGACCCCAATGACCTGGTTGATAGACTGTGGGTGTTGGTTCCATTGCAAAGAAGTGGAGAGATGAATTCGATTATTGATGAACTCAGAGCTTGAGGCTTTATTGGATGGCATATTTTGTTTATGTGTGGTGTNGAGAGATGAATTCGATTATTGATGAACTCAGAGCTTGAGGCTTTATTGGATGGCATATTTTGTTTATGTGTGGTGTGTTTAAGAATAGGAATATAAACCAAAAATAATAATTTGTTTTATTTTTTAAATTTCTATCGTCTAGGTAATATACTTTCTGCTGTGTGTTTATAAATGTCTGGTAGGCTGAAAGTAAATAACTGTCTTGCTACAATACTTACACTCACTTCCCAATAAACAACAAACATTGTCTTTGCAGTACTTGCTATGCATATTCAGACTATCACTGCGGGCGAACATGCAGTGACTACTTTCATGTTGTGATTTAATGATTAATGAGCGAATCTCCAGAGTCCCTTGCTGTTGACGATGCAGACAGTGTTACAGATGGTAAGTCTTCAGCCAATGATTCCGTCTTCATATTGTAACAGCGTACGCGATAGCTGTAGATGAATGTAGACCTAACGATCTACTTTCGACAACGCTCGGCGACAAGTGAGAACATTTCTTTACACGATGCATGTTTGTATACCATTACCACTACTTTACAATTCGTGTTGCCCATCTCAGGTTGACACAGTGTGACCTGCTTGTTACCTACTTCTAAATGTCTGGCAGGCTGCAAGTATTTGAGATGAACATACACTGAGTATGGCCACGCACAAAATATTTTTGTTGGAGATATAGTTAATCGCAATTGTTGCATGATATGCTAGATACTTAAATGTGTAAATATAACACAGAATACTTTATAATTGCATATCATGTTTGGACTCTAGTAGATTGAACGTGTGATACCTTATTTTCAAGGATGATGCACTGTCTAAGGCGCCATCGGGGTACATGAGTTATCAGCTATTAAATTTCAATAGCATATGTAAAAAGTAAGTTAGTTTTGTCAAGGGTGCGGTAATTACAATACTTGTAAAAGTCGAGTTGCTTTCTTGGTCGGTAATGTATACCATGCACAGAAATTGAACACTTATTTACATATCCCCTAACTTATTTCGGATAACTCATATTTTTTAATGTAAAATAATTCAATGAAATCAATGCTTAACCAGTTTAACTTCTTGTATCTCTGTTCTCAGAAATGATGTAAATCCATGACGTCAGCAATTAGCACCTATACTCGCCAATGGCTTCACCAAAAAAAACCGCGATAACAGCGTTTCCCCACCTCATATTTTTATCACAAGCTTTTTCTTCCTTATTTTGGTACAATTAAGCGTTGAACACACGTGAACTGAAAATACGGCAATGTAAAAGTCCCCAAAGAAGACGAAATTAAAAATGAAAAGATTACGTGCTTGAGCACAAGCACACGCCGAAATAAAACAAAATGAATCTGAACACTGATACAATCGGCAGCATGTACGAGAGTAAAAAACACACACACACGTACGTAAAGAAGTTGCCAAGGTTCTTCAGGGAAGCTGGGCGGGTGTGGACCCACGCCTCTCCCAACAAAGAATGTCGCTCAGTCACCACTACAGGCTATATGTCGGCGTGCAAATCTTACGACGAAGACATGGCCTGTATAGGCTATTCACGGTCAAGTGGGCACTTTTTGAAGCCTACTCATTTGGAATAATAGCCAATAAATATATTTTATTGTATGTAGTCTTAGACTTTAACTTTAGAGTCCGCGAAATACCCTGTGTTTATTACTTACATCGCAATATCAATTTAAAAAAATGGCTGATAGGAAAAAAGTAACCACGGCCTCAAAAGTGCTCACTTTACCGTGAAAAGCCTATACATCTTCGTCTGTTATGCATATTACCAACACTAGGAACTGCCGACACATGTCGGAAATAATGTCATCCAACACTGACGTTCACATACGATGTCCCAACACACTTATGGATAACAAATTATAGTAGGTAATTTTAACGTAACCTCGCTACACGGTCAGAGAAAGTATAACAATTTCAAAGCGTATATTTATGTTAGGAAATGCAGTATACGACATGTGTGTTCTTTGAATGAGTTTTGCAATTGGGGTAAGTAACTAAATTAAATATTGTTGTGGACATGCTACACTGCAGTGCAGATCCACATGCCCACAAAAAAAACCTAAATAGCCTACTTCGATAGTACTTTTCAATTTAATAACGATACATAATTCTCTACGCGATTCTGTAACTAAACTAGTAATTATGTAACTGTGGCCATGAGAACAGTAGTTACGATAATAACAGTGAAAAACCGTCCTATTTCTCACTTAATATTTCGCACTTGCACATGCGCAGTACGNCAGTAGTTACGATAATAACAGTGAAAAACCGTCCTATTTCTCACTTAATATTTCGCACTTGCACATGCGCAGTACGCCAAGAGCGCAGCCACTGCTTCCTAGAGAAAAAAAAATTCTGCTAGTCTTGTCTTCGTAAACAACAACATTTTCAGGGATTTCACCGTATACTTACAGCAATGTCGCAGACTACGTCACAAATACATTTTTCCCGTTTTTGCATCATAACTTGTAGGCAAATAGTCTCCATGTACACGCGCTACCATACTTTTGTCAAAGAATTGCACAATTAAAAGCTAGAAAAAGCCCTAGAATATTTTCTGTATACTCATATATGTGGCNAGTAGTTACGATAATAACAGTGAAAAACCGTCCTATTTCTCACTTAATATTTCGCACTTGCACATGCGCAGTACGGCAAGAGCGCAGCCACTGCTTCCTAGAGAAAAAAAAATTCTGCTAGTCTTGTCTTCGTAAGCAACAACATTTTCAGGGATTTCACCGTATACTTACAGCAATGTCGCAGACTACGTCACAAATACATTTTTCCCGTTTTTGCATCATAACTTGTAGGCAAATAGTCTCCATGTACACGCGCTACCGTACTTTTGTCAAAGAATTGCACAATTAAAAGCTAGAAAAAGCCCTAGAATATTTTCTGTATACTCATATATGTGGCNTACTTTTGTCAAAGAATTGCACAATTAAAAGCTAGAAAAAGCCCTAGAATATTTTCTGTATACTCATATATGTGGCCCAAAGTACAGATATACGAAAAGCCAACACTTCAGACGACGTCGGCAAGGAGCTTTCAAGACGCCAAGAATATTAGACACACTGAGCCCTGCAACATAACTGAAAACGGCATATTTATACTGCAAGTATATCTGAATGCACTAACCAGATACACGCAGAATTATGATAGAAACATACACCCACCAAGCTTTGCTTCAGAATACCTAGAAATGAAATTATATGGTCACCGTTCAGTCTAGTAGCAAAAGCAGTACCACGAAAAGTCAGCATGCCTGTTTTATGTTCAGCGCAAATAAACTACAGAGGCTAATACCGGACAACTTGCGTATGTCTGTGGAAAAACCTAGTGGTTGTGTAATGATACCAACATGACTGACACTTTTTCTCGCTGATAAACTGTTCTCCGAAAAGTTTAGCAAAGTACGATAACAAAATCATAACCTAAAGCAATCAAATAAATTAAAAAATAATGATACATTACTTAAAATGTTTACTGCGTAGTCTCACCTCTCGCGATAGCTTATTTATCGCGGCCTTGCCCGTATTCGTACAGAGCTATCAGGTATTAACATGCACAGCATTTGCTTTGCGCTTGGCGGCGATTGGTACAATTGAAGACATGAGTGCATGAAGATGTTACGTCACAATTAGTGGGAGAAAAAAAATCCAAAAAAATATCACGTAGCATTATCGGACACTCGAGTCTTTTGATTTATCAAAATTAATAAAGAAAGAAATTACATTTAAGAAACTTTGAACTTGATGTCAATTTACTCAGAACTTTGATTTTGGTACGTAACACCTTCACCACCTTGCTTATTCAATTGTCACACTGCTCGTGTTTCTCTGGAAGTGGGAAATATACACACTGTCTCAGTTACGAAGGCCACTTTTAGAAAGTTAGGAGGCAGCCAGGACATAATATTCTCTGAATAGGTTATGAACATTTTGTGTCAAATTAACAAAACAAACACAAACAGCATATCTTTTGTGTGCCAGAACAGCTCAGGTCAACAAAAAAACAACACTGGTGTTACCATATATACGTTTACTTCTACTACAGGTTCGAAATATCAATGTTAAAAGTTTGGAAACCAAAATTTTTCGCCACTAGGTAGACACTAGTGTCGGCAATGTACCAGATTTTCTCTTATTTTCTACGTTAAAAACAGGATAATTGTAATAAACATTAATCAAATACAAAATATATTTGTAACAAAGTAAAATCTTTCTCTTTTATTATTCCTGTAACTTAAAATTTAAATTAAAAGTTACCTTTTGGTACACTGCGCACCTAGCGGCGGAAATTTTCCCTATTCGAAACGCTTCCAAAAGAAATGTCGTTTTGTTGCTGACCTGCCCTTACCCTAGAACTGTCAAAAAGTGACCTTCGTGACTAAGTGAAGAGATTTGGGCGGCTCTTAACAACGAGGTCTTGAGAGCCGATGAGGGTGAAATAAGGTGAGAACGGAGCAGCGCCGGAATACAAGGGAGGGGGAAACGGGAGATCCCCGAGAAAACCCACAGATCAGCGGGAGGGTGTAGGCGGTAGGTAGTCTCACCTGACTCGCCGAGGACGGCGCTGGTGCGGGCAAGCAGGGCGAGGCCAAGCTCGGAGTGCGGAGCGGNCAACTGACTGCCTGCAACAGTGCGCTGGCCAGGTGGGGCCGCGCGCGTCCAGGCAGGGCTGCCAACCGCCACCTCAAAGACCTGCACGCGCGACCACGCGGCGAACCACCACCACCGCCCCGCACTTGTCACAGCACCGGTTCACGGCTCACTTAAAACTTTTAAAACCAACATTTAGGAAAAAAAGAAACACACTGCTCTTATCAGAAAGTATTTCAACAAACTTACACTGACTGCAGATCCGACTGTTAATCTTCGCAGTGGATCAAGAAACGCATTTCTGACAGTAATTCTTAGATAGGCAGTCTTTTCATTTCGATTATTTTTTGTTTTATACGCATAACAGTACGAACAAGAGTAATAAGTGCTCTTTACTTTTCTAACAACTTGAAGGCGTCGCATAGCTGGCGCATAGTGAATTATAATTCCTTATTTTATTTATTAAAAACAAAGATGAGCTAGAGAAAAATTTAAACAGGGATTTCTAAAGTGTTTAAGAAACAGTGAACCTGTTATATCCAATGGCGCGGATCTAAGAAAAAATAAGAGGGGGGATGCTAAGAGGTCTTAATTCCTCCCTGGAGCTTGATTTTACACTGGCTAAAATGAAATTATTCTTGAAACCAAGTACGTTGTTAATAATGCAGTATTAATATATATACTTGGGACAGTAATATTAAATCATAAAGAATTTACAGAGTCTACCCACTGAGTACTGCCATTTATATATAGGAACATTAAAACTTAATGCGTACTGGTACGCACGTGGTTGAATGTAATGCACAGTGCCCCCGACCCTGAAGTAGCCACGTCCTTAATGGGTCTCTAGATCCGCCACTGACTATTTATTCCCGCCCTCTCTCCCACACAAATCTAGAAATATCAACGCATTATTGATCATATTAACACCTATTCGTACGACACTGTCACATCGTTACAAACGTAAACATGCAACTATAGTCAATTCAGGATGTCACACATTCTGAATAAAACGGGCGTAACACTTTCTGAATAAAACCTTCGGAAAGTCATTACAACTATGACATGTTTAGTTGTTTTCTAAATAAATCGCATACATTAGAAGCACTTTAGACTTAACATTAGCATTCACATAACCTTCTTTTTTGGTCAAACGTAACTTTCACTTATATTTTGTCTAGAAATTAAAATAATTTCATAATCAATATGAATTAAAAACAGACAGGAGAAAGGTATGTTGGAAGTAGTATTAGCCAATGTAAAATATTATTAAATAGTTTTTTTTTAAAGATTATTTGTAAACTTTCCTTGCTGTCATATTTCAGGAATGCAATGTTCGAAATACATTAGGATGTTATGTATAAAATTGTTTATTTTTGTTTGTGCAACGCAAAAATACGAAGCACTGGTTTGGCATTGGCGTTTTCAATTGTTCTAAATTTACTGTCGTCACGTCAGCAAATATTTACCTCAATATATTCGCAGTTAAAGGGGGAAGAATACGTTTCAAAGTTCTCTACAGTGAACTACCATTATATAATAACGCATTAAATAAAGCCATTTTATAGTTTCGTAATTTTTGTGCAATAGTTCCGCAATATTGCTGCGCTGTTGTATTAAAGTTCTGGAACGTCCAATAAAATGGTATTAAATGAGTTGAGAGATTTGGGCGGCTTTTAACAACGAGGTCTTGAGAACCGAGAAAGGTATTAAAGTAAAGCTATTTATTCACCTCCCATTTACCCACACACGCTCGGCAAAACGAATGCTACGTTCTTAACGATAACGCGACAGTGAGAACATTCAGTAACAAAACCGTGAGGTTCGAATCCCAGGCAAGCAGATTATGTAAGTAAATTTACGTTATTTCGCATATACGACAAAACTACTCCTCCTTTGTCCGATTAGCCTTCAGACTTTCAAGCGCAAACAAAATTAGCTTAGATAAGCCCTTAGACCTTTACTACGAGGTTAAACTTATACGTATTTTCCATTCTTTGCCCGAAATGAAGTGCATTTGGGGCCCGGAAAGGTAGCCAATTCATTTGTTGGCAAAGTAGACTTCAAGAAAAATCGGTATTGTTTTGACAATGGAACGGCAGTTATCTTTACACGTATTGCATAATCCCGAGTCAGTAAAAATAGAACTAACCACGGAATCGTGCAGAGGCCAAAGAAAAATACACTAATCACTGTGGCAGTAGATAATGAACAAATGACAAGACTCTTAGATTGCAGTGGGTAGCTAATCAAACAATTTTATATTTATACACTACTATACAATTTGACAATTGTTGTTATGTATTTTTGTACTTATGAACTTATTCTGTCAACACAGCATAACTTATTGGCTGCTGATAATCGCTAGTCATCTGGAAACACCGCGCGTCATGCACTTTTTGCTGCAATCTAAGAGTGAGACGCACTATAGAATACACAGAATATAGTGAATATCAGCCTGCTATTAGAAGACTCTACGACATATTATATGGGTCATTATACAGTCTAAGACAAAAAATACTTCGGTTTTATCGGGAAACATTGTTTTCAAAGGATGATTTTTTTTCCCATTCCGTTTCTATGTTGCCTTGCACGTGCACGTGTGCTTGTCCCTCTCACGGCTGCAATAACAGAATAAACAAGCATACAGAAGAGCCAAAGCTTTTCGGCGTCTTTGATGCAGGCGTGCCCAACTTCTGATTGCCCGTGTTGCTCTGAACGTGAAGTGTGTATGGATCTGGCATGTTCCACGTGGTTTCCTATTGGTTCGGCTTGGCGTCAAGCAGGTTGGAAATTGGACGCTGATTGGCAGACGACTTAGTACCGTGTTCCATCTTGCGAAGATGTGCAGCCAGATTCCGGAACACGCAAAAACGGTTTATACATAGTTATTCTGCGCTGCAATCCAGACTGTGTTTACTTCTTATGCTGCNNNNCGGCTGCAGCAGCAATGAAGACGTGCATATTATTTAGTACCGTATAATAACATTTTTTTCTTCCTGAGTAATTGCCGAGTTATTTTCGTACACACTTAATTTCATGATAATTTACAACAAATTTCTGGGACACATATTCTAACTTAAAAAACGATGACAGCTTTATTGGGAGAATGATCTGCGTTTGAGGTGTTACGTTGGTAACTACTAAGAGCTACACTGGCACGCACTTCACCAACTTTATGTTTATGACACTCAACTGACATGCTGCGTGCTGCCACTCCTTTTTTTTAAACGTCAATTCTATCGTTGCACGATGCACAAGTTAAAGATAGAGCTATTCTGCTAATATCTATCCTAAAACGAAATTGTTACCGCAGCCAGGACCGACATCAGTGTGTTCAGCAGTTTCATAATAAAGAATTGAGGTAATATAAGTAGCATAGGGTATGGACGTAGATTAAATGTATGGTCGAAAGCACATGCTAGCCGCAGTCCCAAACAATGAACGGCTCTTTTGCCAACACGCATCAAAACCACGTGTTTTGAGATCTTGGCCAGGAAACTGTTTACGTAAATAAAAACTCTGCAATTTTAGTGCAGTTCCTCTCAACATTTTTTATGCAAATGGAATACATTCAAGTCGGGTAAATGAACTGTTTTATACATTATGTAAGTGTCTAAGTCCCTGCTTTGCCACGTGATTTTGACAACTCTGCGAGTCAATTTGGGATGTGTGGAGAAAACGATTAGTGTACTTCGTCTTAAATGCATGGCGGAGGCCCGTCCTCTATAGTCCATTCATGGTTACTTACAACTTTTCTGAAACTCTGCTAAAGTTCTAATTTCAGGCTATTCCTTCGCCTCACGCAAACAAAACTAAATCAAGCGTACCAATTACACCTTACACCAAAGGGACAATGCACTGTGTTTGTGAGCATTCAGTTTAATAATATTTTGCATGAGAACAATTTCTCACTAGGCATTTATTACCAACAAACCTATTTTCTTAACTGTTTTTCTTGTCTGAAATATAATAATTTTTACATAACATATAATTAAAAATTCAATTAAACCAAAAATAGGATAATATAAAGTCTTGAGATTAGTTATTATGGATTATAAATATACCCACGATTTAGGATCTATCAGTAAGGCTGCCGCCTACCCTTAGCTATTTTACGCGCCTGAGGCCCAGAAGCAATGGAGCGATAAGGGCGACATTGACATACGCAGCAAGCACACCTTAGCCTCCACCCGCAAACCGCTGAACTGACATGCAATGTTCCCGTCGTTCTGCGTTTACCTATGGGACTTTAGGCGATGCCATCATTTTATTGGTGGGAAGTCTGAAGCAGGGTTCAGTACAACACTCATTAGTACTTTTGTATGTGCCCGACACGTATATTTTGAGATACAGCGGTTTGAAATGTCGTTTTTAGTTATTGCTGAGTGTGTTCCGAGGTTGGAGGAAGGAAAGAGATTTGGGCGGCTCTGAACATCAGTGTCTTGAGAGCCGATGAGGGTGAATTGAGGTGAGTATGGAGCAGCGCCGGAATGAAAGGGCGGGGAAAACGGGAGATCCCCGAGAAAACCCAGCGACCCACGGCATCGTCCGGCACGATTCCCACCTGCGAAAATCCGGAGTGAACCGGCCGGGGATTGAACCCGATTCGCCTTGGTAGGAGACGGAATTGAACCCGGTTGGCATTGGTGGGAGGTGAGCAGTCTTACCGCTAAGCCACCGTGGCCTTGCGAGTGCACCGAAATGGTTTTTCTAATTTGCGCGATGTCTTGAAAGCAATCCACAGGACTGTTCTTCGACACACCTGTTCAATAGACATGCTTGTTATTTCCGGAGAATAACGTGCCAAGCAAACATTAAAAACCAATAAAACAGACATTTCAAAANAATAGACATGCTTGTTATTTCCGGAGAATAACGTGCCAAGCAAACATTAAAAACCAATAAAACAGACATTTCAAAATCAGTTAGGCTGGAATTCATAGCCGAAGGCTTGTTCAGCAAATAAGTCATACATCATGGAGTAATGCTTCTTCGTTAAGCATTACTTATTTGAGCAATGAATTCATACACATGTTCTTAACTTCATTAAGTAGTCAAATAAGCATCTGTATAATATCAGTACTAACGCAACACAGGCCAAACTGCCAATTTATTTACAACAATCACCCAGATGAAATGAATATTTAACTTAGTTTGTTATTTTTAGTTTGTTACTGGCATTTGGAATAATTTTAATTTGTTTTATAACACTTTTGCCAATAAAATAATCATGTGCGAAATAAAAACTAGTTTGTTTATTGTGTTATGTAATATTTTCCCGGAAGTTTGCTAGCCGTGGTAAAAACAAACGCAGTTCCAGAGCAAGGTTAAGGTTTCATCTACTCAGGTTAGGAAAAAAACGAGATTTATCATGGGAGAGAGTGGCATAGGGAAAATTTCCGCCGCTAGGTGCGCAATGTTCCAAAAGGTATCATTTAATCAAAATTTTTAACTACGTTAATAAGAAAAGAGAAAGATTTTACTTAGTTATGATTATGAAGTGTTATTTTATATTTGATTTACGATTAATAAAATTGTCGTGTTTTTAATGTAGAAAATAAAAAAAAATTCCTACATTGCAGACACTAGCGCTTACCTAGTGGCGAAAAGTTTTGGTTACCAAACTTTTAACATTGATCTTCCCAACGTGTAGTAGAAGTAACATTGGCCAGGTAGACGGGCACCTTTAGGGTGTCGGACCCCAAAAAATTAATTATTTTATAATGGTACCAAACATTGTTCAACTCGTTCGTATTGTATATGATAACATTTTCCTCTAACAAAATATTTTATCTTTATATTATTTGGATAATTTTATGTCAAATGCAAAATTCTTGTTTTGTTGCAGCCGTAATAACAAATACTAAGTTCTACAGATGAAAAAATNAAAATATTTTATCTTTATATTATTTGGATAATTTTATGTCAAATGCAAAATTCTTGTTTTGTTGCAGCCGTAATAAGAAATACTAAGTTCTACAGATGAAAAAATTTACAAAATAAACTAATGCAGTGGGCTACTGCTTTACGTGTATGTTATCACCAAATAACAATTTATATATTTAAAAAAATTTTCAAATATGCAAAAATTCCTTTACATTTACCATTTTTTTCATATAATATATGCCTTGTTATTAGGTGATTACATGTGTGTCGCGGTAGCCCATGGGATTAGTTTACTTTGTACATTTTTCACCTGTACAACTTAGTATTTGTTATTTCGGCTGCAACAAAACACAAGAATTTTGCATTTGATATCAAATTATTCAATAAAATATAAAAAATTTTATTCCAGGAAAATGCCATCACATACAATGCGTAGGTACTTGTTGAAAAATGTTTGGTATAAATATAAAATAATTAATTGTTTGGGGTCGGACACCCTAAAGGTCTAGGGGTGAGGTGGCGGCCGTGGCGATGTGGCCCCGGGCGGCGCAGAGGAGGCGCGTGCCAGGCGGCCTGGTGGGCGGGTCGCCAAGCAGTTGGTATTTCACGCGCCGCACTTTCCCCTGCCGCTGTGAGGCAAGAGCGCAGAGCCGCCCTCCTCACCGGGTCAAGGTCGCCGACGTCCAACCAGCTGGCTGTTCCCGAGACCGCTCTCCTACCACTGTGCCACGCCTTAAACTTCCGCACCACGCACATCCCGCCGTGGAGCACTGGTGCACTTTCTCCCGTCCGCTCTGGTCACCGACCTTACACCTGCCAACAGCTGCTTCCTACTCCAACTACACACCTCCACAATTATCCTTACATTTTGAAAAATTAGATCTTATTTTAATGTTTGCATACACTATTCGCGGCATTTTCACACTTTTTGAATCAAACCTTTCAGTGGAATGGGGTGATTTGGGCGGCTCTTAACATCGAAGTCTTGAGAGCCGATGAGGGTGAAACGAGGTGAGTATGGAGCAGCACCGGAATGCAAGGGCGGGGATAAAGGGAGATCCCCGAGAAAACCCGCTAACCAGAGGCATCGCCCGGCACGATTCCCACATGCGAAAATCCGGGAGCCACCCCGCAGGGAATCGAACCCGGTTCGCCTAGGTGGGAGGGGAGTAGTCTAATCAAGGCGGCCCCCAAACCTTTACAAATAAAAAATTACCCCATGTAAGGTATGTTTAGTTGTTTTCAAAATATGCCACGTGCTGCGTTTTATGCTTTATTTTTAATCAAATTGAACTTATTTTTGCCTATAAATTATAATATTGAATTTGTAATTAATATGAATAAATGCAGAGTTAAATGGGCGTGTTGGTAATGCCTATTAAGCAATAGTTCTAAGTTCTAATGCAAAATGTTATTAAACTGAGTGCGCACGAATGCGGTGCGTTGTCCCTTTGGTCTAATTTTCTATATTTAATTATGTTTTGTTTGTGTGAGGCGTAGGGACAGGTTGAAAGTAGAACTTTAGCAGGGCTTAGAAAAGTTGGAAGTAAACATGAATGGACTATATATACTACGTTTGTCATTGGACCGTGCTTCATTTGACACGCTCTGAAAAACTATGCGCCAATGAATATGCACTTGATAATGGCATGCCCGAATCATGTGCATTTTTGTCAGAAGGGAAGTGCCTTCAAACCTAAACAGCAGCCAATTAATTAACGACACCGGCTCGAGTATATAAAGGGTTGTGAAGCCTAACTTGATGCCGAATAATAATGCGAATTTCGCAGGTCTATACTTTCGCGGATTCATTTGGCAAAAAACTATAACACGCCTGTTCCTGCTATTTAACATCAAAGCAGGTAGCACGGGATTCGGAACATTTTCTTGCAGGCTCGTTATTGGTTGATAAACGTCCGGGATGTGCCTAACCAACTGTGACACATAAACAGAAATCAAAACGTACACGTGGTTGAAGTTTAACTTGTCCTCAAGTGTGTTCGCTAGACTTCCGGGGCTCTACTTAGTTATAACCTAGAGCTTGATTCGCATTTACGACTACCATGCGGTACAGACAGAGCGGACAGAACCTATCGCTGTTCGCATGCCATCAGATTTTCTGTGCTATCATTTTGGTGTTTGGTAGAATCTCAGTTTACGACCACGCTAGTTCGTACGTTAATACAACTTTTCTAAAGTAGGTGCTTGACAAACTACAGACACTGCGACTTTTTTTCTAATTTCATTGTGGGACCCATTGCACTGAATATTTTTTAAGTGTCTATCATTTAGTTTTACACTTCCGAAAAAAAATATTTATTAGGTCTTCCTATCGGCTTATTTCCAAAAAAATATTTGTTCGATAAATTTATGAATAAAATTAACGTGTGAACTTACATATTTCATTATAAATACATACATTTAATTATCGCAGACTGTTACACCAATATACATCGATAATCCATCACTTTGTTGGAACCGAACATGTGGAACAGCGGACATCTGGATAATATCGGCTATGTTTGCTCTTTCCGCGAGCTAAAATTACGGCGCGAGCTACAATTCCCGCTTACCTGGAGCTTCAACTGCGTTGCAGTGTGATTGAAATACACGTTTTCGAACTAAACTATTAAACATGCGTCCCGTGTGCTGATCAATGAAAAACACACACACTTCAGACGAGGGCTGTTGAGTGCTTTCAAGACGTCACGCACATTAGAAACACCATTTCAGAGTACTCCAGAATGGCTACAAACTGCTTTTTCAAAGCACTGTATCTCAATATTCGCGTCAGATCCATACAAAACTACTCAAGAGCCCTGCATTGTACCTTCCTACATACTTTCCATCAATAAAATAACAGGGTCACCATTGAAAGTCCTATGGGTACACGAAATGCAACGAGAACATTGCACGCCAGTTCAAAGGCTTGCGCTCAGCGGCGATGGGGCATTTGATGTGCGTGACAGTGTCGCCCTTATCCCTCCCACGCTTCTCGGTCAATAAAGAACGGCAGTATTTAAGAACGAAAATAATGATTCTTTTGAACGTATCATTTCACCGAACTATTCCAAACGAATCGATTCGTCTATCTGAATCGTTCTGCCCATCACTAGGGTAATGTACACCATATCAAAGTATTTTATTTTGGGTGGCCTACGTAGGAATAACAGCAGTTCAATGCATAGGGAACATCAGTTTCTGCACAACTGGCATGTGGATTCTGCCCCACATTCAGTCTACGGTATTCTTTACAATTATACGTCTCTTTAGCGAAATTATAAATACAGCACAAAAATAACCTTATGACAAAAGTAAATAAATATTTGAATAGGATATTTTTTTTAAAGTAAAGTACAATTATTACATGCTCGAATATATATTGCTCTTTGCCTACACTTGTTGTGGTTTTGATTTTCAATTATCATTGACCACAGCTCCGGAAAAAAACATCGTAGAGATGAAAAAAAAAGTTAAGTCTCGGTGTTCATTATGTTAAAATTGTGACTTTAAGAACAATTAAATTTATTACTGTACCTACATATGCAATACATGGCACCACAATTGCCAGAATTTCTCGCAGAAATGCTTAAGATGCAGAATATTTGTCTCTAGAATAATGCTTTAGAATAAAAAAAATTGTTATTATTTTTAATTACAGTTATATATACACACAACACACATCAACAGTGCTAANTGCTTTAGAATAAAAAAAATTGTTATTATTTTTAATTACAGTTATATATACACACAACACACATCAACAGTGCTAACAAGTGTGTGCATCACGAGTGCAAAATTACCACATAGTGAGAATTGGGATGATTATAATTGCATATGGATAGTTACTGCATGTCACTGTCATAAACGTTAGTCCTTTAGGGCAACTTTGTGCCAATTAAGGGTAACACTGTACCACACATTGTTTATAATGAAGGATTTACAGTCCCCACCTTAATATATATTTTACTGCTAGCTATTTTAATTGTAATGAACATAGAAATGTGAAGGGATTCTTCGGACCTTCAATTAAAAAGTTGTACTGATGATACGAAGTTACTCCAAATGATTGTAATACACTTGGAATGACCGATACGTAGTCTTTGGAATGACGTCACGCTCGCACAGTGAAAAAGTTATCTGTATTAGAGTTCAAACAATAAAGAAAAAATCTTCTATGAAAGGTTACATCGCGAAGAACGTCATTGCTGTCATAAGCTTGAAAATTTTAGTTAAACGTAATTATGGGTAGGTTTAATCCATCCCTAGCTTATTGTTTAATCAATATTTTTACAGGAAGTAGATAAAAATAATACCGCAAACACAACATAATAATTCTGTCACCCCTACAGAATATTTTGAGATATCTAGAGAGTTCCAGGTGGCCATACTCTCTAAATCACCCCAGTCATATGGCGAAGAGGCCGGACCCGCAAGTGACGGTTCAAGCCCAACTTCCAGCATGAAAGAACGTTTCCTGGCCATTTTGTGAGTGTCCATGTAGTTCGGAGCCCAATACAATCAGCAGGTCCCTTCGTCTCTGGCGTCTCTGCATAATCCTGCAGTGTAAACACAAAACAAATCTGTGATATCTGTACAATACTGACGGATTATCCTTAAGTGAAAAGAAATTGTTTCGTAAGAGTTCTGCCGTTTCGCGGTTAATAGAGTATTTCTGGAAGATTTCAGTCCATTCCTATTGCAAATTGTGTACACCTTCGTAGGTTGCACAGAAAAACAATCTGCTGTACGATTAATGACTATTATGGCCAGAACAAGTAAGAAAGTGAAATTGTTATGAACACAAGTATATTACTACCACTCCATCATTCCAATTCTTGATCTAATGTGTACACATTAATAAAAGAAACAATTTCAGTGGTAACCAATACACATTCTGCACTTTTAACAAGACCCAACTACTTTCCTAGAATCGCTGTCTGCGAATAATTAAATCAGGTTTACATTACAACATACTGCATACAGTCACCGGCAAGTAATTTTTTTAAAAATAATATTTTCAAAAGCGCTAGAAAATGAACCACCAAACCTAGAGTGCGTAAGGGGAATATAAAGTATGCAGAACATACTTAGATATCCTTTCATTCCATAATAATAATTTATCACACAGCTGACTCTACTTTCCGTTGCGACTGGACATACGAGTGACGTTATCCACACGTGTCTTCTACGTCTTCTACCTTCATAATTTTGGACTGGTCATGGGCAACAGATTTTTTCAAACTACACTGAAGAGTAAAAAAAAACTGGTACACCTGCCTAATATTGTGTAACGCCCCCCCCCTCCCCCCGAGCAGGACGCAGAAGTGCCACAAGACGACGTGGCATGGACTCCACTAATGTCTGAAGGTATGCAGGAGGCAATTCACACCATGAATCCTGCAAGGCAGTCCACAAATCCAATCTGCGCCAATTTGAGAAAGGGTTGCACGTCTGTCACGTTTAATGATTCTCGTCAGTCGTCGTTTGTCCCGTTATTTCATGATTTTTTTTCCGGCCGCAGCGATGTCGGAGATGTGATGTTTTGCCGGATTCCCGATATTCACGGTACACTCGTGAAATGGTCGTACGCGAACATCTCCAAATGTTATCGCTACCTCGGAGATGCTATGTCCCATCTCTCGTGCGCCGACTATAACANATGTTATCGCTACCTCGGAGATGCTATGTCCCATCTCTCGTGCGCCGACTATAACACCACGTTCAAACTCACTTAAATCTTGATAACCTGCCATTGTAGCAGCAGTAACCGATCTAGCTGCCAACTGCATCGCGTTACTCTGATTGGTTCCATACCTCTGTTATTTGCATACGCACGCCTATACCAGTTTTTTTGGCTCTTCAGTGTTATGCACTGTCCGTTCTGAATTTGCGTCTATTTCCCCTGCACTTGCCAAGATACGATAATTTTTAGCCCACATGCGTTACAGTTTGAACTCTCACAACATGAATCGTAAATGACGATGATGATACAAAATCTTACAAAGATCACTATTGATACCTGCCAAATGCTGAAGTTTGGAAGTAGGTATTGATTCTGCTCTGCGGCGTGAGGCGCCAGCATTTGATGCTAGCCCTCAGTGATAGGGCGTAGGAATACGTCGACACTGTTGTCTACTGGTCCAATTTACTACTAAATTACACTGGCTTTGTGTGAGTTCACATAATCGAGTTTTATTGTTGCTTGAACAGGTTAACTGGTACATGAACTCACGAGACAAACTCCCCTCCCCTTTTTCTATGTAGGCTACGTATGGTTTGACGCCGCGATTGGCGATCGGGGGGGGGGGGGAAGATTCTTCACACTTGGTGTAGAACTACTTATCTGACACTGCTGCGCTGTCTTCCCTCGGCTGGCGGTGGGGCGTCCCGACGCCTGCTCTCGGAACCCCTCCTCCCGGGTCCACTCAGCACTCTTCGTTTGACGAAGTCGGACTGGCTTTTCTCGGATTCTTCCCGCCGCACGTCCCGCTTGACGGCCTCCGACTGAGGTCCACGTCTTGATGCATTTGGCGAACTCGTTTTCTCTCGGCTCCCGGTACACCCTTCTCGTTTGACGAAGTCTGACTGACTTTTCTCGGATTCTTCCCGCCGCACGTCCCGTTTGACGGCCTCCGACTGAGGTCGACGTCGTGATGCATTCTCGATCCTCGACTGACTCCGACTGACTGACTGACTGCTCGATCCGCGACTGACTGACTGACTGACTCGTTCATCGCACTGGCTTCGTCCGGCTCCGACCCGGACGCCTCGCTTCAGGTCCCCCGACTCACTGATTCGACGTCTCTCAACTGACTGCCCCACTGCTCCCCCATTCACGTGGTTTTGTAGCGTCCATCACCATATTCAACTTCCCCCTTCTCTGCACGTGGTCCGGGGTGCTTGTCGTCCCCCCGGGTCATAAAACACGTGG
>NQII01001660.1:392537-455912 GCA_002778355.1 Clitarchus hookeri
TGTGGTTATCCTGCCTCCGGATATCGTGCCGCTATATCCCAGCACGCCCGCTAAAATATCTCATGGTTTATTGCGGTACAAGCCCGAGATAGACGCAGCTGGTGGTGGGTTCTCGGTGTCCCTTGGGCAGCTGCAAAATGCAGCTGTGTCCGCGCCCTGGTGCCTTCCGTTGTCTCCGGATGTCGTCTGCACGTGCAGGAACAGTTGCACGTGCAGAAACCTTTGGTAGCGCGCCTTTGCAACTGCGAGGCTCCTGGCGTCACTCTTCCGGCACGTCCACAAAACCCTTAATCGTTATTGCGGTCGTCCGCCGGCGAGCTTCGCCAGAGCGTGTGTTCTGACGAATAAAATATAGGGACGCAGAATGCGTCACTATAACACGTCCTGACACATGCAGTTAGACTGTAAACAGCACGGAAGTTTACTGTTATCGTGGCGAAAAGGTATTGCTCGGGGCTCCATCGCTCTCGTACAATAAGAAACAAGGACAGTTGAACGCGGAGAGTATGCGAGTACTTCGGACATTTATGAATAACCTTATATATATATACGTATAATTTTTACATATTTAAGGTCTGGGCACACATCAGGACCGGTTCAGGGCCACAATTGGCCCATGCACGAAATTTGTAGGGCAGTCTGCAATGAGGCGTCGTTTCGTGGTAATAAAATTCTCTCATCGAATGTAATAGCATGTTTTAAGATTTTAGCAATAGAAACTTAGGAATCGTAGCACTAGCACCAAAAGACAACGAAAAGTCTAGAAGAGCTAATAGGTTGGAAAAAAATACTGTGGCAATCACAGTGATTTCAAAAGTAGGCCAGCTGAAGGGAAGTATTAACGTAGTTCCCTCATTATATGGATATAGGAACGAAATTTTATGAATATTTTAGACTGAAGCAGTGTACATTCCAAGTTATATTCTCGTTACTTGAGAATCATAAAAATAAGATACATTCTAGAGGCTTGACATTTCCCCAAAACAGTGCACAGTAGTTTGAGGTAAGCTATCCTCTTGACTACAGTTCTTCAGTGCTTCGAATAGCTATAAGTTAAACTGAATTATGGTTAATCTGTTTGTGAGCATTGTACAGGGACAAATTAAAAATTATACCAAGACAATGCGATATACTACAAAGTATGTACCTGGAATTCAGCATGTTTCGAACTTCCAGTTTTGACATGAAAAAAACCTTCATTAATTTGGAGATACTGCTTTTCACTGCCCGCTATAAACATTGTGCATAATATTCTTTTGGCAATGATTTTAAGCGTAATTTTTGTAGTAAAAACCAAATAACAAAATAAAATACAACGCTTTAAAACCACGCATCTATGCAAACACAAATTTTAGAGAGAGTTGCGATTGGTGACATTAGTGCCATAAAAAAAATGTTCCATGATATATAATTCATATATATTCACAAGTAATGTAGTGTCCTGCCACTCCGAATTTTCTTGAAACACTGATCAGTTCAGGTCCGGGTCCGGGAAATAGTGGACAAAACTACTTTCTTCAATCCCGGATCCGGCACCCCGGCACGTGCCGGAAATATGTGAACAAGCGCATTTATTTGTTTTCTCTTGGTTCAGGACGCCGTTAGTCGCCTCCTAATTTTCAACCGCATACATTCATGGTTTATTCCATAACCCTTGGCACCGTATGCTGCCAAGACAAAAGGAAAGGCGTTTTGGAGAGTTTTTCCCCAGATTGTATAATTAATCATTGTTTTTTCTTTCTTCTTCCAGCTAACTATGTCACACAAGAACCCAATTCTGTAGAAGAGCCTTATTTGGCTGGCATGCATGTACTCTCTTTGTAACCTTTCATGTGTCTATTTATTTCTGTACAGTGTCAGTTTGTGAAAAATAAAACAAATATTAAATCAATCAATCAATCAAAGGCGACCAAAGCGGAGTAAAACCCCTATAATCAGACCCGTACGCAGCCCGCTATATACTGCTGTTACACGAGTTGTGTGATCCACCAGGCGTCTAGTCCTATTGTTTCGTCGACACGAGACAACATTCAAAGTGATACATCGCGACATGATTGAGATACAACAATGAGTCCAAAGTTCAGAGATAAGGACTCCTGACTAGTGTGGCAAGGTTCGCTGTTTCGATCTGGATTGGAAGCTGCGCTGTTCCTTCACCGCTATCCTGCAAGTATTTGTGTAAATAGTTTCCCTGGTCAAGAGTTCAAGCCGTGTGGTTTTGACAAGTCTATCAACAAATCAGGAGTTCAGTGCTAGGTTTTACAGAATCAGTTACGGCACAGATGATAACGTAGAGTGAATACGAGGTAGGAGAGTGAATATGGTAGAGTGCGCATGCCAGCTGCGCAATAACCACTCTTGTAGCTCCAACTTTCGGCTGTATTACTCCCGATAGATGTATAAAAAACAACGCGAATATGATTTGAGGTTGGAGCACTGTTTATGTAACTAACTGCTTTGAGATGTATGCACACTTACTCTTAGTTTTAATGCACTTGAAATATACTGAAGTTATATTTTATTCATATAAAATGGTGGGACAAGTAAAAATTAAAATGTAAATAAAAAACGTTCGTCACTGTTCGAACATGTTATTATGACAGTTCTGTTAGCAATGGGCGAGTCAATGTTGGAAATGTGCAGAAAACGAAAATCGGTGTACTTCATCTCCAGCCTACGGCTAACGAACGCGTTATAGCCTGTATTCCGTGTACGGTTTTACGTCATTCCACAACACTGAAGTAAATAAACAAGGAGCTATTTGCGTTAACTTTGCGTTGTTGTTCTGTTTAAGTATAGATCGCGCAGCAGTATATTAACATTTTATTAAGAGCGACGTAGAGTTCGCAAAGGTAAAGTAGTTTCAGCCAATCAGATTCAATGGACTTTAATTCTTTCGTTTTCTGTATTCATTTATCTTTTTACCAACTTCCAACTGGACTTCGTAGTTCCACGACTGAAAAAGACGAAGTTTTAATTTAGTTTATATGCATTTCAATGGCGAATAAACCAACGATTAGGAAAGCTCTGAAATTAAAGAATGTTGTAAATATTATAAAAACTGCTGATAAGTACTATTTACTTGAAAATATACGCATGTATACATTAGCCATTTTTCATACCCCAGATGAAGTATATTTGGTAGCACTGAATTAGTGATCAAAGACGAGCCATTCTTAACTCCTATGTGAATAGTTACTATTTTATCAAAAAAATTAGAAACAGAGTTAAAGCAAAGTTAACATAATAGTCAGGTTCCTTATGTAATTTGTTTAATATTCATGGAGATTAGCAAAGCGGCGCATTTTTGGAAATGCTTGTAATATCAGGAAAATATTAATCTAGGTTTACATTTGCACAGAAGCCGTTATGGCCATCATTTGGGAATTTCAAAATGGCAGCTCCTAAAATTAAGTTTTCCTCATATATTAGCTTTAAAATGACAATACAAACTTTGCATAAGACAATATGGATTGCAAAGGTACCACACACACANTTTATGGCCATCATTTGGG
Source organism: Clitarchus hookeri (assembly GCA_002778355.1). NCBI lineage: Eukaryota > Metazoa > Arthropoda > Insecta > Phasmatodea > Phasmatidae > Clitarchus > Clitarchus hookeri. The sequence continues at coordinate 396,053 of NQII01001660.1, forward strand.
AATTTCAAAATGGCAGCTCCTAAAATTAAGTTCTCCTCATATATTAGCTTTAAAATGACAATACAAACTTTGCATAAGACAATATGGATTGCAAAGGTACCACACACACAGCACAATAACGGCAGTGTATTAGAAATCTGATGTACCAGGTAAAGCAATAACACCGAAATGGAACTTACTAATGTTATAACTTCACGATTCTTCCTTATCATGTAAACATCGGATCATGTAATAAACAAAAACTTGGACCGTATAAGAGAAAAAAATAATTCCAAATATCTTTAACTAATGTTTCTGAACCATATAAACTATGAACTCTTAGTTGGATCCTAGCATCTTCTATCTCAAGATCAGAATAAACCGTATCTCATTGATCATCTACATGTCATAATTTTTTCGTCAAGGTGACGACCCGTCACAAATGTACGAGAAGGCAGTACAGATATTATGTGCAAGAGAAGACTTGAAAAACGAGTTAGTTCCGAAACTTGGGGAACTGGATGCTGTGATAACGGCGATAAGGGTTCTGGGATCCTAGGTAGAAAATTATGACATCGACGATGCATAGAAGTAGCTCTCTGTGGGCCTGCTACAACGAAACAGAGCCTCAAGTACAATCACTATTAAAGAGCACTCCATGCAAGCGACTAAATGGTTCTGTATGAACTTCTTCTGGAACAGTTATTCACAGAGATGTCACATCTAAAGGAAGCGTGTCTCACGCCAATGGAATATTTACAGGTGCCTGCATCAATACGGCTTCCGGTACAAGTGATGGATTAAGTTGCATAAGTCTTGAAAGCAATAGCTTGGTAGAAATTCAGTCTAAAGCAGATGTTATAAAAGAAATAGAAAAGTCGGAAAACCATGTCATCAAACTTTATGCTAAAGTCAATGATGAATTGCATGCATTGGATTTAATCAATCATGCGTTTATTGAAGCTTCCAGTAACTGTGATATTGGCATTCATAGTTTTTCTTTACGTTTTGATGTTCTATATCACTAACCTGATATTTAGGGATTCCTCATAGATGACAATATGTACCTATAATTTAAAGATAACTTTATATGCAAATTTAAAGATGACATATGAGGAAACCCTTATTTAAGAGCGACTATTTAGAGATTTCAAAATGACGACTATAGATGCATTTGTACAAATGTAAACACAGATTCCTACGTTTCTCATATTGAGCAAGATTTTAAAAAATGTGCCACTTTCCTAAATTCTAAAAATACTGAACGAAAATAATTTTATTAACGTAAATAATTTGACTATAACAAGTCGCATGTCAAACTGGATGTGTGTAGGCCTGACGGGGCCGGTGATCGGTGCTAAGGAGTGATAGGCGCTGCCCGGACTAGGTGCTGGAGGTCTGAGCAACAAGGGTTGAGAGGCAGGGGGGTGTTTGCGAGTCCTGCAGCCGCACAGGGGGCCACCCAACCCTTCACCGCAATCAATACGGCGCCGCCGAGGTGCGGGCCCCATGCCAGGTGAGCTACTTGCTTTACACACCCACACTCCTCGCTCCACTTTCCCAAAGTCCGTCCGGCACACGGCATTCAGTACCGCACACGCTATTCACCCTACACTCAGCACTTCTGAGAACCCTGTTTAACATACACTTGCATGCACTTTGTGTATTCTTCAACCGTATATATAATTGACACTGTCATGGGTCTGATCACTTTATTCAAGCGTCCGTCAATAGAAAATGTGATATTATTAGAAAAATAAATATTTCACAAATTTGATAATTTTTACACTTACCTCTATTAAAAATACAGAATGCAAAATAAATAATTTCACTGTTCATGCATGTTTACCTAACACTTTTAATTCAACATTACGACATGGAATTATGTTCCTCTTCGAGTTACCAACTTCACTTGGTGTGTGTGATTTTGTTTTCCCGTTAAAATATATGCAGTTAGGGACAGTTACATTTATCACAGGATGATTTCAAAAGTTCTCAATTGACCGTGAATAGCCTATACATCCCAGTACCTTGTAACACTCAGGAACCATGTTGTCGCGTATTCTTGGATGAATTGTGTGAAAACGTGGCTGAGAATTCTCATCACTTGTAAGTCACCTTATATACGTTTATGATTGTGTAATACATACTAATATTAAGGAAATTTCTTTTGTCATTTTACAGTGCAAGCTAATGTTAACCCCAAAAGCAATTTCACACAAGTGCCGCTAAGTTAGCTAATAAAAAGTGGTTGCAAATATGTCTGCCAAGAGTCCATTTGGATGAAAAGTATTCTACAACATAAACCATTCGCTTCTTTATTCTAACAATACGAAATTTCATTCAGGCGATTCTTTGGCAAACTACGATCATGTTTACAAACGACCACTATTTGCTTATCAGTTTCACTGCAGAATCGAGAAACATTTATGCGCGACATGCAATGCCTAAATGCAGAAAAAATATAAAGCGAAATGAAGGTGAGCGCGGAGTCGAGGGGGTGAAGATCTTCAAAATTAAAAATGACCGAATTATAGACAAGAAACTTACGTTGCACGGTATTAGTGCAGTTACGTGTACAGCGGTCAAACACGTTTGTTGTTTGTACGCTGTTAACGTATTGCGCTAGGCAAGCGCAGAAACTGCGACGTAAAACCGGATGGGAGTACTTTGTCCAATTACGAATACAGTTCTCTCTACTACCATCCTAGCTGCCGTTCGCACGGTCGTGGTAAAACTAAGTACAGGTTTAATTACGGAATCACGCGGAGGATTTATGTACCGAGTTCACCAGGCCTAGCAAATTGTTCTCACTTTTGCCATACCAAACTATAAACGTAATACACAAATTTACAAATAAAATTAAATTCCTTCCTCCGCATTTATGGCAGCTCCGAAATATTCTAAAACTTTCAAACTTTGAAACTACATCATATTTCGAAATGTAGTAAAAATTATTCTTGAGTATGCTCCAACTATATCTCGACTTTTAGACTGATTCACTGTAGCCCGTTAACGGTTAGCTTCATATACAAATTAATAAAACATTAACTGAAGTACTAAAATAAATTGGCAGTTGATTATACACCGTTCCCGCTTAAGAAATTATAAAAAACCCTAATTATGATTTACTTTTATACCCATTTTGTATTCTTCTACCTCATGTAAAATTAACATTACCATAGACATGATGCCAGTATTGCGTCGGTAAAATATTTGTGTGAAATTTTGAGCAAAGTAAATTTACTGAAAAGCAAATTCTAACTCACACGTACCAAAAATTAAACAGAATCTAAATTAAGTATCTTCACTATCGCCAATTTTAAATATCATACTTTTATTACGACATTAAAAAATTTAACAACTTTTCCTTCCTTGAGTTCATTCGAACGGCTAAAAGGCCTACGGTAAGACGAATGGAGAAGGAATTGGCCAAGGCCTGTATTAAGGAATCATCCCAGCATTCGCCTGTTGTGATTTACTAGTGCATTACCTTGATCGGTAAGGACAGTTAGGACAAGATTAGTTTTTCATAGGTTGATTTCAAAAGTGCTTATTTATCAGCGAACCAACTTAAGGACTATAAAGTTAATTTAACGTAAACACTAACTCGAATTATTGCAAAAAATGTTGGCAGCAATTCAGAAAAAAATAGTTCAATAGCTTCAACGTTTTTTTAAAAGTGCAATGTTTTATATTGATACTTACGGGAGCTGGTCTCATTTTTTTTAAAATATATGGTAGGATTCACTATGGGCAGAAATAATAAATTAAACAAAACTTGTAAAAGCGATTAACATTTGTTGAACCAATCACAGTACAATTTTGTGCCAACACAAATCTGGAGTGTGTGGGGCAAGTCACACAAATTAAAAAAAAATCAAACGAAGAAGAGTATACACAGTCGAATCACATTATTATGACCACATCCTAAAAGCGCCATCTGCAGCGCGTAGCCCATGNTGTGTGGGGCAAGTCACACAAATTAAAAAAAAATCAAACGAAGAAGAGTATACACAGTCGAATCACATTATTATGACCACATCCTAAAAGCGCCATCTGCAGCGCGTAGCCCATGTAGTAAGGTCCGTGACGTGGATGGTGAAGCGGGTATATAATGCGACCAAAAGGCTGTATATATCACGTAGAATACGTACTGTACATACCGGGTAGCATAAAACACAATAATAATACATAATTAAAAAAAATTATATACAGGCAATGAACAAAATAATATGAACACCATGCAATATAGTACATTTTGTTGCATGTTGGCAACACTGCTTCCGTGTAAATAATGCGACGCGTATGTATTGCACAGTTTACGTGCCAAGTCTTGTAGGTTATATTTCAGTGTATTATACGCTTTGTTCTGCGACGGTTAAAACAAGCGATCGGTGAAATGTGTGATCTCTCAGACTTCGAAAGAGGGCAAATCGTTGGTGCTCGGTTAGCGGGAGCGTCTGTGACGAAAACAGCTGAATTGTTTAACGTTTCACGAGCGACAGTATCCACGGTAATAACAGCATACACAAAACATGGTAAAACATCATCGGCGAAGAGGAATAGTGGGCGAAAACCAAAGTTAACTGACAGAGACCGACGAACATTAAAAAGGATTGTGGCCAGACAATATAAAACTACCACGGCAAAAATGACAGCAGAACTCAACATTCACTTGAGTAATACTGTTTCGACAAAAACAGTACGGCGGGAGCTCCACAAAGCTAACATTCATGGAAGGGCTGCAATTGCGAAACACTTTATAAAGGAAGCCAACGCTAAGCTGCGAAATAAGTGGTGCCAAGATCATAAAAACCTGGACACTTGATGATTGGAAGAATGTGGTATGGTCCGTTGAATCATCGTTTACATTGTTTCCTACAAACGGCCGGGTTTATGTTTGGAGAACCCCAAAAGAAGCCTACGATCCGGACTGCCTGCTTCCTACAGTCAAGCATGGGGGAGGTTCCCGTTATGATTTGGGCGGCTATATCGTGGTATTCAGCTGGTCCTCTCATTCACATCACTGGCCGGATTACTGCGAATGAATATCTCGACATCCTCAATGATGAATTTCTTACTATGACTAGCATTTTGCTGCCAAACACTGCCCATACACACAGCCAAAAAGGTTCAGTCTTGGTTTGAGGAGCATCAGAATATCATCAAACAATCGCCAGACCTCAACATAATTGAACCGTTATGGGGAGTTTTAGAACAGAGAGTGAGGAGCAGATTTCCATCTCCAACATCATTGAAGCAATTGGCGGATGTTTTGGTACAAGAATGGGACAATATTCCGTTGGAAACTATTCAGACACTCTATGAATCTATTCCGCGAAGAATTGCAGCTGTTCTAAAAGCAAATGGTGGCCCAACACCTTATTAATAAATAAATATTGTGTATATGTCAGGTGTTCATATTATTTTGTCCATCCCCGGTATATACAACAAACTTTATAAATTTCATCTGCTCTATGTACTCCAAATGACGCACCGACTTGATAGTTTGTTGCAGGTCGGGAAGAAGACTTTGACTTCGGGAAGGAGGGGCTCTACTGCTACTGGATTCAGAGTCTTGTACCATGGGCCCCTCCAACTCTAATTTATTAACAAGTGTTTTCTTAATTTTCACTGTTACAAACAAGGAAGAACTAATCGTAACCTGTGGGCTGCCCCCGGGAGAATAGGAACTCACCGACACACTACATGCGAAATCAATTAGCACACTTGCAAACAACAGTTCAACATGCTAGACATACATCAGATACAACATTCACTCCAGCCGGGCGGCTGGAGGGGAGCTTCACTCCCCCGCCGAACACAAGAACACATAACTTTACTTATAATAGGCAGCATCAATTAATAGCATAAATACGGGTCCGATACCCAACAACCCACACACACACGGCGCCCCACCACCGACCCAATGATTTGAGTATGTGTCAGGGTGCATTTGTTTGACAAACACCCTGTGAGTTATGGGAGTCTAGGCTCCCGGTTTCACGACACCAAGGCCATTCGGTGGCATATGAGGGTTCGGCGGCGGCGGCGGCTGTACACAGTGCGCTTCCTGCTATAGTTCATTTCATATAAGAAGGCCACATTCTGACAGTCAGTGAATGGCAACTTGATGTATTCAAAACAAACAACATGCCATTTACAAAATCCTGTATCAGCTAATGCACGAACGAACAGAAATTAATATTATGTTGGCTATTCTGAGAGCAGTACCTACGCACATCAGACAAGCAGAAACTACACGGATAAGAAAGAGTTCGTAGATTAATTAATACATTTTATTTTACGTGGTCATAAAACAGCAGTTTTTAGTTTTAGATACGAAACTTCGAATAGAATAGTAATGTATAGGTGTTCAAAATGAGATGCACAATAAAACGATCCGTATCCAAATGTAATGAAAAATTCGAAACCTTTTCAAAGTTTCCAGACTCTCCAACCATGAGCTGCTATCTTGTGAGGTACAGACGCGCCATCTGTTACAACACGCCCTTCCACGCTATCTGTTATCCATATCCCGAACTACACCCAGAAACATATTATAGTTTTATTGTTTAAAATAACGTATTTACGCTCATATACAAATGGTTTTATTTTCCCGCGAGTTCTGTATAATTTTTAAAGTAACATACATTTTGTGTACAGAGTTTACGAACGACCCTACACACGTTTACCAAGCTCCATTTACGATTGCAGTACCACCCAAGAAGTTCACCAATTGCCACCCATAGCAGCACCTCCTGGACGCGCTGACTCGCCACATCAAAGCCTATACTTGATACACCAGTTGATGGCGAATGGATACATAATTGAAAAGGCGCGGCGATTGTCAACTGTCAAGAATGTGGCCTTCTTATATGGTACTTTATNTTGAAAAGGCGCGGCGATCGTCAACTGTCAAGAATGTGACCTTCTTATATGGTACTTTATCATGGGTAAGGGAAGCGATTTAACCGAGCTGCAAAAAGGGATGATCATCGGCTTTCGGGCCAAGAGGGGTAGCATAAAGGAAACAGCGACGTTTGTGAACTGTTCACGTGCCTCTGTGGTAAAGGTGTATCGTGAGTGGACGAATGGCACCAATGGGAATAACCGTCGTGGAAACAACGGAGCTCCACGCGCCATGGATGTCCGAGGTGAACGTCGACTACGACGGTGCGTGAAGGCCAACCGACAGGCTACAGTGGAACAGCTCACCGTCCAAATAAACCAGGGGTCATCCATACACGTGTCTAATGCTACAGTTCAGCGAACCCTTCCGCGAATGGGGCTCCGGAGTAGATGGAGAGTGACTGCACCCATGCTAACACAGGTGCATCCATGAAAACGACTGGAATTTGCTCGACAGTATATTTCGGATATCTTTGCATTAGTGCTGCGACTACAAATAATATTTTCTGCGGAAAACAAACCACTTGCTCTGATGAAGAAAACCTCATTCTGAAGGCTCATAGAAACAAGACAATTAAAATAGGATAAATATCCCCCCCTCCCCCTAGTAATAGTTGCAGGATCACATTTCTGCTTATGTAAACAGAAAATACGCAAGATATCTTTATTACTTCTTACTATAAACAAAAAAGCCACGAGACATCTTGAAAATACAGAAAATACTTTCTACCAGTCAGCCATATCAAGGGAACAACTGAAGTATATTACTAAGAAAAATAATCATGACCAAGTATGCGAATTAATTTTAAAACCATAATCATATTATTAACTTGTTTGACGAATAAAACCACACACACACACACACACATATATATGAAGAGATCCAGATAATTAATTGCACATGGCCATACGTTAAAGTGTGAAGGACAAATAACGGTAAAAATTCACAGGAATTTAAAATGCGCTCTCAGCGTTATGACTGCCATGTAGAATTATCTTGTCACCATAACGAAATTACATACGCCACGCAATTTCATGCAATGGTCCACTTTTGTAGAGCACAGTAACATAACGACGTACCTCGTCTGAACGACGGTTTTACAAAGTAATTTTTATAATTTATCTCGAAATCTTTAATTTTAAAAACTATTCAGATTTTTTATTACATTATATCGTACGATAAACGAACACGAACGCCGCAAAATATTGCATACGCTGGCATCACGGCACCGAAGATTAACACTTACTTCTGCATATAAAAGAAATGATAAATACAAAGATTTAAAAAAAAAAAATGGTTCAGACGAGGTTAAGCGGCAGATGTGTATAACTCCCGCCTGACACACATTTATTTCTCAATTTTTTAAAACGTGTTTGCCAACAGCACGTTTTAGTTTTGATGTTAAATTGTTAGAAACATAAATTATTTACTATTACGTCGGGTTTTTTTTTTTTTATAAAATTCGTGACGCAAATTCTGTCGAGTAAGCAACATGACTCGTAAAACATGTTAAATATTTGTTTCCCTTACACAACAAATTATCCAACTTAGTACGAATGCGAAAAGCTATAATGCAATTTCGAAAATTGTCACAAAGTTCACCACGTGAAAAAGAACCTGTAAGAAGGGCTGAAATGCCCTGCAGAAAACGGTGCTCGGTGTCTTCAACAAAACATGGCGTCAACATCAGCTAGGCCTAAATCAATAACTCCTAAAGATTTTTGGAAGGCGGAAAAACCCCATTACTGTCTCAGATGAGAACACGTCTAAAGTTTTTCGGCCAAAAATATTTAAATGGTTTTAAGAAAAAAGAATACAGTCCTAGAACCGAACAATGTTTTGTCGTCAGCGAAACATGGTGATGGCAACGTTATGATTTGGGGTTGCATGGTGTAAATTGGGGTTTGAAATGTATAAATAAAAGAAAGTACAAGAACAGCCCGGTCGCAAGTGGAGGTGTCAGAAGAATGCATAAAACTTAGGACTCCAAAATTATTTTCTGTTTCAACAGATAAACCACCTAAAATATACGACCACTGCGATGAAAAAATCGCTACACTATAATGTTTATATAAAATTACTGACTCCGCCACAATCGCCAGACCTTGTAAAACGGTGCGATCAATGCCTCGGCGATTGGCAGGAGTCATTCATGCAAAAGGACTGCATAAAAATATCAGAGTACAAATATACACTTTTGCAGTGTTTGTTATTGAAATGAAAATACTATTTTCTGTGACAACAATTCGTTGTTTTTCTTCCATGAACTTTGTTAATGCTTTATTCGTATAAACACTGTTTTGTTTGCTGTTCTTTGATCTTACATCGTGTTTATAACACAATTATTTTTGTGCACAACGGATGTCCCGTGTTTTACAAAATGCTCCATTACCTGGTAATTACTTTTTTGGAAAGTGCGTGACATAAGGTAAATAGAGAGTTCGACCTGCAGATGAGATTTCTGTCCTTATATGTAACTTCGTTCCTCACATCACAGTGTAGAGGGAATGTGGGGTAGAGACTGTGCCGAGTCCAAACTTTTAAAATTACTTTTTGCTTTAAAATTGTCAAAGCTACATGGCCTGAACTTAAGTTAACACACTGTTTACATAAACACGTGTTTTGAAATGTTGGCACACTTCGTGTGACCAAGTTTTAATGCAACTGGTGTAAATCCAAGCTACGCTAAATATATTTGAACAGCATTTAGTCGGCTGAACAACTAAATGTAAAGGAACGTCCTCTGCAATATTTTAATACATATGTTGACAGTTTACACAGAAATTCGCGAGCAAGCGTCAAGGACATGCGCTGAAGATGAAAAAAAAACAGTCTACCCCATCTTGTAGTCCATGCAGTGGGGCAACTTATCACTATACTTATACTTATACTTATACGTGACAACTTTACATTTCTTGCCCTTCTTGTGGACATTTACAACTGCGCCACTGTATTGCGCTTATTTAAGCTGTGTAAATAACGCATGACATTGCTGATNTTCTTGTGGACATTTACAACTGCGCCACTGTATTGCGCTTATTTAAGCTGTGTAAATAACGCATGACATTGCTGATTAACGGTGCACTTTACATTTCTGAAATCAATGTTTTCAAAAACTGCCTGCCTCTAACCGTACATACCATATCGTATACACATATACATAGTAATGTAGGCAGCTAATTAAAGCAATTTAAAGTATTGAAGTCTTGAAGTCTTATTAAATGTTAATTTTGACTCGTGGCCACTGAAAATGATCTCTCTTTTTACTTAACACATTCTGGAATACGAATTGGCGTCATGGTGACAATCAAGTCTGTCACAATGTCACTTATGGACACTGGATACTTGTCACCAATTCCTTAACGTGTTGCTATGGGTAATAAGATGAATCTAATAAAGGATTGTCACAGTGTTTAACTACCCGCGAACCAATCAGTTAACTCCAAGCCAAGGGACTGGACGCGGGTAACTAACCCAAGCTAGCCAGAACTAGCCAGAAGCCACAATCCAATGACGCAGGCAGTGTGCTAACCTCCAAACAAATCACCACAAGGAGGGTTCCCAGAATGGCAAAGTTGGCGCTGTTTACTCGGCAAACAATCGGGACTGTGAACGCCGCCGCCCCAAAGGGCGGCGTAAAGAGAAATGCAATGGAGAAAAAAGGTCAAAGGTTTGGATTTCACGCAGCATAAGACGAGGGAAAATTCACATTATGTGGAGCCGCGGTTATCGTGTGGCTAATGCTTCCGCATCTCAGCAGGACGATCTTGGTTAGATTTCCGCATGTGTGTGATGTGGCGGGCGATGCTGTAGACTGGCGACTTTCTCGGGGTGCCTCGTTTTTCTCAGTCCTTGAATTACGTCACTGTTCCATCTGCCTCTCGCTTCACTCGTACGAGCACTTATCTCGCTGTAAAACGACTTACATATCTCTAAATTAGATTTTCAGATTATATGGGATTCCGAACCACTAGAGTATCAACTTTCGGTGAGTCTTTCCGAAGAGAAAGAGAGAGAGAGAGAGAGAGAGAGAGAGAGAGAGNCACTAGAGTATCAACTTTCGGTGAGTCTTTCCGAAGAGAAAGAGAGAGAGAGAGAGAGAGAGAGAGAGAGAGAGAGAGAGAGAGAGAGAGAAAGAGAGAAAAAGAGAAAGAAAAGAAAAAGAAAAAGAAAAANAGAGAGAGAGAGAGAGAGAGAGAGAGAGAGAGAGAAAGAGAGAAAAAGAGAAAGAAAAGAAAAAGAAAAAGAAAAAAAGAGAAAGAAAAAGAAAAAAGAGAAAAAAAGAAAAAAAAGAGAGAGAAAGAAAAAGAAAAAAGAGAGAAATAGAAAGAAAGAGGAAGCAAGTGAAAAGAGAGGAAAAGAGAAAAATGAAGAGGAAGAGAAAGCGAAAGAGAGAGAAAGAGAATGAGAGAATGAGNAGAGAGAGAGAGAGAGAGAGAGAGAGAGAGAGAAAGAGAGAAAAAGAGAAAGAAAAGAAAAAGAAAAAAGAGAAAGAAAAAGAAAAAAGAGAAAAAAAAGAGAGAGAAAGAAAAAGAAAAAAGAGAGAAATAGAAAGAAAGAGGAAGAAAGTGAAAAGAGAGGAAAAGAGAAAAATGAAGAGGAAGAGAAAGCGAAAGAGAGAGAAAGAGAATGAGAGAATGAGNAAGTGAAAAGAGAGGAAAAGAGAAAAATGAAGAGGAAGAGAAAGCGAAAGAGAGAGAAAGAGAATGAGAGAATGAGAGAAAGAGAGAAAGAGAGAGAAAGAGAGCTTTGAAAACGTTCTGCGCACATCGCGAGGGGTCAAAAACAGTACAGAATCCAAGTCGGTAGAAATTACGCATACTTGTAGTTAAAGAAGACCGGCTTTCGTGAAGTCAATTCAAGAGTGATATGACATGTAGCTAAAGGCGACCAACAGTTCATTAGTCTACACAGTTAAACAACTGCCGCAATGCCACTGCTGTTTGCGTGGACAAACGCGAAATTCGACGTCCACTTAACGACTAGCATCAGTGATTTACAGCGTAGATCTTTCGCGACAACGTACTTTACGAAACGCTGTAAACGTCGTCTTAAGTTTATAGCTGGGTGACGCATTCTTTCCACGCGGTGAATGTTTACAGATGAAACGCTGGCGTTCACCAACAGTGACGTAACGCTCACAGTCCCCGTAAAATAAATCTTCTCACAGACAACCGCCAACCACGTTGGGAACAATAGCAATATGCGAATATTAATAGATAGTAACTTGTCAAATCATATTTTATTACTGTAAATGCAAAAGATTGGCAGGGATTCGAACCCAGAACTCGGTCCGAAGGTGCTGTTTAAGAACTCGACCACAAAGACCATCAGTCGAATGCGTGTTTATTTAAATCACTTGCCAGCACCTTCAGACTGCAATGGGTGGTCTGTAAAAATGATAGAAAGTTATGGGTTTAGTTACGCTCTTTCGAAATCAACCTTGGGAAGAAAATCTACAATGCATTCGTGTTTCCTTCAAACTGTTCGGAGGCCCTGCTAGAGTTATACTTACGTTAGGGCTATTCACTACGTGTGCTTCCGCCACATGTAAATTAAACATAATTCTGGAAAAACGCCGAGGACCATATTTATGCACTGGCCGGCAAAACAAAATAAACCTTTCTGTACGTAGTAATGAGTTGTGTTTCAAAAATTCCTTAGAAATATAAAATTTGCTAGTAGGAAATAACAAATAACCTAAAAATTTAATAACATTGTCATTATAACAATTTGTTACTAACTATTATCAACATACCTGGTTCCCCACTTAAAAAAATAAAGATTGTTAAATAAATATTATAATTTTCAGACAAAATATAAGCGAAAGTTACATTTAACAAATAAAAAAAACCATGATTAGGGGAAGTAGGTATGTAACTCTTGTGATATATTTACGAACGAAATAACAACACATGTCATCGTGACGATTTTTGAAGATTTTATTCAGAAAGTGTGAAGATACTGTGAAAAGATTTAATCTAAATTAGAACGAAAAACGTTGGAAGGCGATTCCCGACAAGAAATGTCAAAAACACGTATAAGACTTACGTGATAAAAATATTCCTGCGGTAGTACACTCTTCATGAAAGTGTTACGGTGGAGTGAGCTTATTTGTAATTTAAAAAATTTATTGTAGGTGGGATAATTTGAGTCTGTATTTTGATTTATTGTATGAGATCATGTAGGTATGCAACCATTTCATACTAACAGCAGCTTTAGCCATAGTGAAAACGTTTCATACCACCCTGTTTGTAGAGCAAAAAAAGGTGTTCGTGACGAATTACCACATTTGTGTATGCTGATAGTAATTCTCGAAGCCAAAGGCTACAAAAAGGGTCCTTTGGTGCACATTCTTGGCCAGGCCATAATAATACAGGAGATAACGCACAAAATTGAAGGCGCGTGAGAATAATCAAGCATTGACTATTTTCATAGTTTCATGTTTTTCGTATGGTTTCTTCGTGGTGCGCTATTTTCATTTAGGTATGCATTTACATTATTAATCAATTCCAAAAATTTGTTATTGCCTCGTCGTTAGGGAAAGCGTTAACATGACACAAAGCTTATATGTTTGGGTCACAGCACTTACAAGAAATATTTATGTAATTTACTCTCTGTTGCTAACGACTTACGATTATGTATTGCATCAATATTTCAGAAGAAAATTAGGAAAGAGTTATTGCAGAATATTCGGTTGATGTTTCTCTTCCGCTGCTGTTATATGCGATTCACTGTCGTCAAACTCGATACAGTGATGTTCATGTTCGGCTACAAAAAAACGTCTTCACGAATGTTAAAACCATTCCACGTTGCTGAACGCTGCCCCGATTTACATAATTACACCGACCACTGTCTAACTATAGTCTGTTCACAGTAAAGTGAGCACTTTTGAGGCCCGAGTTATTTTTTTTCCTATCAGCCATTTTTTTTATCCTTCCAGCACTTTTTAAAATAAATATTGCCATGATAGTAATAAACAGAGTATTTATATTTCACCAGACTAGAAAGTTAACGTCTAAGGCTACAATAAAATATATTTATTGATTATTATTGCAAATGAGAGGGCTTCAAAAAGTGTTCATTTTACCGTGAATAGCCTCTTTTACGAGCGTGTCCCTTCATGTCGCTAACCGAAAGTGTACGGACCATTGACTAGAGATGAGTAGACAGATTTTCGTCCCCTGCGAAATTGCGAATCGCCAGTAACTGTCAAAATCATGCATTCTGATAGAAAGGCATATGTTTGTTTACATTTAATTTTTCAAAAAATTCACACTTTTATAAAAACCGATCACTGTAATGAGTTATTCCGGTTGCAGGCACTGAAAAAGGAAAAGCAGTAACCTCTGAAAATAAGTATTTTTGCCAACAGACAAACAACCGTGGTTTGACAACCCCAGTGACAAAACATCAGTTCTGTGTCGGGAGAGAGAATGTGGCTATAGTCCATTCACGGTAACTTCCAACTTTTCTGAAGGCCTGCTTAAGTTATACTTCCAGGATATTCCTCCGCCTCNTATAGTCCATTCACGGTAACTTCCAACTTTTCTGAAGGCCTGCTTAAGTTATACTTCCAGGATATTCCTCCGCCTCATGCAAACAAAGCTTAACCAAGTCTAGAAAATTACACCAAAGGGACAAGGCACCGCATTCGCGCGCACTCAGTGTANATGCAAACAAAGCTTAACCAAGTCTAGAAAATTACACCAAAGGGACAAGGCACCGCATTCGCGCGCACTCAGTGTAATAATATTTTGCATAAGCACTTTTTCCTACTAAGTATTACCAACACACCTGTTTTCTCTTAATTCTGAATGAAATAATAAAATGTATAGATTAAATATAATTAAAAGTTCATTTAACAAATAATAAGGTAGTTTTATGTTAACAGGCGTATGGACCGCTTCTGAAACACGGCATATTTAGGAAATAACCAAATACTTCAAACATGGGGTAATTTTTCAAAGGTTTAATTAAAAAAAGTGTGAAGAAACCGCAAATAGACTATACTGCGCACCTGGCACACCATCTTCACAGCGCGGCGCGGAAGAGCGGCCGAGGTTAAACTAGCGACAGACGCGCAAGGTCGGCCGCGCTGTGTAATCGTCACGTGTGAATGGGTCGCGAACACACCCAGATGGCGACCTTCGCATGCGAGTGACGTCATCGTGCATGCGCAGCCTGCCCTCACCCCCTTCGCAACACAATACCAAACACACACTTTAGCGAACCAAGGCTTCGACTAGCTAACTTTTTTTTTCAACACAAAGCAGAAATAAAATTATTATTTACAACAAAAACATTCCATGAATAATTTTGTGAAATCTTGCAACACAGATATACGTTTGACATTATTTTAAAGTCTAGAATATAGTGTTTTTACATAAATTCAATCTGTGGCCATACCCGAGCTAACATAAAATTTTCACCACATATCTTTAGATGAAATAAAAAAATAATGTTCAGAATTCCAAGTATTTTTTTAAATAAATAATTGGTTTAGATGTATAATTTAAAAAGTGTGAATTTGACATTACTAAATATCCGTTTATTCGCTGGAAATACCATAAATATGTAATGTCTACAAGTTGAAGAACACTGTACCTTTCATGTTTATAGATGTAAAGAACATGCTCGTGAGTATGAAAACAATTTCAATTTCCTTGTAGGCATTGAGCGTAGCCAAAATCCTTAAACTAATTTATGATAGTTTATCAAGGGACTGCAATTGAATTCGGCCCCCAAACGACAATAATGCGTGCTAAACTCAAGACCAAACGTGTTCGGTATCGACAGGTAAAAATTACGCAAATAATAGGAGCATGCTATACTTGTGAATTTGTGAATTTGCCGAAAACAGTCGTAAAAACTACGAATATGTATTCAGGAACAGTTGTGCAGTTATCCAAAATTTGAACTTTGTATGAGGCAATATAACATTTTTAACAGATATCTATGAGACTATGCAGCTAGCAAATTCGCACCACCAACTGTCGCTAATAAAAAGGATTAATATTGTTAATACTTCAGCAAGGAAAGGTAAAATAAAGAAANTTCGCACCACCAACTGTCGCTAATAAAAAGGATTAATATTGTTAATACTTCAGCAAGGAAAGGTAAAATAAAGAAAAGAAAAAAAAGGGGGAGGGGAGATTCAAAGACCGCGGAGTACTTCGTGCTGCACTAAAACCTGCACATTAAAGCTGCCAGAAAATACATAAGAGAAGATACATTAGAAAACACGCCATTTCTCTTGCGTTCATTTATGTCGCCAACAGAAGGGAAAGACTGATAACAAGCGTGACAATATTAGCAGTATTATNATTTCTCTTGCGTTCATTTATGTCGCCAACAGAAGGGAAAGACTGATAACAAGCGTGACAATATTAGCAGTATTATACTATTGTAAAAATTACTGTGAAGAGTAACTTTTTCTTGTTGTAATGAGGAAAAAAAAAGGAGGTAAGTTGTATGATTTTATCAGGAAAATTACCGTCTAAATTACCATTACTCTAATTCCATACAAAATTACGGGTTTCCTAACTTCAGTACAAAAGACTTTTCATTAAAATCAAAATATAAATACGTATCCCTAAGAATCAGTTTTTATAAAAAAGGGAAGAGTGGATTTTCTACCTATAACAGGTAAGCGCGTAACTAAATACTCCTGAAAGTCACGGGGCCGTGGTGGCCGAGCGGTTAGATTACACGCCTCCCACCAAGGCGAATCGGGTTCAATTCACGGCCAGGTAACTCTCGGATTTTCGTAAGTGGGAATCGTGCCGGGCGATGCCACTGGTCGGCGGGTTTTCTCGGGAATCTCCCGTATCCCCCACCCTTGCAAGCAGATTTCAAAATGGATGGTTCTGCGCCAGGGGTTGGGGACAAAGGGGCATTCTGACCGTCATCTTGGATGACGTCACGAGGCAACCTCCTGCTCTGTCATTCCTCGCCAAAGACGACCATTTGCCCTTTTTTCCCTCGGAATTCACCTTATTTTCGTCAAAAACGTCCAAAATTTCTCGAATTTCCCTCAAACCAGAAACATTTCCTGCAGAAAATTTTCCTTACCATAATTCATATGAGTCACTCAGTCCGAAACTAGCATGGCCCCACAATGTGGCTAAGTAACTCCTTTTTGGAGAATGAGGAATGAGGAGTGGAGGGGTTACCCTGACATTCCCGCTCTATCATTCTATGCCAAACATTCTACTTTGGTTTTCTTATATTCCTTCTGGTTTCCTTTCACCTGACATTTTGGCGGAGACGAGTTACATGCTCTGTCATTCCACATGCGCGACACGGAGCGAGGTCTGGCCACGCACACTAGCATAGAGTCGCACCGCACGCACGTGTCAAGTACGTCTCAAGCCCACCTACAAGCATAGTTAGCTGTAATTTCCGAACAATTTAAGATAAGCTACCAAATTCATAACATAGCTCTCCGATGGCGAAAAGGACCAAAGGGTCAAGTATGCCCAAAGCCATATCTAACTACTCTTGCATCCCGTCGCTGCTCTATTCTCACTTCATTTCAACCTCATCGGCTCTTACGACTGCCCAAATCTCTTTATCAACTCAACTCAACTGAAAGTCACATTTTCTTCTTTTAGCTGCATATCCTTCAACAGGCAAATGCAAACTTGAACAATACAATGAATCTAGTAATAAGTGCCCTATGCGTCCATCAAGTGACGAGAGAAATTTTCACACAAAAAATGTGTCACTCATATGTGAATTTTCATTCCGATAAAAAAACAGATCCAGCTGCAACACAGTGAAATATTTCTCTGTAAGGAGTAATTAAGGAATGGAACTACTTTGTGTAAAACGTCACCAACATCCATCTAAGTAACCCAGTGAGAGAAAATGCATCCGCTTTAAGGACACAAATATTTTTTTTNAAAACGTCACCAACATCCATCTAAGTAACCCAGTGAGAGAAAATGCATCCGCTTTAAGGACACAAATATTTTTTTTCTTCAAAATATTGATAGTAAAAAGTGCTCAATTAGCTTTACAATAGCTTTATTGAAATAACTTACTGCACCAATGATATTTACGACACAAAAACGCATGTCTTCAAACATAAAAATTAAATACAACCTGTAATACTAGGCAAAACTTTATAAACCTTTCAAAAATTCCTTTTTCAGTAACTTAAAAATATCAACTTTTCCCTGTGGCAAGTTATGGAAACCAAATTGTTGAATATGGTTTCGGCCTAGCATGTGTATATACATATAATTAGCTAGCATTCAAATTCATCATAAAAAAATAGAACGGTTATGGGGACTTTGGCGAAAGGGGATGGGGGCTCGGAACGCCAGAGCTGTTCATGCTGTCATTCTGGTCTCCCGGTGTCCATATTGTCCGCCATCTTGGACACGTGTGACTTTAAACTAAGACCCCAAAAATCCAAAAAAAATCCAAAAAAATCAATCCGAAAACCACCAAAAATTATAAAAAATTACATTAAAAAATTAATTAAAAAACCTAGATTTCCAGAGGTCCCTCACACCCTCATCCTCATTCCACCATCATGGTAGGTGCAGCCCACCATCTTGGACTGTACCGACCAAAATGGCGGACGCTGGTTGTGACGCCTACCAAGATAGTGGGATGCACCTACCAGGATGGTGAAATTAGNCTCCCGGTGTCCATATTGTCCGCCATCTTGGACCCGTGTGACTTTAAACTAAGACCCCAAAAATCCAAAAAAAATAAAAAAAAATCAATCCGAAAACCCCCAAAAATTATAAAAAATTACATTAAAAAATTAATTAAAAAACCTAGATTTCCAGAGGTCCCTCACACCCTCATCCTCATTCCACCATCATGGTAGGTGCAGCCCACCATCTTGGACTGCACCGACCAAAATGGCGGACGCTGGTTGTGACGCCTACCAAGATAGTGGGATGCACCTACCAGGATGGTGAAATTAGNACCGACCAAAATGGCGGACGCTGGTTGTGACGCCTACCAAGATAGTGGGATGCACCTACCAGGATGGTGAAATTAGTATGGGTGCAGGGAGGTGTGGGGAACCTCCGAAAGTGTAAGTTTTTTTTAAATAATTTTTTTTATATTTTTTAAATAATTGTTAGTATTTCTAATAGAATTTATTTATGGATTTTTTGGATCAAAGTCACAGGTCAAGGTCACTTGGATCCAATATGGCGGACAATATGGCCGCCGGGGGACTGGAATCACAGAGCATGAACAGCTCCGTCGCTCCAAGCCCCAGCATTTTGCGCCAAAGTTTCCATAATCATTCTACTATAAATATATTATATTACTTCCTAAACACAGAAACACTCGCATAACGAAAATAAAGTGTTTTTTTCTTTCCACAATGCCACATTATTAAGCAGAATAATAAAAACACTAGTATCAAATTTGCGGAAAGTTCAACGAAATTTACACAATTTTTTTAAAATTAACTCATACTTCGTCACAGAAAAAAATATTAGTCCTTTATAATAAAGTAGTACCGTGAACCATTTAATGAAAACATTTTCTTAATTTCATGCGAATTCTAAGAGTGTGCCGCGAAGAAAAATCAAAGACCGCACGATTACATCCAGTTACTCAACAAGATATTGATACATTGAAAATACATACCGCTCACCAAAAATTTCATTATTTAATATTTTTACAAAATACCACTCAACTTGTTGACATTACCAGTAAGATTTCTTTCATCTCACGAAAGNTCATTATTTAATATTTTTACAAAATACCACTCAACTTGTTGACATTACCAGTAAGATTTCTTTCATCTCACGAAAGCGTAGTTTTCGCAGCAGTGTTTTGGGGACGTATCAAAAGCGGTTTCGCAAAACTTAAAAACTCCTATTCTAGATNTCATTATTTAATATTTTTACAAAATACCACTCAACTTGTTGACATTACCAGTAAGATTTCTTTCATCTCACGAAAAAATTTAGACAGCGTAGTTTTCGCAGCAGTGTTTTGGGGACGTATCAAAAGCGGTTTCGCAAAACTTAAAAACTCCTATTCTAGATTCAGGTTAGTTTAAATTTGATAAGATTTTTTTTCGCTTATTTTCCTAGAGTTAGTTCAGGTAGTCATAATAAGTTTAGAACAAAACTAAATTTTTTTTTATTGGGAGGAGTGTAGGGCTGAGGTAATATTCCTTATTTACATGCTTTTCGTCAATAACTTATGATAAGATTGAGTTTTTTTTAATAACAAGACAAACAATAAAGCCTACGTCCCTTGCACGCTATTAAACACACACGCCACAAGCTCATGATAAGTGATTAAGTTCAGAACGGTCAACCAGTAGCGATTGGATTCCATCGGGTTTCTTCGGACATGCCAACCCACTTTCTGCCCAACACTGGCTTCCCTGTTCAGTTGGGGTTCCAAATGGTTCGGAAGCCAACGCAATCACGCCGTCCTTCAGGAGGCAAACACCAACCGGCTACCGGGATCTCTTCTGAGGTGACGGGATGAAGAGGGGGAGGGAGATAGCCAGATCAATTGCGACAGTTATGAGGGAGCCCAGGGAGAGATGCGGCGGGCTCGATATTGCCTCGGCTGGCGTGGAGACTGTGAATACGAGATGTACCCCTGGTACTGCTGCAACCTACATCAATACAGAGTGCAGAGTGCAGAGGCCGGCATACACTGCAGGCGCCGCCACGACTTCCAACAGCACGTGGGTAAGCTGCCTTTCTACACACTCGTCCTGGCGCAGTGCGCAATACTAATTCATAGCTGCAAACGCTAGGGAAGATCTGTAAATATACTGCATTTTGCCATGCTGACAATGTTCCTCACAGGACACTGCGAGATAAGTTAATGCACGGATGACTTAATAAAATGAATTATATATTTGTCACAAGCATCGTACACTCACCCATAATGTAGTGTACTTTGATTCAAATAAAAAATCAAGTTATATGTTTTTTTTTTAGTACCATGCCAAAATCACAAATGTAAATGTTCAAGTACAAAAATTAAACAAGGAAAGCTAACAAGTACTTCATTAAAATATTGATTTGAAAGTAGGCTTAGCAACAAATATTTTATAAATATTCACTGGTTAATCACAAATAAAAAATTCGCGAAAAATTTTCTTGCATAAAAGAATTCAAACAAAAAAGTATCTGTGTGATAACATAGAAAGTAGTTCATTATGTTATTTTATTTACGGTAAATGATGTAACTTCTGTAAGTGAATTAGTTTTTATTAGCGAGTTTTAAAAACGCTAACCTAAATATTTTAACTTGCGATTATACAGAAACTATGAAAACAAATTTTGAATTTGATAAGGACATAGTATGTATTGTCCTCAAGGTGAACAACTTATGTTAAAAATATATACGAATGATCATTTTTCCTCAATGACCTTAAAAGATACTGTTCTCTGTTTTTGCTGTTTGAAAGGACCGAGAGCCTTGTTTAGCAACTTTTATAAGTCAGTATTGTTTGACTGGTGTTGCTGATATCATTTGCGAGAGATTTTGTTCATCAAACAAAACATTTCAATTGACAAAAATCAACTGTACATATTCGTCTGGCTACAGACAATCAATAATTTGTTATTGACTTAAACCCACTACAACCACCCCTCTCTTTTAGCGAACTTTATCTAAATTTTGCAACATTTCTAGCATAGCAAATTTTCTCTCCATGTTTAGAAATGCGGAATGAATAGGGCTCAGCTAACAGGGTGGAATATCTCGTAAATAAGAACTCCACAAAAATCATCCCCTAACATACTAATGAAATTTAATGAATAAATATTACGAATATACGTCATTGCATATTTATGTAGTAAATGTCACAGAAAACCATACTATGACATAAAAAAACACGAATTAAATATAAGCCAAGATTAACTGCTGTAAGAAGAACACATATAATTCCAAAGAATGAATTATGTTACTAACAGAACACTAAAAGTGTAAAAATAGCAGAATTTTTTCCGTTGTTCATTCGATTACCTTTTCTGCTGTTGGTCTCATTTACTTTATACACTGTTGGCCATTAAAATTGCAACACCAAGAATGAAACACCTAAAGGACCCCACATTGAGAAAAGCACCGAATGGCGCAGCACATTCTCCACTTGCGACACTAAATGGAGGTCAGGGAACCACTGAGAAGTAGTGGCATTGTTTCCCCGCCGTTCGTGTGCACGGACGGAGAGCGCATGCTACGAACGCATACTACACAACAGCAATACGAACATATTTCCGCCTTTGGCCACTGAGAAACGTGGCTTATTGGGATTGTGAATTATCCTACCGCAAAATGGGTTCTCGCGTTGGAATAAATGCGACAGTGAAGGGGATATGAGATCAGTGGGTCGTGCAGACGTGCAGGAAGCCAATGGCACCGTCGCACCAACGGAGGGCGATGGCAGACATCTGCTGCGATTACAGACCGTACAGCTACATCAAACACCCTCGCTCAGGAGTTCATGCATTTTGCACATCAATCCGTGTTTGCACGCATGGTACGTCGCCGTCTGCAACATCCGCACATTTTGTCAATGCGCCCATTATTGCTGCTGCCACTGACTGCTCACAACAGGCGCCTGCGGCTGCAATGGTGCGTGGAACTTCGGGCGTAGACGGACGAATGGCATGCCATCGTCTTCGACGAATCTCGCTTCTGCTCGCAGCACCACGATGATCGCATCCGTGTCCGGCGGCACTGTGGCACACGCCTGGCCGAGTCCTGCATTATGCAACGTCATGCCGCCCCAGCACATGGAGTTATATGGAGTGCCTTCGGATTCCAGTCTCGCTCGCACCTAGTTCGCATCGCTGGTACGCTGACAAGCAACCGTTAGTTAAAACGCAGGCGTGTTCGAGCCTGTTGTTGTCCTCTATCTTCAGGGCCAGACTGGAGTCTTGTACCAACAGAACAATGTGCAACCGCATGCGGCACACATCCGACGGTTTTTGAATGACCACAGTATCACACTACTTCCTTAGCCGGCGCGTTCACCGGGTCTCTCTCCCCATCAAAAACGTTTGTTCAATTGTCGGACGACTGGCCTGCCACAAGACACCTGCGGTCACAACGGATGAACTTTGGGTAAGTATCGAAAGAGTATGGGCATCTCTGTTACAGATGTACATTCAAAGTCTCTTCCTCTCAATACTGTGTCGTATAAGAGCTGTTATTGCCGCCCGTGGTGTGGCCACACAGTAATCTTTTCCCTGTTCTGTACATCATACCGAATTACAAGGGTAACTGTGTCACCTGTGTTTGATGGGTATTATGTCAAATAAATCTAATTTGATAGCTCACGTCATTTTGGTGTTGCAATTTTAATGTCCAGCAGTGTAACTACTGGCTCAATTCCTTATGCAGAATATTTTACGTATTATTAAATATCCGTTGAAATAGCTTATCTTGGCTTGTTTTTGGTGCAAGTCTGTTGTACAGTATACGATATATTCTAAGATTTATGTCGCATACGATACAGCTCTGCAGTTTGTGGACTGAAAGAATCATTCAAAGATCGTAAAATATGTAGGTTTTTAGAAGTCACTGTAAAAAAAAATGCATACAGAGAAACTTTGACAGAAAGGTTTTTTCTTCTTCAGAGGGAAGCGTTTATTTCAAACTGTTTATTAAGCTTTTGATATTTATATTTCAGTACGTCGCAAAATATTTAACTTGAGGAGTTAGTTTCGTACTTTCCAAATTTTTTACAGAAACCGTTATTTAATATGGCCTTCCTTAGTTTTCTTAGATGAGCTTCCAAATATTCCCCGACTTCAATTAATGTGCCTAGCGTTAATTTATTTCCATGCGATCTTAAGTTAGTGTGGAAAAACTATTTGCTATACATTCAAAATATGACTGAATGCATATTACAATGACATCCGAAAATTCGATGTGAACGACTAAACGTATCCTCGTAGACCGAACTACCGACTTCATGTCAATCAAGGTTGTTCGGAGGAAGACACCACGCTAGCGTACGCTCATGGTGGCGTTCGGATTTTTAGTCGGGACACCTATGCGAAAAGGCCCGACAACAAAGGACTGAGATACACTAGGGACCATGGTGGTGTAGTGGTTAGACTACTCGCATCCCACCAAGGCGAACCAGGTTCGATTCCATGTGCATGTGGGAATCGTGCCTCACAATGTCGCTAGTCGGCGGGCTTTCTCGGGGATCTCCCATTTCTCCCGCCCTTGCATTCCAGCGCTGCTCGATATTCACCTCGCCGCTTCACCCTCAGACATCAATGTTAAACGTACGCCTTATGTTCACTCTGAAATACGTATTATGATACACGCTGAGGTATTATTTTTCACAAATAAATATTGAAGGTAGCTACTAAATGATATATCTAAAAAGGGTTTCCATTTCACAGTCTTAAGGCTACGAAATAAACATCAGGAGATGCGAGACTGGAGGACTCAACTTAGAAAATAAAGAAACCACTCTTCACTTCAGCAGAGAAGAACACAATTTCCGCTGCTTCCCACGTCACAGAGATTACAAGCATCCTCACGAAATAAAACATTCATGTAACATCAATTTATCTCGTCCTTCGAAGAAGTAGATGGACGACTTGTGCACCAGAAAAGCTAGGAGTAAACAATTGGAGTCGCACTTTCTACCAACCCACTTACAGCACAGTAAGAAAGCAAATGAAACCTTTCCAGAGAACGCGACAATTTGGAATGGAGGCGGAGCGCAAATGCCGAACGAGGAAAAAAATGACGCTAAAAGGAATAATTAACAAATAACAAAACTGGAAAACACTAAAAGCTGAAACAAGAAAGCGTCTTCACATACGTGCGAAGCTCGCAGACAGCAATTATAATGAGTGCAGGAAAAGCTTTCGAAGCAGCGAGAAGTCGTGACTAGAAGAAAAACAAGCTCGACAGAGTCCATAGAAAATGCTAAAATATTTGTTAACACGTAGAACACAGCGATGGCAGTGCAAAATGATGTAAAAAAAAAAACTTCCTCGAGTTCTTCCTGGAAACACTGATTAAAATATACTTAGGGCGGGGAAGGAAAAAAAAATCTTTCTATCAGGACTAGGAGGAAACAAAAGGAAAAGTAAGTCAGAAATAACAAACAAGGTTTACTCACAGTTCTGGGTGGCGTGCGAGGCAACCTGTACAGAAACAACCGTGGCCATTCATAGCTGAAAATGATTCGGACGAAATATTTTGATTTTTTCTTAGCTTCCGCGTTACACTCCGGAAGTTACGGGTCCCTACCGTGGTTCTAGTAGTCATCGCGACTTTGCACCAGGTTCCGAGAAGCTATTGATAGGTTTCCTGGTTTTAGATGTAAATTATATTACACTGGTGTGCACGAAAAGGAAGGGACCGGTATTTAGATGTAACGTCGCGAAACAGTGTTTCAAATAGGTACAAAGTATACTATAACATCGTCGAGACGTAACCTCATGGGAAAGGAAAACAACATTGACCAAGAAAGAAATATTAACGATGCAAAGGACATTTATTCAAAAGTGGGCTTAGGGCACGGCAGAAGATAGAAACGGCCATATTACAAGCGGCAGACAAAAAAAATTCGTATGCTATTTTTTTTTGCACCACTGGCGACGGTGGTTCAAGTAGGGGGTAAGATCACCCCTGACTGCGATGCAAGATGTACACCGTCTGTTCACGCTCAGTATGAGGTTGTCGAAGAGTTCTTCAGACATCATGGCACATTCCTTTTTGCAGTGAAAATCGAAGCTGCAGAGTCGTTGCTGTTGGCTGACGATGTGCTACCAGGCGTCTCCTGACAACGTCCCACACGTGTTACATTGGATTTAGGTCCGGGAACCGTGCTGGCCATTCCATGCGGCGAATATCTTCTCTCTTTAACAACTCAGTGAAAGTAGCTGTACGATGAGGAGCTCAGGGCAAGCGACACACCGGAAAAGACACACTTGAGGAAGGAGAAACTCGGTCCCACAATGGTCACCAGTGACTGAATTAATGTCCCTGGAAGACGTACGACCACCAAGCATTATTTCTCCCCAACCGTTAACTCCGCCAACTGCAAACCGCTGCCGTTCAACGATTTTGGAGGCGTCAATACAACATACCGTACTGGTCGCTAAGCGGACAAACCACCTGTGTGCAGTCTTCCGACCAGAGTAAATCGCGATATCAAACTTCCAGCAATGCGCTACGTGTGTTTTACGATTCCATCCACCGTCTGCCGTCCATTTATCCTCTCTTGTAGGAAAATGTACCGTTTCTTCGTCGCGGTAGTTACTTGTGGACGACCACCATTAAACCGCCGTACATATCTTACCCAGCTCGTGAGACAATGCTGTGCTGTGAGTGATCCCGAATTTCTCGACCCTCACGCACACTTGGACCTTCTTCCAACTTCCCAAAGATTCGACCACGTGTACAGTGTCCACAGGTTGTCTACGGTCATAACAGACATCACCTAGAACTCAAAAAACTTGTGACGTTTACTACATCACATAAAAGTAAGTTAAATGTTTGTTGTGATCATTCATGAATTTTTTAATAATCAAATGCCAGTTGAAATATGACGTTTCTTTTAAAATTAAATTTTAGTACGATTAGACAGACACGTAAACTTAGTTTTCCAAGAATTAGGTTGCAGCACTGGATTTTAATATATAGTTAGACTACCAGTTGAAAGGATGGAAAAAGATTTGCCACTAGGGAGCGCTAGAGGTAAGCCGTTTCCTGCTAGTGCGCAGTAGAGTGGGCATTTTGGAAAAACTGGCCGATACGGCAAGGAACGAGGCGATTAGTTGGGTCAGCAGAAAAAAGATCCACGCACTGCAACAACGAGTAGGTTCCAATATGTACTGCAGACTATGGCTGTTTTAATTAAACTGTAAGTTTGGATATTTTGTTACGTAAAGCACACTGCAAGGTTAGACACTAAATCCAGTAAAAAAAAAAAAATAATGATTTTGAGAAATTGCAGTGTGAGTATAGCTACCTGGCGTGCTGGTACTATCAAATACTGGGAATTGGTAACGGACATGCATTAATTTATCGTGTATACATGGAAATTGCGATTCAAAGTGGCCACTTAAAATCATATTGGTAGTTATAATGCAGTGACAGTTTTACAAATTTTATGTCTGCTCGCACGGATATTGAGAAGTCGCTTAAGTCGTGACCGTGTTAATAATTTTGACGTAATAAGTTAATTTATATGATAAACGGAATGTATTTGTAATTAAATTATTTTATTCTTTATAAATGTTAACATTTACGGCTTGACCGGACCGATATAACGAATAAGCACTTTTTTCGTAAACCTTCTTGTCAGCTTACATTATGCAAAACTTGTCTACAGCGAAGCTATTGTCACCATGACAAGAGTTATTGTATTTTTAGGCGCCGAGCAAATAAATGACCTTCAGGCTCCTTGTGATTAGTTACTTTTTTTAAAGACGTCAATTAGCGATACATTTTACAAAATAAGACGACTTGAGAAAATTGTAACTTTATTTAATTTATACGTTGACATTTAAATCCGACCATATATATATATATATATATATATATAATTCCACTAAGTGAATTTCTATTAAAACATTATCAGGTTCCAGTATTTAATTTTAACGGTATCACATCGCAATTTACGATGCCAAATTCGCACAATAAGATGCAAAGTAGATTTTGCATTGCGAATTACAATGTTTTAGCAGCTATGTTCGGCACATGAAGCTCAAGGTTGGTGAATTGTTTGAATGAAACTGAGTTATCTAATCCCGCGCATTCAACCAAACGTAGATATGCGAAGGAAATGAGCTATCATTCTCATTACAAACCAGTACCTTCTTTCCCACGGCCATATTGCTTTGCTGGGAGCAGGGCCAAGGGAGGGCAAAAAAAAAAAAAAAAAAAAGTGACATCAGCACATCCGGCCGGCTACAGAGGGCGAAACAGTAAACAACAGCGGTTGAAAGTGGCGTAAGTAATGCAGTTAGAACTTCTCAAGCAATTAGTTTTTGAGTTCAGCTGTATATAAAAGTGCTGAAGGGCTGTAATTATGAGCAGCATTTATGTTCAGGCCGCTGTTTGAAAGGGCACGAATACGCAACTTAATGCTGCAAAGATGACTGAAAAATATTTTTTTCCTAGTAAGTTTCTTCTGTTTACCCTGCTGGAAGATAGACATATGCAGGACGTAGTTAGACGAGGCGGGAAGGAGGGAACTGTTGAGAGCGTGAAAAATAGTTTTTGACTTGGTTTCCATTCGGGCGGGTTAGTGGTTTATTGTGACACTTAGGCCGACCCGTCGCGATTGTGTGCGCTTGCCTTCTCCTTATTCTACGGTGTAGTAACAAAAAACGCAGGTAGTAACAGCCTGGTATTGAGCGCAAACAACTCTTCATCTGCAATTATAGAGCCCTGTTTTGTTTAAAATGGTAAGTGGTACTGTAGGTGTGCAGTATAGTACTTTTAAGGAATGGAAAAAATGAACTGGATCCCCAGAATACGTGGCTTAAATGTGAAGAAAATATGGTGAAATGTGGCATCTGTGTACTGTGAATTATGCTGTAAAAGTGAAACCTCACTTCACGAGACGGCATTTATAAAGGAGGACTTCTCTAAACAAAGACAACTGTGTTGAACATGGTAATCAGAGAGGCGCAAGCATACTCTTAACATTCTTGATAAATCTGCATCAATTTAAGAATTATTTGTTAAAACAAGGCAATGTCATCTGTTAGTGGTAAAACAAAACATCGCATCGGCAAACTTCTGGACATTGCGTATGTTTTAGCAAGAATAAATAGCATTTAATAAATTTCCGCTAGTTGAACTAGAAAAAACGTCATGGAGTTGAATTGACATTGGTGAAACATATGCCACTGTACCAAAGTGCGAAGAATTCATATTTTGCATTGAAACAACATTGAAAAATGAATTGATAAATAAATTGAGAAATATTGATTACTTAACAATTTGTTGAGATGGCTCCACTGATGTCAGTGTTACTGAAAAATAAATAGTTTTTGTGGTGTTTATTAACTAAGATTCTTCTGCTGTGAAGTTCAAATATTTAAAAATCACTGATTTACCGAACTCTTCTGCCTCTGCATTTTTCACTAGCTTGAAAGAAATGCTAACTAAATTTGGGATTGCAAATTTTGAAAGAAAAAAAATTTGTTTGTTTACGAGCAGATGGCGCATCTGTGAATTTTGGACATATATAAAGTGTTTCTGCTGAACTTAAATAAACTATTCCCATGGCTGTTGAAAATCCATTATCTTAGCCATCGCTTCGAGCTAAGTGTAAAATGCTACATACAGTCAACGTATCTCACCAATGTATTTAAAATACTAGATGAAGTTCAGCGAGTTATACTCAAAAAGCCCTAGTTGCATTCATCAGTTTCAAGAGTTAGCTATGGTTTTGGGTGAAGAAAATGTGACTTCAGTCCCAACCAGCAGAGTACAAGGTGTAAGATGCGTTTCACATANCCTTAGCCATCGCTTCGAGCTAAGTGTAAAATGCTACATACAGTCAACGTATCTCACCAATGTATTTAAAATACTAGATGAAGTTCAGCGAGTTATACTCAAAAAGCCCTAGTTGCATTCATCAGTTTCAAGAGTAAGCTATGGTTTTGGGTGAAGAAAATGTGACTTCAGTCCCAACCAGCAGAGTACAAGGTGTAAGATGCGTTTCACATAAAAAGAAATATCTAGATGTCTTAGCAACGAAATACAATACTATAATCGTGAGTAAGTTGGAAAATCGGGCTACAGGAAATAATCTTCATGCTGCCAAGCTGTCTGGTATAGTAACAACAACGAAAAGAGCAAACTTTGTTGCATGTGTCTTATTTTTTAAAAAGATTTTGAACCATTTGTCAAAACTCTCATTGGCACTTCAGTCGGACGACATCGACATGCTGTATGCTTTGACAATTTTGAAACAGTTGTATTCATTACTTGCCAGTATGAGCCATTTCGGTGATGCTCTGAGTAAACTTCTCAAGCCTAAAGCAGAAATGTAAGAAGATGGTGGTCTCACTTACCTGGGAATTTATTTGTCACACTACTCTTCAATTGACACATTTAAGGACAGTTACAATGATGTTCTTACTACTGCATGATGTAGTGTACAAGAGATTTTCTGATCTGCATGAAAACGATCTCGTAAGATTTGGAAATAAAATTTTACATGATAAAACGTGGCCCACTAACGAAAAGAACCTATGCATTTATGGTGAAGAAATCAATTTTTTGTGCATACAATACAAGGAAGTGTTAGAAGAAAAAGGCGTTACAGCATATGGTGTATGTGAAGAATGGAAAGACTTCAAAACATTTTGGTTATCTAACTTGAGGCACATAACAGGAAATTAACTTCGGACAATGGTTTCCAAAAACTACAAACATTATTTTCCAAATTTGGTGCACATCACTTGCATTCTGAG
This sequence comes from Clitarchus hookeri, assembly GCA_002778355.1. Lineage (NCBI taxonomy): Eukaryota > Metazoa > Arthropoda > Insecta > Phasmatodea > Phasmatidae > Clitarchus > Clitarchus hookeri. The sequence goes on from NQII01001660.1 coordinate 426,377, forward strand.
ACACTTTCCTGTCTCAAATGCAAAGGGTTTTTTTTCCTACCATGAATAGAGCTAAAACTAACTACAAGAACAGGCTGAAAACTTCAACCCTCGGCAACTTGAGAGTTTATATTGAAGGTCCTGAGTTAAAAAAAATGTCTTCTAAAGAGACTACAAAAATGTTGTTTATCAAAAAAAACTCGTCATCCATATGTACCACGGCCATGCACATCAAAGAAGAGTAATGTGGACTTGATGACAGTGATTTAAGAGACTGAAAATTAAACTTTCAGAGACAGTTCTGTTTCTCCAAGCTACATTATTTTATCGAAATGTTAATGCTTTGGCTTCTATTTGTATAGTTTTTAAAGTAATTATTTAAGTTTTCTTTAGAATATGTTTTAATGCAACATCGCATTTCATACAGTATTCTGTACCCAGAAAACAAAGAAATATGCATGATGTGTATAACCAAGAACTTCGTTTGGTGATTTTCCTAGGATTAAGAAATATAAATAACTGTAATTTTTCTTATTTTGCTTTAAATTCTTGAGGTTGGTTTTTGAAGTGTAAAAAACAGCCAAACAATATGCATTCAACATTTTGTATATCAGTTTGCTATACACGTGCAAAAAATTTAATTAAACACGGGCAGGTTCGTCCCGACCGTTTATATTGCACTTGTGAATGAGATTGTGTCCGGGAATTCCTTCTCCAAGATTAACGATCCCACATAAAATCGGTGAGATTTATATGCTCATTCAGTAACAATTAAAATAAAACAAATTTTGCTACTATGTTGTTTCTCATCCCCGTGTTGTAGTGTGTATGGCAGTCGGAATTTTTTCCAGTGTGTTCCGGAGCTGGTGGCGCTGAAACACAGCTGGTCCAGCATCACGAGGACAACTTGTTGGCCACCTAACGTAAACCCTGGTCGAACATAACGATGCTCCGATGGGCGGGAAAGGTAATGTGTTGCACACTGACCCTGCATTCGTTACCCATCACAGTACCGCCTCGAACGAACCTAAGGCGCTGCAGTGGCCATTCGTCGTTACACATGGTCCTCCTGGGCCTCGATACAGACTTCCCTCTATTAACCGCCACAAAACCTTTCAACCAACCGGTCCGTGCATACAAAATCACGCACATGCTGCAGCGAAATGTCATATTTGGCCGGACTTAGTGAGGTGGCGCAGTGATAAACCACTTGTATTCAGGAGGACAACATTTCGATTTCCAGTCCGATAATCCTGATTTTTGCTTTCCATAGTTACCGAAATCACTTCAGGCGAATGCTGAGATGGATCCTCACTACAGGCCCCTACCTCTGAGCAACTTTCTCATCTCTAATTACGTCGCGGGGTCGCAGTGGTGTAGTGGTTAGACTACTAGCCTCCCATCTAGGCGAACCGGGCTCGATTCCCGGCGTGGACGCTCCCGGATTTTCGCAAAGTGGGAATCGTGACGGACGATGTTGCTGATCAGCGGGTTTTATCGGGGATATCCCGTTTCTCGCGCCCTTACATTCCGGAGCTGCTACATAAGTAGTTAGNGCTGATCAGCGGGTTTTATCGGGGATATCCCGTTTCTCGCGCCCTTACATTCCGGAGCTGCTACATAAGTAGTTAGAAATTGTAGGTTCCCCACCACCTGGCATCCTGGATGACATTACGCAATAACCTTCTGTTCTGTCATTCCTCACCAGCATCGGAAATCTTGAATATTTTCCCCTTCTGCTTCATCACTCTACCGTGGCACTTCATGCTCTTGCATTCCATTTGGGGTTTATCTCGTATTCCTCCCAGTCTCTCCCGTCTCCACGTTCTATTCCTCGGGGAGTTTTCTCATAATCCTTCCAGTCCCTCCGTCTCCCACGTTCTATCCCTGGGGGAGGTGGGGTTGCTAATATTCCTCCCAGTCTCCTTCCTGCCTCTTGTCTCTCTCCATCTCGTCTCCCATGTTCTATCCTTCCAGACTCCTTAATTACCTCCTCTCTCATCTCCCACATGCTATCGCATGGAGGGTTTCTCTCATACTCCCAGTTTCCCACCTCCCTCTTACATTTCGTGCCCTACATTACCATGGACCTAGACTCCAGTAGGCAGCTATATTTAATTCCCGCAGCTCGTGACGACCGTTGCAGGCGACCATCTTTGATTCCCTAACCCGCCACCAGAGTGTTTGAAGTTCCACAGGTCGCCGCTAAGAGCGCTGGCATCGGCGTGGCCATTTTGTGTGTTCACTAGTTGCCTGCAGAGGCACGCTAGCACCAGGAAGTGGAGTTCAAGTGGTGGTCTCCACGAGCGATTGGAATATTTTAGTCATTTAAGAACTCAAAACATGAAGGGGCATGCGGGATCGTTCCGACCACTCTTGGGTCGTCAGTCCGTCTTGACCACACGACAGCGATTGCATGGGAAGTATTAGGAGAATAAATAATGTAGACACAGGCATCGACCTACACACAAGCCAGACAAAATTGTAATCGTGAAAAACAACACTGTACAGTTATGAGAAGAAATAAAGTAAATACTCGCATCGTCGTTTAGAAAATAATTAAATACATAAAAATTCAGCCAGGTCGCATATCTACATAAATGTTATGTGCAAAAGTTAAACATAAAAATTAATAGCGTGAAAAAAAAAATCATCATTCTAACACTTGGCCATGCATTCGAGAGTGACTACACTGCTGTACCTCCAACTTGTCTGCGCTAACGCGCGCGGTACGGGAACATAGCCGGCACTCTTGTACATGGGAAACATAAAAGAGCCTGAGTCCCTCCACCTCCTCCATTTCCATCACCAGTCGGTCGGTAATGCTAAGCAAAGGGGGTCGTCAGAAGACTGCGATACATAAGTGGGCTCCTAAGGGATGCCAGTGCATGTGAGAAGACACCGTGTGTGGCCTGGCCCATGGAATAGCAGACTCCAACCCCGAACCAATCAAGAATGCCTGCCTTGCCGTCACTTATCAACTGCAGCATCCAATTAAAATGCTCTAAGCTGTCTGCAGCAGGCAGGTCAGCCGCCGTGGTGCGTGTTGCTATGAATAGTAAAGCAGCGACACACAACAGATTGATAGCATGAATAAATGCTGGTTGCATCGGACAGCCATCTCCAGCTGCACCTTCAAGATCATTAACAAGTGTCACTACCCCAATCCATATCTCCTGGGAGATCATTAACATACGTTACCAACAGGCCCACTGTAGATGCGAGGCCTTTAGGGAATTTAAAAAGCACACAAACAGAAAGATTACATGCGAGGCATGAATACGAAGTAATGTGTACTGTGTAGTATTACAAGCCAGAAATACATTCCAATCTTAAAACCTCCAAGAAAGGGACCCAGCCGACTATGAGAATAAGGGAAGGCAGATGACCATTATCGTCCATAACCAGATGGATAGGATTTTTTTTAACAAGGACCCATTCTGTGAGAGAGCATACTAAGTGCCCAGCCGTCTATGCACCGTCCGCTGTATTACCAGTCTGGAATGGAAATAAACACAAATGTAGACATGTAACAAACAGAGGGGAGTGTGAGAGTGAACNGCTGTATTACCAGTCTGGAATGGAAATAAACACAAATGTAGACATGTAACAAACAGAGGGGAGTGTGAGAGTGAATACAATGTATGAAAAAGTACACATCGATTTTTCTAAGAATGAATTTATTTATACTTAAAAAATACATTTGTTTGTGATACATACAGGTCAAATCACATATATTGCAATGGTTTGTGCCCAAGTACACATCAGTAAGCTCCGATCGCCTTATCCAGATATTTTGTCGAGAACTGCGACCCAACCATTTCACATAAATATGACTGCTCTTCAAGCAAATAANGCTGTATTACCAGTCTGGAATGGAAATAAACACAAATGTAGACATGTAACAAACAGAGGGGAGTGTGAGAGTGAACACAATGTATGAAAAAGTACACATCGATTTTTCTAAGAATGAATTTATTTATACTTAAAAAATACATTTGTTTGTGATACATACAGGTCAAATCACATATATTGCAATGGTTTGTGCCCAAGTACACATCAGTAAGCTCCGACCGCCTTATCCAGATATTTTGTCGAGAACTGCGACCCAACCATTTCACATAAATATGACTGCTCTTCAAGCAAATAACTTTTTCAACCAAATAAATATCGGGCAACTTAGTCGTCATGATATATGGTTCGTAAAATGTGCCTTGGATCTCGTCACAATTCAAGTCGGCGAGACAATTGGTCCATGGTTTGTAATGGCGAATCTTGACAATCCTGTAGACTTTGGGGCTCCAGTTTGGCACGTATTATTTTGTAAATGTTCCATTCACTTGTGATATCCTGACATAGTCACCTATCTTTGCCTTAGCCTCGCGCACATCCCATTTGTTCATAGCTCGGAACAGTTTCCAGCGAACAATTAAATATAAATGTCCACTGGGCGCATGCNGCGCACATCCCATTTGTTCATAGCTCGGAACAGTTTCCAGCGAACAATTAAATATAAATGTCCACTGGGCGCATGCGGGTAGTACGATATACACAATGATTATAGGACGATAAGAACCAAGGCAGTAAGTCGATTCACTTGTAACTGAATCAAAACGAAAATTCTCGCCACATGTCAGTTTTCAGTGTACGGTTAAAATGTTCCATGTTGGTGGCCTTCTTGCTATATGCACTGTAGTGATAAATTTTATTCGCAGCCATTATCAACCAGACAGCAGGATTTTAGAATTATCTACCAAGATCGGTCTGCACATTTGCAGGCGATAACTTATCTTGAAACATGGTCCTATTGCATTGCTCACATCAAGATCTCATTTCCTGCGAACAAGTATTGCCCATGCATATTTGCTGAAACAATTTATTACTGTTAACAAGTATCTGTAGCCCTTATTAACAGTAGCATATGAGATTATTTCAACTAGGTCGGCTTGGTACAGATCTCTCAGCCCAAAGACAAGTACTTCCCATCTGAAATAATTACGACGTTCAGACCAGTGGAGCACGACGGCGATCTGTGCACGAGACATTACCTTCAGTATATGTATCCACCTTTATGCAATTATTCTAAAATATTCACAATCTCGTTCATGTGCAGATTATTACCAGCTTGCTGAGATGCAATTAGCAGCNATGCAATTATTCTAAAATATTCACAATCTCGTTCATGTGCAGATTATTACCAGCTTGCTGAGATGCAATTAGCAGTCGTAGACATGAATGAGCTCATTGACATCGTCCCAGAATACGCCGTTTGCCTCTATCAAACTTCAAAGTCAGACCCGAGACGCTCGCTAAGCCGACGTCGGGAAAGTTAAGCGACAATGCCGAATTNCTCTATCAAACTTCAAAGTCAGACCCGAGACGCTCGCTAAGCCGACGTCGGGAAAGTTAAGCGACAATGCCGAATTTCGGACGTGTCTCATCCTTATAAGCATTGCTGGATGAGTCATTGTCTGCCAAATGTGCACTCGTGAGGGCAAGTAATTGCTTGTACTGGTGTACAGCCTCACTCGAGTATCTGCCGAGCTCATGTTTAAACAGCAATTCATAGAAGACTGGAGACTCCTGATTGCTTCGTCATCAATCTGTATAAAATTGTTGGGCAGAAAAAAATTTGTTTGTTCCCCAAGAACCATTTATTATTGCGTCTATAAACACCATACATTCCATCATTAAACCTCATGTGTACGATTGTAGGTAATTACGAATGGCCATAGTGCACAAGAGTTAGCTCTGTCTTTTTTATGCTTCAATACAGCCAAAGGCAAATCATCTTCTTTTAAACAGTCTCAGTACCATCCGGAAGCATCTAACGCTTCTTCCCACTTCTGGGTTCAATGTACGGTTGTCTTCATTTCAGCAAGGGGAACGGTTTGCTGTAAATTATCTATCCGAGATACGATCGGATGGAAGGCCTCTTACAAAGTAGCATTGTGCTACATGAGCACATGCTTGGCCAGTAAATACTTATCGTGCCCACTTTCGATTACGCGATGTAAATCCTCGATGGTAGCAGCCATTGTATTAAAAGCAAAAGCAGAATGGTTATAGTATATATATTTTTGGGACCGACTCGATGCATCTGTATGATCAGCTTTGTGATATTGTCTTGAGATTTTGATATTCGCTGGATGACTGTATCTCGCACATACTAGCAATGTTCCCATTAATCGCAATGTATATGGGCCTCAACATCCACGAGCATCACAACGAAAACTATGGCTTGTGCATCTAGCTCATCGGATATGCTAGTAAGAAGTCTCTTAGCTATTCAATCTCCGACAGTGCTGAGTTTCGATTCCAAGTTGGCTACAGCCTCTCGCCTCTTACTTAAAGTGGCCAGCATGCTCGCACCCTCGGTCGACACACTAAGGTGCTCGTAAAGTTTGGCAGACAGAGCAGTAAGAACCCTGATGTCAACCAGCTCGCTTAAATAATCAAACTTCTTCTCCACAGCCAAGAGCTTGCCTCCTAAAGCAACTTTAATTTTTTTATATTGGTCGTTTTTCCCATTCCAGCATTGTACGCCACCTGTACACTACGCTTACGGTGCCACTGGTGTTTCTATACGCATACATGTACACAACTTGTATGCGTATAAGGAAAACATTCCGGTGGTGTTTCTGCTGGCGTAGTGTTGTACTGCCTCGGTCCCAAGCCCGGGAGCCATCCGCATGATTATGCCATGCGGACAGTAAAGNTGCTGGCGTAGTGTTGTACTGCCTCGGTCCCAAGCCCGGGAGCCATCCGCATGATTATGCCATGCGGACAGTAAAGTGCGACGACAATGCTGAAGGAGTGGTGAAAGCGACCATGCTGCTGCTGACGAGGCTGTGTAAGTGTAATGGGTGTTTTTAGCTTATTGCTGGTTGTTACACAACAAAATGTTTCCCACACGCGCGAGTGCCAGCTACGTTCCCATACTGCGCAGCGAGGTCGTGTGTATACTCTGTTTCGCCCCGCACTGGAGCGGGCGTGCACACGCTCGGTATTGCCTGTGTATAGTTCGTTTCACCTTGGGTTGGCGTCTTTAAAGCTAACTTTTAAATATGTTCATTAATTTTATTATTATTATATAATAATACCGAGTCTATTATCCAGTGCCTCGACCATAGTCGTGCACATTCGTATATATATACGAATGTGCAGGACTGGGGTAGAGGCACTTGATAATAGACTCTCGGTATTATTTTTCATGCTAAAAAGTTTATCTTTACCTTTTACACATATAAATAACTTTTGATTTAATTATTTTCTGAATGACGATACGAGTATTTCCTATATTTCTTCTCATAACAGTACAACATTGATTTTTTTCACGAATAAAATTTTATTGTCTGTCGAGTGCATAGGTCGATGCGCATATGCATGTTATTTCATCTCCTAACACTTCCCAAGCAAAGGTGGTCGTGTGGTCAAGACGTCGGACTGGCGACCCAAAGGTGGTCGGAACGATCCCGCACACCCTCTGCATTGTTTGAGTTCCCAAAGACTAAATAATTCCCAGCACTGCTGGCGACCGCCACTTGAATTCCGCTCCCCGATGCTAGCGCGCCTCTGCAGACAACTGGTGAACCAACACACTAAATGTCTGAGCCAATACCAGCATTCCTAGTCGCGACCTGTGGAACTTCAAACACTCTGGTGGCAGATGAGGGAATAAAATATGGTCGCCTACAGCGGCCGACTGGCGGCTGGAATTAGAGATGGTTGCCTTCAGCAGACGACGTCGACAGTGATGTAGGAAGGCATGAAACACTGGAAGGAGTATGAAGAAACCCCTCATGGCCCCCCCCATGAGGGATAGCATGTGGGAGACGAGACACTGGAAGGGANTGCCTTCAGCAGACGACGTCGACAGTGATGTAGGAAGGCATGAAACACTGGAAGGAGTATGAAGAAACCCCTCATGCCCCCCCCATGAGGGATAGCATGTGGGAGACGAGACACTGGAAGGAATATGAGAAAAAACCACTAGCGGTAGAACGTGGGAGACCCGACAGAATATGAGAAAACCTCCCAAACAGACTGCAAGAATATTAAATGCTGCGGTGGAATGATAGAGCAGGAGGGAAAAGGCGAAAATCTAAGATGGCCGCCAACTTATCCCCTTCTCCCTGCCAGAACGCCACGTGGCTGGGTACCTACAATTTCTAATTACTTCAATACTCGCCTCATTTTACACTCACCAGTTCTCAAGATCTCGATGTTGTGGGCCGCCCTAATATCTCCACTCCACAGTCTAATGACCCCGCTGTCGAAGAGATGTTGAGCACTATTTACTCACCTATACTTTACCGCTACTGTGAACTGTGAGAATCAGTGCCTAATGATGTCTTATGTGGGTAAATGAACAGTTAACAGTGCTACTGTTCTAGGTTAAGACTAGTTCAGATCACTTCCGCCTAACACAAAGCCTATAGGAAATTTTGTACAGCACGCATCACAAAATTAAATTGTGATACCTGTACTCGCCAAGTGAGTGTCTGGAAATGTGAAACAAATGTCCCGTTAACTGTGTCGTAATTAATTATGGTATTTGTAAACGTAAATTAAAAAACACGACTTGGCCACGTATTTCTACCCACTTATAAGGGTGCTCACTAGCCGTAAACGACATGACGCGTGACGGTAATTGACGAGGAGGCTGTACTGTCAACAGTTCAAGCTCAGTCGTCGGCAATTACGTTTACAAAAAGTGAATGATGATTACGCATTCGCGTGGTTCGAAGGCTACTATACTGACGAGAGCTCGTCATATCCCAAGAAAGTTTGTGCGAAACTTCTAACTTCGTACTACGCTTCACTAAATTGCCGCCTGGTTCGCCGACAGCAGCTCATTGCAAGACTGCATTCTCTTACGTATGCTAGATGGTTGGCATTTGTTCCCTGTAAACAGAACTCTCGTTGGAATGTTTGAGGTAATGAAACAGGGGATTTTGCGAGTCGGTGATTATGGACTTGAAGCACCGTGTTAATATAAAGAGATGCAGGAGATGAACACGAAGTGATATACGGTTGACAACTCTTTTGAGAGCTATGCTCATGCTTTCTTTTTTGTCTTTATTCAAGGTGGCCAAAAAAAATTTATTTCAAAATTCCCTAATATTTTACGACATTTTTTTTTGTTTCATAAACTTAAATCTAAGATTGAAACGTTATAGCAAATCATAGAAAGACAAGGTGAACAAAAACATATATTACACTTATGTTGGTTACAACAGAATACCACTTACCTAAAACCTCAAGTAGTATATTGAACTTGTGGATCACAATAATCACAGTTGCATAAATCTAGTAGCTATACTGTTCAGTCCATTCATAATGATTGATATATTCGAAACTGATATCCACAAAAACATATATAGACAAAATATACGATTTAAAAGACATTTCAAAACTACACCAAAAAATTGTTAACTTGAGAAGATCAAATATGCATTATTTTATTTCTGAAATAACATTCCAAGTGTGCATACATTTACACATTAAAATTGATAAAGCCATATTGTGCTTATTACTGCTTCATGGTACTTATTTGTTTCTCAATAGCCTGAACTTCGGCTAGTATTTTAGCTTTTTTGGCCTCCAAATCAAACCTTTCTTTAGCCAGACGTTTTCTACAAATTTCATCATTTTCTTTGATCGCCTTTGCTTCTTTCTGGCGCTTTTCACTTTCTTCGGTAAGTCTGGCTCGTAAATGTCTGTAAGATAGTAAAAATGACTTGAAAATGCTGTAATCCGATAGGTCACCACCTGCTGCCATTATAGTTTTAGACAATCCTTTGCGAAGGCTTCATTCTTGATGTTATCAACGAGGCACTCACTGTTAACTGAGAAACCACGTTCAACATTCTCATTGCCATGGGAAAGTATCATCATGATCTTCATGATTATCTCCATAGGTTTCGGGTTGCCATTCTCATGACTGACATCTCGCCAGAAGTGGTCAACTCGTTTTTCTGATCTGCAGTAGTTCTGTGGACAGTTTTCCACACTAGGCTGAGAACATAACTCTCAAAATTCTCTATCTGCTCTGTCTCCATCAATTCAGTTGTTGTTTTCAAGGATTGTGAGAAGATTCTTCAGTCTACTGTTACGAAAATTTGCCATAGCTGCAACAGAGGGACCCCAACAAGAAACAGCTTTAGTTAGGTTAAACTGCAATGGAGAGCGCTCCANCCATAGCTGCAACAGAGGGACCCCAACAAGAAACAGCTTTAGTTAGGTTAAACTGCAATGGAGAGCGCTCCAATAGCTTCTTGACAAATGCTTTAAAGCACATAACACAATATTTATAAAACAGCTCGCAATCCAATTCCTTGGACAGTTTACCTAAATCTCTCGGTGCCCTCCGGGTACCATACCAAACATCAACCTTGGAAGAACTCAGAATACTGCTTCTATTCTCAATGTCCACGCGCACAAGATTCTGTGCGTCATTCAAAACATCTTCCTTAACAAATCTCTTCATAATATTCAGAATTACAGTTGTGAGAGAGCTGTGAAGGAATGGTGCACAAGGGGCATCAGTCTGATATTCTAACAGGAATGGCTAAGTTTCCGAAACCAAAGACTTAAAAAATGCCAACTTCGCTGGAAGCAGTGGGCCAGCAACTGCTTTTGTAACAGTTTTATAGCTTGCACACGTGGGTTCTCTTTTTTTCAATTTTTGCTCCATGGATCATTTTCTTTAAATGTGGAATCATGTCTCGTTGAACCACATCCTCGTTTTGCAACCAACGGACGGCACAAAACTTCTTCGGGAATTCTGATGAACCTGAATACTCTGTGAACATTGAACGCCGTGCTGGATCATCCTTGAAAAGATTATACAGTGACCTAAGGAACTGCACAGTATTCCACCTAGAAGCTTCAATGCCAGCCTTAAACGCACCATGCACACTGTGCAAATCACAGCTTCCCATGTTGAGAATAACTGAATTATTTTCACAAATGTCCAGTTCTGATTTTAGATCTCTGAAAAATTTGTGGTTCACATTGGGCCCCATCCATTGAAATCGGAAGAATTTTCTTCAGGTCAAGTGGACTGTGACGAAGAAACTTTCTACAAGATTCCAATAGACGAAACCGCGCCCACATAAAAGCGGAATTTAAAAAATTTAGTATGTACCTCATTGCTATCATTGTCCCAAAAGCGTATGTTCAGATCAATTTGAATCTCTTGACTCATTCTGTTAAGCGATTCATCAAAACCCACTATAACATGTTCGCAAGCANGTTCAGATCAATTTGAATCTCTTGACTCATTCTGTTAAGCGATTCATCAAAACCCACTATAACATGTTCGCAAGCACTCACCGATTCCAGCAACTGTTTCTTGAAGTGCGTTGTAATACCAAATAGTATAGAATATGCAATCTTGCTTCTTTGAAGTTGCACCTTACTGGCTATAACACTGTCTGGGAATATAACTTTAAACAAATTAATATACTTTGCTGCTGTACGGATGGATTTATGTGCAATAATTATCCGCAGACACCATGGTATTTCTGCAGACTCACTTGTTCATTAATAACAAATACCTTAACACTACAGTGAGGTACATCCTTGATAATTTGTTTCTCTGGGGACTGAACAAATGTCGATGGACAGTGTTGACTGTCTGGAGACACTGGCATTGAATATATTTTGTCCTCTTGTGGCGTTTTAAAAAAATTCACTTATTGAAAGTGTTATTTTTTGTCACTAACCCTTGATAAGTGTTTTTTTCCCCTTTGCCATGACTTTTGACTGCAGTATGACCCATGTTGCTTAAAGTAAACGATGTGTTGCACACTTTACACTTGGCTTTTGTTGGGTCACAAGAAATTTTTTTATCGAGCCAACCCAAATTAGGGTAAATACGCCAGTCATCCTGAAACCTTGCTGTCATTTTACAAGGCACCTGCGCAGAAAGCACATTTTTCTACAGAAACAGAAGGCACGAATAATATGTGCAAAGTTCCTAGTTTAATTCTCAAAATTAACAGTACACGTAAACACGAAAAACATTGCTGCCAAATATAAGACTGAGAAAACAAACCTTCAGTAACTTTTGGGCAGACAGTAGCAAACAAAGAATTTTAAATGAGCAATAATTGTGCTACTGTATTTGGTTTTGTTAAAATCAGCACCTTTGTTAGAAAATTGGCACTGTGAAGCAATTTCGAATATAAAAGATAGACACACAAAACTCACTTATAACGCACTACAAAATACAGTTCTCGGGCTATTCCCAATTATATCCACAATTCCTTAAATGGACTTGCACAAGTGGCACCACGAGATGGGAAGTTTACTCGACTCTGCTGTTGTTTATTTACCTATTGTATAATGCGTTTTGGTTCAAAACAAATATGAATGTCCACCATATCTTAAAAAGTGAACATAAGATAGAATGAAGGGATAGTCATGTTATTGTTTACGTAATGAATAACGTTTTTTAAAGAAAATTAATTGATATGTTATATTTGAATATCCGAAAAAATGGTATTGTACTGTAGTATTTTAAGCAGAATGTTAATTGCAAAAAGCGACAAAACAACGAAAAAATAAGTTTGCATAGGGAAAAACATTTCTTCACAAACCTGCAGTTTCCAAACTCGCGCATGCGGCGCTGTTCAGAGACGTTCGAATCCATCCAACACAATACCTAAACCCGAATTATTATATTAGCGGATTCAGACAAGACCATAGAGAGAAAAATTGGTTAAAATTGCAGGTTATATAATTACGTTAGGCCTGCGTTTTTATTACAATGAATTTGTTGTTAAACAAATGTTGAAAATAAAAATTACAGAGAATTGTCAGTTTCAGCATTTCCAGCGTGATTATTTCAAAATTAATGTAGTTAGGCTTTTTTATTTAATAATTTATAATGCCGTTTTCAATTGTAACAACGAAGGTGTGGTGCCGCAAGTACGAAGTTGATTTCTTTTTAAATACCATGCATTACAAAACGATGTAAGAAACAGATTAAAACACCGTCGAAGTTGAGATAAAGTGGTCAAACTTGCTCACCTCAAGTCAAATTATCCGTCCACAAAAAAAAAAAAGTCAACGAAACAACGCGTCTTCGGATTGACACTATCACCAATGCATTCTTTGTTGCGAATAACTAGTTACGCCATTAACTCTTCTCCGTTGATAACGAAACATTTCTGAGTGATTGTCGCTTAACTTACATCCCGAACAAATTCAAATATCACGTAATACCAATTTGACACTTCCACGTTCCATTCAATGAGTACATCAGCATTTACGATTTTTTACGTTGTCGGCAGTTGGCGAGGCCATCTTTGGCCGCTTACGCAACTGCGCCAAGCAACCGTGTTTGTGATTGGTTATGGGTCACATGAAAATCACCATTACAAGAACCACAAACCAATCACAACGAGCTTCACTTCACCTAAAGGGATGTTTGTACCGTGAAAAGCCGCTTGTTATGCTGTTTCCTACTAAGAAATTAGCTTTGTTCGCTTACAGAGCGAAACACGTAACAGGCAAACTGGAAAAAGTTCATATGGGTAAAAAATTTCATGGAGTATCTTAAATTTCCCTAATTTCTCCCTGATATTTTCCCGGTTAAAGGAATTCCCTGATTTTCCCGAACTTCCAGGGCTGTGGCCATCCTGGTATTGTGTATATTTCAGCCAATGAAACAATTAACACTGCCAAAGTAAGCATGCATCCATCAACTTACACAGGGAAATTGTAACATACATAAATAATAATATTGGGATTGGGAACATTCATATTACAAATATAAAAGAGCATTTATCTGGAGTGGATATAGAAAACCGCTTGGGGTACAAGCACGGCCTCTGAATGCGAGTGTAGCGGCATTGTTTGGTTTAGTAAGACTGATTTATGAATTTTGCGAATGTCGCCAGCATTGGCTTAGGAATTACCCAAAGTGTCAAACTCACATGTTTCAACAATGACGTGACATTTAATTACATTTTATTTTACACCAAAGCTTTTACGAGAAAAACACTTTGCGTAAATTGGATATACACTGAAGAGCCAAAAAAACTGGTACACCTGCCTAATATCGTGTAGCCCCCCCCCCCNACGTGGCATGGACTCGACTAATGTCTGAAGGTATGCAGGAGGCAATTCACACCATGAATCTTGCAAGGCAGTCCAGAAATTCAATCTGCGCCAATTTGAGAAAGGGTTGCACGTCTGTTACATTTAATGATTCTCGTCAGTCGTCGTTCGTCCCGTTCTTTCACGATCTTTTTCCGGCCGCAGCGATGTCGAAGATGTGATGTTTTGCCAGATTCCCGATATTCACAGTACACTCGTGAAATGGTCGTACGCGAACATCCAAATGTTATCGCTACCTCGGAGATGCTATGTCCCATCTCTCGTGCGCCGACTATAACACAACGTTCAAACTCACTTAAATCTTGATAACCTGCCATTGTAGCAGCAGTAACCGATCTAGCTGCCGACCGCATCGCGTTACTCTAATTTGTTCCATACCTCTGTTATTTGCATACGCACGCCTATACCAGTTTTTTTGGCTCTTCAGTGTATAGCATTTACGTAACAACTTAGTCGAGAGTAGTGTACAGGCAAATCAAACACTTATTTAAAGTAAACATTTTGGAGATGAATCTTGGTTGCAAATAAAACACGCAGTAACCGAGATTAGTTTCGGTATAATGTGTTATCAATACATATGTCTAATCCATGATAAATTGGTTTGCCTATCAACCCCATCCATGAGAAAATAAGGGTTGGCACCCAATTTGTGCATGAAATAATGCGATCCTCCACAATATGCGAGGGCTATCTGTTGACGTAAGAAGTATAGTTAATTTTGCAAAAAAAAAAAAAAAAAAAAAAAAAATTGCCTGTGTTATTACATTACACTCCTCGGTTTTAGAGAAATGGCTGTCTAATGTTCTAAACATTGTGTTATGCCTGCGACATAGGCAACACTAAACGCACATGACAATATGTAGAGATAGTGACGGGGGGAACATTTAACAAACGGCACACTTAAACATATATCACTAGCTATCAATACGGCATGCAGTCACTTGTGTGATTCGTGTGTGCGTTAAGTTTCATACTGCTACACACATTACTGCACGAAGTACACCATTGTGTATACACCAAAATGCATGCAGTTACGGGCGATAACTTGGAAACTGCTGAATTTCACTAAGAGAAAATTTGTCTAATACGACTAAATACATTAGCATACAGCGAAACAAATACGTTGCTCCTCTTCGAAATTACGTACTCAGTTGATGACAGAAAATATATATGCGAATGCAACGAATTACATTTTGTTCATATAACTAAATATACGTTTGTACTCTGTTAAGTGAATGAAGTTTGCCTGAAAACTAAACGTACAGAGTCAACCATTTTCGTACGTTTCAGAAACAATGCTACGGAGATCAGTTGTCAAAATATTTCATGTACCACAACACATCAAATACTGCATCTTTACACACCACCCGCTGTTTTATGAAACATACCAAATCGTTTATGTATATGCATATTCATAATAAGAGTTGCAATATTAAGTATTTTCTTGTTAAAAACTCTACTTTCACTATATATATATATATATATATATATATATATATATATAACAATAATATGTTAAGCAAGTTGCCTAATTTAGTTGTAGTGTTACAAACATATTTCCAGCAATTAGTTTCCAGAGTTGTTTGTGAAAATAAATTTCTTACAGTTTTTGGTTGAGCCTGCTCTATTCGACCACCGGTGTGGTTTAGTGGATAATGATGTCGTATGTCACCATCACCTGGGTAACTGGGTTAAATTACCGACTTAGACCCTTGGTTGTGGTTGGTGGGTCTGGCCACATCCATACTGCGGAAGGCAATGACAAGCCACGCTGTTGTCATCACCGCGCCCATGCCCAGCGTTGCGATGGCACTTCAATACAAAAGCAAAAGTAAACGTCAACTCGAGACAGCAAAATGCTGCCTGCACGGGCGGTAACCAGAACAGACTGCACGAGTTGCCACGAATATAGACCCAGAGGGTCTATTATAGATCTTCTTGCTGGAGATGTATTGATTTAAGATGTGTCGTTCGTATGACGGCTTCGTTATGATGCCGTGCGGAAATATCGATTACTTTTCTGCATCTCAACTGCCACGTCTTACACAAGGCATCTTAGCAATGACGTGTGCGCCTTGTAAAATATGCCTAAGTTGGCACTACTGATGCTTCGGATCTTTGCTTGTTGGCTAGAAAACGGAAAAACAGTCGAAAACAATTTTTTTTTTCAAGTTAAAACAATGTAGGCCTATTCTTTCACAGTAAAATTTAATTTGACTACTTTATTGCTTGCCGGGTGATTTCAATTCTGACTTAACATCACCACAATCCATTTTATAGAGAGTGCGAGACCGGGCACCTAGATTATCCCAATCTCCGACTTTAAAATGCCATCAACACATCCCATGTACCACACGTCAAATGTCGTGGCACTGAAGTGCAAAATTCACGCCATGTTAATAAACATCGTACTTTAAATTGTACTTAACCACTTTACTTTACCCTATAGTTAAATGTGGCTAGAAATGTAGATATTTAACATACCGATGAGAGCTTTGAATGCAAATATTTTCTGTGTTGAAATTCAGCATGGGAAGAAATAAACTTTTCCGCTATCCTGGGGCAAATTTTTTAACAGGGTGCGCGGCGTTTGTGCTATCTAACGGCGAAATTCTGAACTGAGTGTGTGTGACATACATGTATTGTTAACGGCTTTTGCAAACTACGCAGGCATGTATTACATAAACATGTCCCAAAAATTAAATAGTTTCGTGTTAAAACTGTAATAACTATGAAGAATTTGTTTAATTGGGTATTGCAATTAATCTATTAAAATATAAACACATTACTGTACAGCATGACTAAATCAGAATACCTATCGAAATATTGTTACATATCCATTCATACAAGGAAGCATGTTAGGGTGTTTGCGATAAGTGTTACTAAATACACTAAAAACTTCCTCAGTAAAAATTAAACTGCACCTTTTGTACATGTCTGACGACTCGGTGACTTACTGAAGGTGGCTACATTTGGGGATCATAAGACGTTGCCATCATACTTGCGGCGCGTCATAAAAGAATCAATGATCACATCTTGTCGTCAAGTCTTATCTATGTCACGTCTTTCCTATGTCGAGACAAAAAGAGATCCGTAATCGACCCGTAGGTCACAGCCGGCGCAGGGTCTATAACATGACGACGGCCGAGCAAGATAGAACATAGAGCTGCCAAGAGGCCTGATATAGGCTGTTCACGGTAAATGACCACTTTTTAGGCTCTAGTTACTTTTTCCTTTTAGTCATTTTTTATCCTTTAACCACCTTTTAATATAAATATTGCCATGCAAGTAATACACACAGTATTTATATTCCACTGCAAGAGGAAGTTACGCCCAAAATTAAAATAAAATATATTACTGAACATTATTTCAAAAGAGAGGGCTTTCAAAACTGTTTACTTTACCGTGAATAGCCTATAGCCGACTGTTGCGTCCGCATAGAACTTCATCAGCCTACGGCATCTGTTTAAGGTTAGATTTTTCGTAACAAGTACACACACTGTAAAAAATATTAGCAAATTTGTTCGGGAAAATATTTCTTTACATATAAGGTAGAATTAGGTAGAATTACCGCACCCTGCAGTAAAATTCACTTACATTGCATTGGAAAATCCCATACATGAATGGTGAAATTACCTTACAAACGTGTTCTTCTCCTCAGCATTCTCTCAACAGCTGGACGCGAGAAAGGAACAAAACGAGGCGCCATGTTGGATTACTTGTAGGACTTACATTCGTTAGCGCAGGCATAATACTAAGCAATAAAAATTCACTTTATGGTAGAAAATCTATAAAGAACATTGATCAAATAGTTACAAATGGAAAGTTTGTGAAAAAAAAAGACACAAGGAAATTAGTAAGAGTGTGTGGAAAACGGATAGCTTCTTGTTCCTGTGTTTAAATCTCAATATACACCTTTATCTTTACCCACGTATTTTTTTGCCAAGGGAATTATTAAAAGACTTGAAAACATATTGACTTCAAAGCACTAATAAAGACTCGGCTCTCAAGACCTCGATGTTAAGAGCCATCCAAATCTCTTCACTCACTCACTAATAAAGACACTAATGAAATTCTACACAAACTTTGCTTCGTACCCACAAAAGTAAATCGGCAATTTCTGTTGCACAAATAATTATTTTGGCCAGTTTCAGAAATAACTCATAATTATCAAGTTGCTTTTAGAATGGTGGGAATGTTCAAGCTAATTATAAGATATATTTTAGGAAAAACTTGTATAGTTATTTCAATTTAAAAATTTTCAGGTTAACTTAAATTAATACTTTAGTTTTCGTTGTAGATTCCATTACTACCTAAATAATCACTAAATTAGCAATATTGTCATGGTGGTGTAATGGATAGTACTCCGGCCTCCCGGATAGAAGTCCATGGTTCGCGCCCACCCACCGGCAAATGTCGAGCATTTTAGAACTGAGGTTTTGGTAACTATCCGTCTGAAGATACAAGTAATAGTAAAATAAACCGTACTAATACTCCCGAACTTTTTAAATACTATTTTATTACACAATATTGTTAATATTGCCTTACTTTTAAGCAATTTTCCTACACTTTTGTGAAGTAATTTTCCATACTATTAGGGAATAGTACTTTACTTGATATTTACATTTACTCTACATTTAAGAGGTAATTTTACGTTACATGTAAGCGTGATTTGCTTCCCTTACAAGTAAAGGAATTTTACCTCAGATTTATTTTACAGTGCACGCTTAAAATTGTACAAATTAACAAGCATGTTAATTACTTATTCTTCCCGACTGTGTCCCGTGTACTGCAATTTGTTTTTAATTGCCAGAAACGAAAATAATGAGAGACAGAACAATTTATCTCGCATAACTATTCTGCAAGTTTTTGCTCTAGCGTCTGAAGCCAACGCTAACTTGTAATTTATAACGCTGAGCTTAATGTCGACATTAATGCAACATATCTGTTTGACCGTTAACAACTACCTAGCAGTTAGTAGAGCACTTTTTATAATTAAACTTTGAAAATAAATATTTCAGCTTGTCAAGTGCATATATTTTAACGGAAACGTCAATTGCCACGGCTCCAGTAAGGTAAGCAGTTATGTATTAAAAGAATAAGTTGTCATTTGTAAACACTTAAATTTAGTTTATATTTGTTTTATGCACTCAAAGAGTTAGTATATTAGTAATACGCTTCAGTTATATCAATTTGACAGTTACATCGCATGAAAAAGAATAAAGTCGTCTGGTCCACGTTAACGTGCGGTGGAAGAACCCGAGATGGGCAGACAAGTGGGTCCCACGCAAGGCTTTCGATATCGAACGGCTTATCCCTTTCAGACTAATTTTAATTCATGGTTTCAGGTTTTGCAGATGAGAAAATTTTGATGCGTGCTGTACCTAAGCCTACACGGCACATTTTTATCACAAGCAATGAGCTGCAAGTTTTGTGTTCGGCTGTAGTAGTATGAACCAGGCAGAGATGTATCACGTGAGGCGGGTAACTTAAAACATTCTGTGTTCTATCTCCGCTGGAACGCATGCGTACACGAATACGTACGGAAGAACGTAAGAAAGCGTCAACTCCCAAAACATAAGTGCCCGTGAATCCGTGTAGCCAATAGGAAAAGAGTATTTAGTTCGATGATATTAGTTTACGTAACCAATGCAGTTTACATGAAAACGTGGACATGGTTTTGAAGAGTTCCTTTTTGTTTTAATAAACACACGTGCATGACTTGGTTATAGTATTTGACGTATTAATAATTACATAAATAATAAAAATGACGTCAGTATGACAGTAATTTTTAATACATAAGGTTTTCCTCACGTGGGAATGGTGCCGCACGATGCCGCTAGTTGGCGGGTTTTCTCGGGGATCTCCCGTTTCCAAAGGCCTTTCATTCCGGCGCTGCTCCGTACTCACCTCGCTTCACCTTCATCGGCTCTCAAGGCCTCGATATTAAGAGTCGCTCACGTCACTCACTCCTTTTTTCATTTCGCAGGTTGCAGATCGTTACGTCTTTGTGCACTGTAGACTAACTGAAACTCATCCCAATTCCAGCGCTTGTTCTGCGTGCGTTTCCTTACGCATACGGGTCTTGTAGAACTAGCCTAACCTCCTATACCGGCACGGTTTACGAAACGGTTACACGACACATCACCGAGCATTGCACCTCGCAGTGTACAATACTGGCCTTCCTGCGCTTTACGTAGTGTATCTATGACTGGGCTATACAATAGGTATATGCTATTCACGGTAAAGTAAGCACTTTTTTAGGCCCAGCTTAATATTTCCTTCCAGCCAATTTATATATTATCCGCCAATTTTTAATATAAACATTGCTATGTGACTTTTAAACACAATGTATACATTTCACCACTATAATAAGTGAACGCCTGACACTGCAATAAAATATATTTATTAGTGGTTAGTGCCTGACGGAAGGGCCTTAAAATGTGCTCACTTTACCGTGAATAGCCTATAGGTCGCTGGTTCTCCCAGCGAGCCCAGCCACAGGTGTGGGCAGCAGCGTGATGACAGCGGCGGGCCAGAAGCGCCTCGTGTCGGCGGGCAAGGAAGACGGCGAGGCGAGCTGTCCGCGCGGATCGATGCCGCATGTTGACAGACGCCCGCTCTATGTAGAGGTCAGCGCTGCGCCAACACGACACGTCGTCAAAGCCGAGCTTACATTAATGTTATAGGCTGTTGACGATTAACATAACACTTTTGAAATCAACATTTGAAAAATGTCACTGGCCCTTCCTGCAAATATTTTTATGCAGGCGCACTGACTGACAAGCGCCGAGTAAAGTTGGTAAAGACGAAAGAAAAATAGTTCCATGTCTTAACGTCAGATTAAAAGTGCAAGGTAAATATTCGTGAATATTGAAATTATTTATTTTGCGTTCAGTTTTTTTAAAAATGTATATGAGTGTAAGAATGAGCACATTGTAAAACAAATATTTACTTTTCTAATAATTTTACTGTTTCACTTCACCGACTCATGAATAATGTGATGAGACCCATTACAATGTTAATTTTGTATAGGATGGACGAATACGCAATGTGCGTACAAGTAGATCTTAAGCGGGGTTTTCAAAAGTACTCAGTTTACCGTGAATAGCCAATACAATATCCACAATATGCCATAATAAAAACCCTGTGCTACAACTGACGTAATAAAACTGGATGTTTCCGTTTGTCGGCCACTTCCAAATGAGGACAATTTATAAATGGGTGGGTGGGTACATAGGGCTTAGTGTCTTAAGGTCATAAGAGACAGAGTATAAGAGCATAAGTCATAAGGGCATAAGAGACAGAGACAGAGTACGGAACCATCCTAGCATTCATTTACCTGGAATGATTTCGGTAAAACATAGAATACTTAAACACAAAATAATAAAACAGAAACAGAAACTACTAACAGTCAGCTGTTGTCGGCAAATATTTAACATGAATACAATTTCCCAAGCAGGAATCTAGTCAGATGTTACACGAAAAACGACGAAGGAAGCTTGCTGCATTCGTCTGTATGATCCTCGTCGTGTGTTCGTGTATATATCTGTTCCAGCCATTGTGTTCGTCTTGTCGTTTTCGTTATATCGTCCAGTTTTATTTTCGAATTTTTTTCATACACCATCCTCGTTTGCCTGATACTCATTCAGGTCGTGTTTCTTATGACACATGCTTGTCATTTTGTAATTGTATGTATTTTACACGTTGATTGTGTTGTGTCGTTTTTCTTGTGGTGTTAGACTAGATTCCTTCTTGGAATTATATGCATGTTACATATTTGTCGACAACAGCTCTGGCTCTATTCTATTCTTATTTTATTATTTCGTGGAATTTTTTTTTTCATTTGAAAGTTTTATATGATTACAAAAAAGTGTTGCAATAGCGCTATATCCATAACAATAGTTCAGATAATCACATCATTGCAAAATTCATTCAAACATGATAACAAGATGATTTAAAAATATCACATACAGGTACTCTCACAGTAATCAATATGATGATACTAGTAGAGATAAAATGTATGTTCTGCTGCAGGGGCGTGGTGTAGCAAGAACCATCGTACAGAATATATTAAACTAGTATTGTTATCGATATGGTCAGCTACTTTTATTTGTAGCAGGGCCTTTAATTTTTCAAACTGGCGAAAGGATAGCAAATGTGTGGGAAAGTTGATCCTAGGCAGGACTTTGAAAAGTGTTCTATTAAACGCTAGTTTAAGTGCGGAAATAGGCAGAGAATTATTTTTAACATGCACGGAGCTTAGAAGTATGTCGCGCTGATCCTGTCACGACGCTGCTGGTTTTTGCGGCAGGAGCGGTGGACCAGCTGTTAACGCGAGGCAGGCTGCGACGCCTGTGATAGGCCCGCAGCCGCGCGGCGTCGCAAAAACCAGGAGCCGACACCTCGCCTCACTGCGGCACGGCACCACTGATCGATGGGCCGCACACACCGTGGCTACGCGGCGCGGCACACCCTCAGTCCTGGTTATGAACGAGCAGTCGCCAGCCAGCAATACATCACATTTACAACATTCACGTTTGAGTGTCCTTGTATAACGTTTAGCCATAACGACACTTGGCACCGAACATTTTTACAGACAAAATGGATGTTTCTAAACTGCTGTCGAGCCACAACTGAGGCTAACCGTAAAAAAAGTCTGGTAGCGGGTCCTATTGGCTTGCAGAATTTTGAGTCAACTTTGGCAATACGCAATGTACTGTTCACCACGAGTAACTGACCAAACAATTTCACGATATTAAAAGACCCTGAAAGTACGTAAGTAATAAAATTACCTCACAGTAAAAAGAAGTATCAAAAGCAATCAGATAGTCTATAATAATTTCAACTTAATATACATTTTTAGCATTTCGTATGTACATTATGTCTTGTGTAATTCGTACCTAAATCCCTATTTTGTAATAAACCCGCTATATTTGACAGTCATTTTGCTCTACATTAATTAAAAGTTAATTTCATCGTGAAGCTTCTCCATTTGGACTTCTCAAGGCAGCTTGAACAACCATGCATCAATAAGACATAAAAATTAGATTTTATTCGCGTCATATTATGAAAATGTGTTCAAGACGGAGAAAATTTCGTAATCAGAGGTATGAAGAAAATTTGTATTATATGTGAGCGTAGGANTTCGTATGTACATTATGTCTTGTGTAATTCGTACCTAAATCCCTATTTTGTAATAAACCCGCTATATTTGACAGTAATTTTGCTCTACATTAATTAAAAGTTAATTTCATCGTGAAGCTTCTCCATTTGGACTTCTCAAGGCAGCTTGAACAACCATGCATCAATAAGACATAAAAATTAGATTTTATTCGCGTCATATTTTGAAAATGTGTTCAAGACGGAGAAAATTTCGTAATCAGAGGTATGAAGAAAATTTGTATTATATGTGAGCGTAGGANTGAAAATGTGTTCAAGACGGAGAAAATTTCGTAATCAGAGGTATGAAGAAAATTTGTATTATATGTGAGCGTAGGAGTACAGCACCTAGGAATCCGAGATTCCATTTTAGTACGAAATAATAAGTTGAAACATGTTAATTGTTCCTATTAGCGGTTTATATTTCTTAATATGGAGAAAAGAACTAGTTTATTGCAAGAAATACAGACAAAACTTTAAATATGCAGTAAAAAAATTATATTATTTTACAAATAAGAACATGGAAATTACCTGACAAAAATTTTCCATGTAATAATATAAAAAAGTAGCCAAATCCGAACGTAGTTAAAATCAACTATAAGTCCATATGTTGTTTATAACTTATGAAAATAAAAATTATTAAAAGTGAATTTTATGCGAAATGTGGTAAACTTCGGTACCCTGCCACGTTGCATTTATTTTATATTAACAGCAGCTACCAACATTTTACCAAATAAAAATATACCATGAACAAATACGATCATATAGCCCAGTATAGTCTATTCGCGGCTTATTCAAACTTTTTGAAATCAAACCTATGCAACATCACCCCATGTATGACGTGTTTAGATGTTTCCGATGTACAGGGGATGGACAAAATAATATCAACACCATGCAATATTGTACATTTTTTGCATGTTGGCAACACTGCTTCCGTGTAAATAATGCGACGCGTATATATTTCACAGTTTACGTGCCAAGTCTTGTAGGCTATATTTCAGTGCATTATACGCTTGGTTCTGCGACGGTTAAAACAAGCGATCGGTGAAATGTATTATCTCTCAGACTTCAAAAGAGGGCAAATCGTTGGTGCTCGGTTAGCGGGAGCGTCTGTGACGAAAACAGCTGAATTGTTTAACGTTTCACGAGCGACAGTATCCACGGTAATGACAGCATACACAAAACATGGTAAAACATCATCGGCGAAGAGGAATAGTGGGCGAAACCCAAAGTAAACTGACAGAGACCGACGAACATTAAAAAGNGTAAAACATCATCGGCGAAGAGGAATAGTGGGCGAAACCCAAAGTAAACTGACAGAGACCGACGAACATTAAAAAGAATTGTGGCCAGACAACATAAAACTACCGCTGGTTCTACGATTTCGAAAAGTTGAAAATTGAAAGTTAAATACAAGCAACCATTTTGTTGAGAATCCATTAGAGGTTATGTGGAATGAATATGTGTTTATTGTAAAGCGAGTATCATTTCGTTGTATTGATCCAAGCTCGTGGTACTCTTAAGTGGTCTAAATTTAATAAATGGCAAACGAATTTCATGTGAAAAGGAAATACATGATTGATACTTGTGAATAAAATAAACAAGGTACAATTTTTGTTTGAAATAAAATTTTAATATAAAGTTTTTATATTTTAAAAACAGTGTGCATAAAATATGTTCCTAGGTGGTTATGATGGTTTACGTAACAAGATACGCATTTTTACGAAGACTTCGGAACCGATATTCAATTGTCTGAATTTTAACTTTACGACTAAATTTTTATAGGCGATTTCGTAAAAAAAAAATACAGTCAAATGCCGTAAGTGTTGCATTGGGTAAAGGCCTTAAAAGGCGTGGCGGTACGAGGCGCGCGGCAAACCTCGGCCGTCGTAAACAGCGTGTGTTGACGATCTGCAGCTGTTGAGGAGGAATGCACCGCGTTGCCATGGCAACAGCCTGGCTTTTAAGAACCGGTAAACAATAGCGTCTCGTCTGGGCTGGAGACCAACACCTCTCGGCGTCTGTGATTGGGCATGACGCTAAAAAGCCACGGGACGTGTTTTATCTCGGCCGGCACATTACCGTGAACTGAAGTCAACTGAAACACCTTCAGGGCACTTTCAGCAAAACGCAATGTTGAAAATAATACTGCGCATACCTCAGTCTGAACACGTATACCTACACACTTACAGATTGGGTAAATTTCTTTTAACTATACAGACTAGTGAAACTGCACGAAAGTAGTATCTTTCAACCGGACGTGACGTCAAGCCTACATAAAACGATTATTTATTTTCACCGGTGTAGCTAAGCCAATAGAAAATTATCATTTATTTTAACCGGTGCACCTAGACATGTGTAATTTGCNATTTTCACCGGTGTAGCTAAGCCAATAGAAAATTATCATTTATTTTAACCGGTGCACCTAGACATGTGTAATTTGTGCAACCAAAATTACACCAGCTCTTGAAGAGGCGTAACTGCCGAAGTGCAGATAAAACAATGCAAAATTAAAAGATGGCAGTTATTTGGCGATTGTTCTAAGAGAAACCTGTTTATGTGACGGAATGAAAATTTAGAATAATCTTGCAGATACNATTTTCACCGGTGTAGCTAAGCCAATAGAAAATTATCATTTATTTTAACCGGTGCACCTAGACATGTGTAATTTGCGCAACCAAAATTACACCAGCTCTTGAAGAGGCGTAACTGCCGAAGTGCAGATAAAACAATGCAAAATTAAAAGATTGCAGTTATTTGGCGATTGTTCTAAGAGAAACCTGTTTATGTGACGGAATGAAAATTTAGAATAATCTTGCAGATACCGGTTTTTGTTAACGAAAATAGCGAATGTGAAACTTGAAGTTAATCTACCGTGTTAGAAATGAATGTGAATTTTAAAAAATACTTAAATGACTTTAGGATATATTTTATTTAGATTTGCTGAATATAATGTGAGAGACTTATAAATGTAGTGTTATGTTTGTTACGAATGTCGATGCTTGTAAACTTGTTTGCATATTGCAGTCCATTCATTAATGTGATTGACGAATGCTGAAAATGCATCAAAATAAAAATAAGATAGCAAATTCACTTGTGTTCTCGCAACAAAAAAAAAACCCCCTCCACAAGATATTGAATATCGTCTAACATGCAGCAAAATTGCGGCGAACGGTGCACAAAAGTCGTTTCTTTCGATTCTGCCAGTGCACGTGCACCGACAGGAGAAGCCTGTATAGCTGCACTACACTAAACTGGCTATACTTTTTATGGTTGAAAGAAATTACCCTATTATTTTTGACGTATTATCTTTCGTGTGCAAATGCCACACACTGTCATAAAATTTCATCATAAATTTGGTGAAAACTGCCATTTAGCACTTCCCTTTTTTTGCTTCCAAACACCCTTAGACATGAATTAGCTCATGTAAATAGTGTATAATAGAGCATTCGAACGCAGGTTCATGACAGGGACACAGGGACACCGGAATGCAAGAGCAGGAGGTTTTTGAGAAGGAATGCAAGAGCAGGAGGTTTTTGAGAAGGAATGCATCCGCAGGAGGTCGGCCATGTTGGCAGCCATTTTGGCAGCCAGTTGGGGGCCATGTTGGCAGCCAGTGTCCGCCATGTTGGCAGCCGTGTCCGCCATTTTGCTAGCCAGTAAAAAAAATATAATTTTTTTCTGTACCGAGCATGTGGGTTTCCTCAGAGTCTTCCATGACCACCGCCGCCATTTTGCCAGTCAGTAAAAAAGTTATGTAAAAAGTTATGTAAAGGTTATGTAAAAAAAATTCCCCTGTGCCGGGGTGGGGTGGCTAGCCAGTGTGTGTCATGGCCGCCGCCAGTGTGCAATGGCCGCCATTTTGCTAGCCAGTAAAAAAGTTATGTAAAAAATTTATAATTTTTTTTTTGCGCTGCGACGGCTAGCCAGTGTGCGTCATGGCCTCCAGTGCAATGGCCGCCATTTTTTCATAAAGAAAAAAAGTTATGTAAAAAGTTACGCAATTTTTTTTTCGTACGTTGCAGTGTAGCTTGCGCGAGGGCGCGCCCAGCCTCACCCCTCGTGCAGCGATGCGAAACTCCCCTCGTGCAGCGAGGCAGAACTCCCCTACCGAGCTTGCTACAGGAGGGGTGAACTCTCGCCACCCCAGTCTTCTCACACACACTTGTCAGGATTTTTTTTAATCAGACATAATAACAATAAAGTATTAACAAGTAAGTTTCCCCCACCATAAGATCTATATTTTCTTAGACGGTAAAAACACTTTGTTTTTAATCAGGTGTAATAANGCAGTTATTTGGCGATTGTTCTAAGAGAAACCTGTTTATGTGACGGAATGAAAATTTAGAATAATCTTGCAGATACCGGTTTTTGTTAACGAAAATAGCGAATGTGAAACTTGAAGTTAATCTACCGTGTTAGAAATGAATGTGAATTTTAAAAAATACTTAAATGACTTTAGGATATATTTTATTTAGATTTGCTGAATATAATGTGAGAGACTTATAAATGTAGTGTTATGTTTGTTACGAATGTCGATGCTTGTAAACTTGTTTGCATATTGCAGTCCATTCATTAATGTGATTGACGAATGCTGAAAATGCATCAAAATAAAAATAAGATAGCAAATTCACTTGTGTTCTCGCAACAAAAAAAAAACCCCCTCCACAAGATATTGAATATCGTCTAACATGCAGCAAAATTGCGGCGAACGGTGCACAAAAGTCGTTTCTTTCGATTCTGCCAGTGCACGTGCACCGACAGGAGAAGCCTGTATNATTGCGGCGAACGGTGCACAAAAGTCGTTTCTTTCGATTCTGCCAGTGCACGTGCACCGACAGGAGAAGCCTGTACAGCTGCACTACACTAAACTGGCTATACTTTTTATGGTTGAAAGAAATTACCCTATTATTTTTGACGTATTATCTTTCGTGTGCAAATGCCACACACTGTCATAAAATTTCATCACAAATTTGGTGAAAACTGCCATTTAGCACTTCCCTTTTTTTGCTTCCAAACACCCTTAGACATGAATTAGCTCATGTAAATAGTGTATAATAGAGCATTCGAACGTAGGTTCATGACAGGGACACAGGGACACCGGAATGCAAGAGCAGGAGGTTTTTGAGAAGGAATGCATCCGCAGGAGGTCGGCCATGTTGGCAGCCATTTTGGCAGCCAGTTGGGGGCCATGTTGGCAGCCAGTGTCCGCCATGTTGGCAGCCGTGTCCGCCATTTTGCTAGCCAGTAAAAAAAATATAATTTTTTTCTGTACCGAGCATGTGGGTTTCCTCAGAGTCTTCCATGACCACCGCCGCCATTTTGCCAGTCAGTAAAAAAGTTATGTAAAAAGTTATGTAAAGGTTATGTAAAAAAAATTCCCCTGTGCCGGGGTGGGGTGGCTAGCCAGTGTGTGTCATGGCCGCCGCCAGTGTGCAATGGCCGCCATTTTGCTAGCCAGTAAAAAAGTTATGTAAAAAATTTATAATTTTTTTTCTGCGCTGCGACGGCTAGCCAGTGTGCGTCATGGCCTCCAGTGCAATGGCCGCCATTTTTTCATAAAGAAAAAAAGTTATGTAAAAAGTTACGCAATTTTTTTTTCGTACGTTGCAGTGTAGCTTGCGCGAGGGCGCGCCCAGCCTCACCCCTCGTGCAGCGATGCGAAACTCCCCTCGTGCAGCGAGGCAGAACTCCCCTACCGAGCTTGCTACAGGAGGGGTGAACGCTCGCCACCCCAGTCTTCTCACACACACTTGTCAGGATTTTTTTTAATCAGACATAATAACAATAAAGTATTAACAAGTAAGTTTCCCCCACCATAAGATCTATATTTTCTTAGACGGTAAAAACACTTTGTTTTTAATCAGGTGTAATAAGAAGTGTTCATATAGTGCATTCAGGAGGAGGCAGTGTTTAACCTGTAACATCCGTCGATTGTTCTTAGAAGGTTAAAAACACTTGTTTTTTAAAACATACTTTGATTGGGCATATAAATGTAAAGAATCAATTACATGTATGAACAGTATTCATTTCGTTTGTAAGAGCATCACACACACACATGTCGATTTTTCTTCTTCTTCTTAGAAGGTTAAAAAAAACACTTTTTTGTTTAAAAACTCACTTTGATTAGTTATATAAAATTGAAAGTATCATGTATGAACAGTATTCAAAAGTGGAAGCCGCTATTCTCTCTCAGGCAGCAAAAAAAACACGTGACAACGCACAGAAAAAAACATTACATAGGTTTATTGGCACCTTTTTT
>NQII01001661.1:0-93252 GCA_002778355.1 Clitarchus hookeri
GGAATGCCATTTACAAACGCAGAAACATTTGACATGCTGATGATACTAGGAGAGTGTCGTTGGAACTGTAAAGCTGCTGCCTGTTTGTACGCAGAGAGATACACACATCGCGTCCATTACTCGTACAATATCTTCCAGCGTCTTGCATATCGCATGGGAACAACCGGGCTAGTGCAACCAACAGGACAAAAACGTCGTCGCATCAGACGACCTAAGAGAGACGAGAGTAATTAATGTACTTGCTGCCATGGTAGTTAATTCACATGATTCCTGCACAGGGGATTGCCAGCGACTCAGGATTGTTTCAAAGTACAGTGTGGAGAATACCCTCTGATAATCATTTACATCCGTACCATGTACAGCTGCACCAAGAACGTGGAAATATAGACTTTCCTAAGTGCGAATGTATCCTTCAGCTTGGCCACCACATTCTCCAGACTTGTCCCCAAATGACTTCTTTTTGTGGGGGAGAATTATAGACATCATCTAATTGCGTGCATCCAATATCGAGGGAAGATATGAAAAACAGAATCGGAGCCACATGGAGATCTCTTATTTGTACTGAGGTCCGCCAAGCAACCGCGAACGTAAGAACGAGAGCAGAGTCGTGTCTGATACAGGATGGTCAACATTTAGAACACTTATGAAGAGTAATGTGTGTGAATGTGTGTTCCCAATTCAATTCCAATATCGCAGTAGATCTCTCACACCATAAAGGCATTTACAGTAAAGCAGACGTCCTTATGATTGTACACTAGAGAGTCAAAAAAAAACTGGTAAAGGCGTGCATATGCAAATAACAGAGGTATGGAACCATTCCGAGTAACGCGATGCGGTCGGCAGCTCCTATATAAGACAAAAAGCGTCTGGCAAAGTTGCTAGATCGGTTACTGCTGCTACAATGGCAGGTGATAAAGATTTAAGTGAGTTTTAATGTGGTGTTATAGTCGGCGCAAGAGAAATGGGATACAGCATCTCCGAGGTAGCGATAAAATTTGGATTTTCGCATACGACCATTTCACGAGTGTACCGTGAATATCAGGATTCTGGTTAAACATCAAATCTTCGACATTGCTGCGGCCGGAAAAAGATCGTGAACGAACGGGACAAGCGACGACTGACGAGAAGACGTGCAACCCTTTATAAAATTGTTGCAGATTTCAATACTGGGGCATCAACAAGTGCCAGCGTGCGAACTATTCAACGGGATGGTCCGTTGAATAGTTCGCACGCTGATTGATATGGGCTTTCGGAGCCGAAGGCTCCTTCGTGTACCGTTGTTAACTGCACGAAACAAAGCTGTACGCCTCGCCTGGGTCCGACAACACCGTCATTGGACTGTTGATGACAGGAAACATGTTGCCTGGTCTGACAAGTCTTGTTTCCAATTGTATCGGGTGGATGGACTTGTACGGGTAGAGAGACATGCTCATGAATCCATGGACCCTACATGTCAACAGGGGACTGTTCAAGCTGGTGGAGGTTCTGTCATGGTATGTAGCGTGTGCAGTTGGCGTGAAATGGGACCCCTGATACCTCTAGATACGACTCTAACAGGTGACAGATACGTAAGCATCCTGTCCGATCACCTGCACCCAATCATATCCATTGTGCATTCCGATGGACGTGGACAATTCCAGCAGGACAATGCGACACCCCACACGTCGAGAGTTGCTACCGAGTGGTTCCATGAATACTCTTCTGTATTTAGACACTTCCATTGGTCACCTAAATCACCAGACATGAATATTATTGAGCATATCTGAGATGCCTTTCAACGTACTGTTCAGAAGAGATCTCCACAATCTCGTACTACTATGTATTTGTGGACTGCCCTGCAGGATTCATGGTTTGAATTGCCTCCTGCATACCTTCATACATTAGTCGAGTCGATGACACGTCATCTGGCGGCACTTCTGCGTGCTCGCGGGGGCCCTACACGATATTAGGCCGGTGTACCAGTTTTTATGGCTCTTCAGTGTATGTAAACTAGGTATACACGCTAGAAAAACAACATGTTTTGTTGATTTCCATTTGAATGTACTAAGAATAAAAATATTTTTTGTTCTGTTTCATTGTAAGTAAACTATGCGCATCACAAACCATACGCTTGCATGATTAATTTTATTATGCGTAAACTATGAATGTCAGAAAACCACTTTCTGAGTAAATGTTGTTTCCTTTCGTAGATCTATCCAACAATACCATATACGATCCCTCTTCCCATTTGCAATTTTAAAGCACACACCCGGTGCGGCTACCAGGGTATGTTCGGGGAATGGAATTGCTACCAATCGATTATTCATATAGGTAGAGTTAACACAGTTTTTTTTCGCGAACCTCTGGTGTTTTGTTGTTTCCGAGAAAAATGCGTAATACGGGTGCTTTAAATCATCCTGTATACCTTTATAGTCTTTTGTCCTCCATTTTGTAAGACAGTGCCACATGAGTAAACTGTTTTTTGACTTATCTCGCGAAACAATCAGACGATTACTTCTAAATTTGGCAAACCAGTAGAACTATGGAAGGTCATGCCAATTTAAATGTTTTTAGTGCATGAGGTAGTTATTAAAATTAATTGTAATATAAATATCTAATTTTACTAAACTATATCTACGAAACCATTTAAGAAATTTCACGTTTGGTATGGGTCGCATCGTAGGGCTGTGGAAATTGGGATGGTCGTTTCGTCATATTGTATGCCATACATGTCATCCTGATATTGCCATCGCATGCTGTTGGCTTCAGTGAAGAGAGGAAGGCACTCACTAGATTAGTGAGGGCATGTCACGAATTAAAAGTAGGCCTAATCGTGTTACCAGTAACGATTACTTATTAGTAATTTTTACTTGTATTTCATTTTATGTTTCAGAAAGTATCTATTTAATTGTAATCTACTGGATGGGAATAAAAGGAAGGCCCCCAATCGTTAACATTTACTTTTTCCCCCTTCGATACTAAACTTTTTTAAATAATTTATCGACACTTACATTGTTACCATTTTACAGTAGTAATCCCAGCTTTCATAATTTCGATAGTGATCAATACACACTAAATTGTGCATTGGCTACTTCTGCCTGCCATGCTGGGTTGTGTGTGTTTCTATAGAATATCATCTATCCATCCAATATATATATTAGGAAAATTCACGAATTTGTAATATCATTGGTGCCTATCGTCGCCTTAATATTGAACATAGAAAAACACTTACCATAAGAATGGCCCTATCAAGTGCCATAAAAAGTATAGATGCAAGTAGGTTTTTTCTTTTAATTATTTACAAAAACTATTTATAACTCACAGAGAAACTATATAAAGCAAACAAGCAATTAAATGGCAAGGCGTGTTTTCGTTACAATCTGCTAAACTCAGAAATTTAAACGTTATTTAAAATATCATATTCAGTTCTACAAATAGATTGGAAATGGCTGTAAGTCTGTAAAGGAATCAGAAGAAATTGTTTGATGAAGTAGCGCAAGAAGTTGTTGTAAACTGCTAAACCCGATATATTTAAGAGGCTCAGCATGAACTGTAGAACAGTTGTGGTTGTGCGATGACATTTCTTACTTCAATGTAAAATAATTTTTCCAAGACAACTGAATTAAGTAAAGTTTTTTCTTTAGTAAAATTTAAGGTTATTGATTTCAACTTCTGAAATTTTTACATTCACCTGTATTTAATAAGAAATAAAGGCTGGCCTTGTTCATTTCATTACATTTTGTAAAAAAATACGTAAATAAATAAAAAGTAGTATGAAAAAAATGTTATATTATACTACATATATAGTCTATGTATTTGAGGTGTACAAGGGTATGATCCATGATACATTATGATCATGTACCATCAATCATTTGCTAATAAAATTAAAAATTATATATTGTTAAAAAAATTGTTAAACCATTAACAACTAAAAATTCCAATTGTTCAGGTGTTGTTGGGAATACAGAATATACTATTTTGCTCGCTGTATTTAGATACATGGTAAATTTTAACATTTAAATGTAAATTATGATCTCACGTACAACATATTCTCCTATTGTACTCATAGATGCACCGCAAATACAATACTTCAAGGTATTATATTTACTACTAGCGAACCGGCCCGGCTTCGCCCGGGTACAATTGAGTTTTACAGTGATACACTAATTATTAAATTGGGAAAAGACAAATAATTTATGTGAAACCCTAATTATAAAATTATACTATGTAAGCAAAGGTTTTTAACTGATTACGACAAGCTAACAGGAAGGAAATATTTTCCCCGATAGCCAAGAAGTAGAGTATTGTTTTGGAGTGTATCTGTGCAACTATCGCGTAGTTACCACATTTCCGCTTTCCAGCGTCAATGAATGAAAATAAAAACGTGAGTTTTATCAAGTTGTAGTTTAGAATTAAGTGTACGTAGGCACAACTTTTTGCGCTTGGCTGAGGGATCTTAATCGATCACCCAAGTTAAGCAAAGTTCCCAGCAGCACACATTTGGATGGGTGACAGTTTAGTTGCATAACATTTGAGCGCTTCCGGGCTTCGGAGGTCACATTAAATATTCGGTCTTGGTTGTAATCGAATTATAGCAGTCGTTGAACCATTTCAGAGGTCCTTGGGCGGCCTGATAAACTCTGACACCAGTGGAAAAAAATATTTCGGTCACGTTCCCAGCTGCTGCAGAATTAAATTTTGTTGTTATTCCACAGGAACCGTACAATTTTCCGGGATAAAAAGTCTCCTATGTCCTATTCCAGGACCTACGTTACCTGCATACCAAATTCAATCAAAATCCGTTCATCCGTTATGGAGCTGAGTGGTAACAAACATACACACACACGCACACACAAACACACAGACTTTCGCATTTATAACGTTAGTAAGGATTACAAGAGACAGATATGTAAGTTAGACAAAATAAATAGTCTTGTGTTGTTACTGCGAGAAAATACAGACAATAACTTGTACATTTCTCTGCCGAAAGGCAGCACTTTATTTTCGTAGATGTTACTTTATAATACTTAAAGTTTAACACAGTATTTTTTATATGAAAATTTGACAAAATATCCGTAATTTCGTTCACTTGTAACCATATTTTTTATACGAAAAATCCGTTTTTCATGATTGTACTCGATAATGGTTTTTGTATGGTGGTGTTTACTCAAGTGTTAATTTACTACTTCGGTCTTAAAACGTGACTTGTCATTAACTGATCTGGTAGTTAATGAGAAGTAACAAGTTTGAATTCCGCCCTTAGCTGAGAACTCATTGCCACTTACTGCTGGAGTGTTAACATTTTTCCTATTCCTCTAACTTATTAAGCGTTAGCATAGCTGTTAAAAATGAGAAAATCATAAAAATAATGTCAATAAATTTTTTAAAATTTAGATTCACCGTATATGATATTAAGAACTCCAAATATCTTGTCACACCCTTTTTCTATGATTTTGCTGTTATTTTATATATTTATATTGTATGTTCTAATTCATCTATCAGGAAAAATATCGTACAATGTATTTTAAAGTCTTAACCTCAGACTAAAACGGGCAGATAATATACTATATATTAGTAGATTACGTTAACCTGTGTAAATTTTGAAAGACATTTCAAAGCAGTAGACATTGAACAGTTTTGTTAATTCAAATCTAATATTATAGTTATTTCAAAGTTAAGGAAAGAATATATGGGTAAATTTTTTTAATAAATATTTTTTTTCCATCTGTTATTGATTTTTGTTTAGTTTATGGGTATTGGGAAATCAAATACATTTTCTAAAAAACTTTTTCATATTTAAAAAATGTCATATTATGTAGCAAAACAATATAAATTAGACAGTAGGTACTTAATGAAGTTTATAAAAACTAACCAAGTGTAATATACTGTAATTGTTCAGAACTATAAAACATTTTTTTAAATTAATAAGTTGTAGTATTTAAATACGGTAAAGATATTTCTACACATATCTTTAGAACGAAATCTTTCATGTAATATAGACGGATTCTATTTTGTAAAGTGTAATCATCAGCAAATTTTCAGTCAATGATAATCGGCAAAAATTACATTCGCATAATACATTTGCAATGAGAATTTTAGGGGCCACACCAAACGATATATTTATTGGAACATTGCCATATTTTAGCATCTCAAATTGGTTAACACTCTACTCAGTCACTTTTATTTTCTGGGGAAAAAAAAAATTCTTGAAAATTTGTGACGGTAATCAGATAGGAATTAAAATGTTTTAATAACTTTAAAAAGAGCAGTCAAATAAAAAAATTTTATAAGTCTGTTTTGAATCTTAATTATTATTACGTGATATTATTTTGATAACATTTATGTGTTTAAAACATTAAAATAATTGTTTTAAACTGATTTATTTATGATAGAGAAATTTAGCTCCAAAATACACTGAAGAGCCAAAAAACTGGTACAGGCGTGCGTATGCAAATACCAGAGGTATGGAACCAATACGAGTAACGCGATGTGGTCGGCAACTAGATCGGATACTGCTGCTAAAATGGCAGGTTATCAAGATTAAAGTGAGTTTGAACGTGGTGTTAAAGTTGGCGCACGAGAGATGGGACATAGCATCTCCGAGGTAGCGATAACATTTGGATATATGCGTACGACCATTTCACGAGTGTACCGTGAATATCGGGAATCCGGTAAAACATCACATCTTCGACATCGCTGCAGCCGGAAAAAGATCGTGAAAGAACGGGACAAACGACGACTGACGAGAATCATTAAACGTAACAGACGTGCAACCCTTTCTCAAAATGGCGCAGATTGGATTTGTGGACTGCCCTACAGGATTCATGGTGTGAATAGCCTCCTGCATATCTTCAGACATTAGTCGAGTCCATGCCACGTAGTCTTGCGGCACTTCTGCGTGCTCGGGGGGCCCTACACGATATTGGGCAGGTGTACCAGTTTTTTTGGCTCTTCAGTGTATGTAACGTTCTGAATAAACTGCTAGAACCATTGGAACTCTATATAAAACTATAACACCAGGCATTAAATTCGCACCAGCTACAGAGAACGAATTATAAAATGAGTGGCTCATCAATACATTTTCTGAAACAAATATTGGCTTAATAATTTTTTTTAGAAATGTGAATTTTTTATGATCCTTTAAAAAAAAATATTGTTAGCAGGTCTTAACAGAGGAACAACATATAATATTAGAAGTAAAACATGTAATGGTCTACTATAACGCTACAAGTGAACAAAATTTGGTGGGAATAGATTTATTGGTGATCATCATATGGCATAAAATCCATTCTTCGTCTGGTTCTATATTTCCAATGGCTGGCAAAATGGATATATATGTATTAGAACATTTGAATTTCCTCACACACTCTTCCAATATATAAATTTATTTGAACTTATTTGGATGTGAGGCATATTAACCTAAAATATGTATATTGCATTTGTGTTAAAAATCTGTGACTATCCCCTTAAGTAATATTAATTAATACTACTAAGTACTAAATATGTTTTGAGCTACCAAGTTTGGTGAAATGGGTTTCACGGGTCCAAATTTTTTAGGTGTGAAACACACCAACAGACACTCTGGCAGGTAATTCACACGACGCACTTATATCCCACTAACGGTGTTTTGTTGAAAACTGCCCTTCGTTGTCTATGGTCGCATCTGCGTGTTTCTTTCTTAACATAGGGTCGCATTGCTAGAATTTCTGGAAGGCAGGGCTCGACATGCTCATATATTTCCTTCCGCGATAACCAATTTTGATGAGATAATAAATGTGGACTTAAAACAGAACCGAACGAAAATATATTTTATTCATAAACTAAACGAAACATTCCACCCAGACTTCGTATTACATTGTATGAAAAGTCGATATAATTATTAAAGTTTTTCAAACAACACTAGGAAAATAATTTAACGATTGCAGTAATTAAAAAAATTAATTTAACGAATACATGAGTGCATCGTTTATAATTTATCTAAGTGAATAAGCTGTATGTTTTTTTTAAAAATAGAAATGAAAGAGAATAAATAAATAAAAAACTCTCCATATATTTTCACTAGCACGACCAAAAATTATCTTCCAAAGATCATATAATTTTTAATAAATGCATTTTATAAAAAAAACCAACTCAATGCAGTGAATTATTTATATCAATATATGTATTTGATGTTGTGTGCACTTTTGAAATATTGTATCTCATAAAAATTTTGCACACGGAATATATTTTATTGTACTCTAGAAAATTACCTGATGATCTTTGTGGAAAACAACCATGAGAATTCGTACTCTAATGTACCCTATTTCTCCTGGTACATCGTTTAGCAGTCAACAAATCAACAAGGGTAACAACACCTTCAAGGATGATGTTCAGGAGAGAGCCCGCCTCCCTAGTTATCTAAAATTCTGATGTCAAGTAGAATAAAAAGCAGCCACCTCAGAACAAGCTAGTAAACTACGACATACATTAGTCATAATCCATATATTTGCCTGGCGGCATGTTAAAATCAACACTGAGAGAATGAAAACATGAAATGGCCAGAGAATGTGTGAAGAGGTTTTTCAAGAAGGACAGCTGGTGTGGCTGAAGACCCCACAAAGACGGAAGGGATAATGCCAAATGCTCCAGGAATCTTGAGAAAGCCTATATAGGATCCTGAATCTTATCAATGATGTGGTCTAGCGGATTTTTCAATAAGGCTGTCACGTGGAGCCTAAGGTTGTCCACATCGACCGACTGGTACTCTATGAAGGTCCAGAAGTTAGAGAGTATGTTTGGGACGAACAGACTTGAGGCGGGGGCAGTGTTAAGTGTAGCCAGTATCAGAGAAGTAGGAGGTGACTCACCACGACATGTTTGTCTCCCAGGCAGACTAAGCCGCTACTATGTCACCAGGTTGGCAGGGGAATGTTTGGAAGCTGACCCAGACTTACCTCAATGCCTCAACCTGCTGGAGGAGCAAACACAGCCCTTAGTTTGCACCGAGGTGTGAAGAAGAAGATGATTGGTTTGGTACCTACTACAGTATAAATGTAGCAGAGTTCCAAAGAGTCGGCAGTGTGTGATAGCCACCTTGTCTTGAGTGCGACAAGTGTCTGGCGATAATCGGGGCATCGAGGGACTGCAAAGGAAAGGACTGAATGAGGGTGCGGCGGACATGTGTGTATGCAGCTGCTACGGACGATAGTGCACGAATGATGCTGAGGGCAAGGTATCGGACGAGTGGAGAGCTGCTCCATATGGGAGCACTCGGGGAAATCCAAAACATTCCGGACAATGGAGACTGATGTGGTGATATCTTGACTAAAATGAGGTGGGAAATGAATGGGCAAATAATGCCATTGTTATTGTATATACTGAAACTCTCAGTTATCTAACATACTCATCATATGTAATAGTAAATCAATATGTGTTAATAACCTTACATAGTGGCTGATTTGAACTTTTTTTCGTATTAATATATGATATGTGACGGCGATTGTATACGTATTGGTCGTAAAGGTTAATGTGAATATACTATTAAAAAAATAATTTTTTAGGGATTGCTTATAAATAAATTAAGAAAGTATTATAAGCTCTTTTATTCAACTTAGACCTACATTATTTAAGCCTACCAAGCCTGCAGCTACGGACTTTAAATTGGGAATCTGTATTAAAAATATTCCGTCTAAATACATATATGTCTACAATAACTGTTTCAAACAAAACGTATTTTACGTCACATCTCCAAATGAATGTTGGCACACTAAGAAATGTTACCAACGTGTATGTTTAATATATTTTTTACACAATTAAACATTACAAATGATATGAAACAATTTAATTAATAAAAATTTTCGAAATTTGTTTGCGTGGAATGTTGTTTCTGAGAAAGTTGCGTTTCATATTGTTTGTTTTGAAAGAGTTATCTTTAAATTTGGTAATACCAGAAGGAATTTCTTTAAATTGATTATCATTAAAATGCCATGGTTGCAGACTTGGTAGCCATAGCCCTCAAAGAACCTGGCTAACACCAGGGAGTTTAAAAAAATTATAACACTACTAAGAAAGTAATTTTTTTTAAGTCAAACATTTTTTTTTTGTTAAAAGACTAAAACATTTGTTGCACAACATTCTTAACAACAGCATAATTATTATTTCGTCAGTAACCAAAAACCTATATTTAGAATCTTTAAATAATTTTCTCTTATGATATTTTCTGGCATATTCTGATTTAGTGACATCATTGTTTTGGTGGAGCTATGTAATAAGACATTTTCGCGGTGATACACTTTTGTTGGTATATTACGTTTTTCAACATTGTTCCAGCCCAACAAATATACAATATTTCCAACGAAATGCCAAAACATGGGCCAACATAGTTAGCAAGTGGGAGTAAGAGTTTCTCTTTTAATTTTTGTAGAAATATATTAACATTTAATAACTTTTTATATTAAAAGTTTGGCGACTGTATCCCTTTCAGTCATTACATGGCTGAAATTTAGTTTTTTTTACCAAAAAAGGTTTGTCCTTTTGTAGTAAGAGCAATAATTACTTTAAAATTGTAAAGTCAATCAACGTACACTTTCGGAGTGTTCGAAACTTACCTATGTTCTTGTCAAATGTTGTCTTTAAATGCCCACTGTCTTTCACTGCAATTTCCTTAAGAAGATCTTGAACTTTCATGTTATTGTAATTTTTTATTTATCATAAGTGTCACTTTTGGTACTCTTGTCTTGGTTTTGTACGAGTAATTGTTCCAACAATTTCTTATATTCCTCTAGGTAGTTTTAAGAATTCCTTTTTTACGTTTCTTATCCAGTTAGGTACTAGACAACACTACTTAGCCGCGATACACCCACCCAATCAATCCAGTAGTTGTTATCACTCTGTAGCATTCAGAGAGAAACTATTTATGAGAAATACATTAGTTGATTGGTCAGTATATATTAAATCTAACGGTCAGTAGCATCTGTCTTTAGTAAGAGGCCGGTGTGTTAGCCCTGAATGCATTTATTTCTAAACAGTCACGAAGCATTGAGAGACAGCTCGAGGTCGGGCGGTAATGCAAACGCAAAAGCCAATGCAAGGTCATATCGACCAATTATAGAAATCACTTCGCATCTTGTTACCAATACTACCACTCAGAAAATATTCTGATGTATTCATCCTACTGAAAACTTTCTACGACTCACATTTTACCAGTACTACAATGTAATATGCTAATTTCGTGTTAATTTTATTAATCTTACACTATATTTTTTAAAATGAATCGTAAGTTTTGAATATAATATAAACATTTTGTATGATCACAGTCGCTAACTCTAGCAAACTGCACTAAGCTGAGTCTAGCACAGCTGTCTCGGTGCTTTGACCAGGTACTATGTCACCCGCCACCAGGGTTGTGCTAATTCGATGCGGCCCTGGTTACAATCCATCAACAGCTCGACATCTTAATTTCACATCGCAATAACTTTACAAAAGCTTTCTTCACTAACTGACAATCGCATTACTTCACCCAGCACCTAACCCAATAAAGGTGATAGATTTATCCTGCGCGACTGTCGCACAGATTATCCAAAGCCGTCTCCACTTTTCATTAATTGTAGACATCATGTATAAAAAATAACCTTTCCTGTGCAAAGGGAATAATTTTTTCGGCACATTGTGTTTAAAAAATACGCCTAACAATTTTCATATTTTAGCAATAAAATGTTACTTGGAACATAAAAATAATTTGCACTTATTCAAGACAAATCTTGGCGACGAAGGTAGGTAGTTGCAATTTACTGGTTTTAAAATTTTTTGAAAGAAATACCAACATAAATTTATATTGTCTAATCGTGTTACATTTGTATTTGTGTATTGCCATTCTAGGTCAGAGTCCTGGTTTGGCGATCTGATTTCGGTATTGCGTGGTTTCCCGAAATCACTCCAGGTGAATTCTGTATTGGTTCCTTATTAGATGTCTTGGTCATTCCTACTTCTCTGGGCAACTTGTTCCGTCTCGAATGTTCTCGCTGTCATCGAGACGTTAAACCCTACCACAATTTCAAATGTAATAACAAACTGCGCATCTAGTATGATATAGATTTAATGCCGAATATTTTCTTGTTAATTTATTATTTTCTTCGCAATGTGTTTTTCAATGTAATGGGAATAACGTGTTTATTTTACTGAAAAAAAAAATCAATGATCTCTATTTGTCCCTGATCAGAGTGCTCGAGATCATATATATGTTGTAATTTCGAGTTAAGGTTACAAGTTTCAGGAAATGGGCCGTACGGCACGATGATACAATTTTCTGTGAATTACTATGTAACTGCGTATAAAAGTACATATTTAACAATGTTTACTATAAATATTATGTAAACAATCACGTGACCTGTAATCCTATGTTCTTAAGTTCGATATAATACAAACAAGCATGGAGTGCAGCGGACTATTTAACAGCGGAAGCGTTGGGAGCGAGTGGGGATTGTGTTGACAGAGAAGGTAACGTTACCATAGGAACTGTTAGGTAATCAATAACTGCCCAGCGCTCANTAATACAAACAAGCATGGATTGCAGCGGACTATTTAACAGCGGAAGCGTTGGGAGCGAGTGGGGATTGTGTTGACAGAGAAGGTAACGTTACCATAGNATAATACAAACAAGCATGGAGTGCAGCGGACTATTTAACAGCGGAAGCGTTGGGAGCGAGTGGGGATTGTGTTGACAGAGAAGGTAACGTTACCATAGGAACTGTTAGGTAATCAATAACTGCCCAGCGCTCAAGGCGCAAGAGCGTATAAAAAAACAACTGGCTTGCTGTCACTGCTATTTATACTGAAGTGTCTCATTTGAAAAGTAATATAGAACGCTTTGTAGGTTTTTGGTTTGAACCTCACGACCGAGCGTATCATACCTGATTTTTCTTTTAAGTTGATATATCCCCAGCGCCTGATGTAGGAGTTTTAAAATTTTTAATTTATTGGATGAAATTAAATTTTATAATTGTTCATGTCATTTTCTGGCATAATTTAGTGTGTGTTATAAAGTACAATTTTTTACTGACATGTGATACCGCATTTTATGTTTGTAAGTCAATCAGGCCAATAGACACTCTTTCCCTTAGCAATACAAGAACACAACTCCATAATTCGTCATATCAAGCTAATAGTTTGATTGTTTTGTTTGGTTTTTCGGCTTATTTATTAATTTTATTTTTATACTAGGGAGCACCGTCCCTAGCAAAAGAGAGACCAGGTGCAAGAACATTTGCGTGGCTCTTACTTTCCAAACTAGTTAATCCAACCTTCTCACAACGCAATTCCATTACGAACAATATGCTCTGCTCTCGAACGCCCGTGCCTCGGGCCTAATGTTTTATTAATAAAACATGTTATAAGAAAACATAATCAAATATATAAATATTTTTGTAAAATATTTAACTCACAACCAAACGAATAATAAATATTTAAATACAATTTATTTTAAAAAAAATTAGGGCGCGAGGCCCTTTCAGGTGCGAGGCCCTGTGCGGTCGCATCTGTCGCACACCCATAAGGGCGGCCCTGATACTATGTCTAAATGAAGAGGCAGTGTCTGTAGTTTCAAGTATTGCGTGACTGTTCCGTCTTGAAGTCAAAGTTGTTGTGTGCATGCAATCACTCACTTCAGGAAGTGGTTGTAGATTACTGGAGGTATCATCATATTTGCAACATTTTTTGTTATTTTAAAGCTACTCTACCGGTCTCTTTGCCATTGAATATTTTCAGCTTAACTATGGGACACAGTATTTGTATTACAATTAATACATTATCACCCATAAACAAAGCTCTTTTTAATTTTTATTTTTAAGACTACAGTGTAAAGTCAGTGTTTTTTTTTTTGGTAAATGTTATATTTTTAGTGCTTTATGTTCAATTTTTATTACGATTGTAGGTAGAAGCCATTTATGTTATGCAGATGGGTATATTTAATATTTTTATCATATAGCATAAACCACCATTAACTTCTTTCATCCGTTTGCTACATGTAATCAACTCGTACAGTACACTGATTCAGTGTAAAATTCAAATACTAGAATCAGTAAAAATGGCTCCACTTAGAATTAGTGAAAAACCTCTGGTTGTTTCTGTGAAACTATTTCACTGTTGAATAAGTTACAGAAAATATTATTTTTAATGGATTTAACCAAATCATTGCGAGAAATAAACATATCTCCGAAAGTTAATCTATATATATTTTGAAATTTCATGAAATTAAGAAACATACAATAATTCGCGTGGCACAGAATTTTAACTGTCAGCATTTCGCTTTAAGGCAGTCACCTTACCAATACAGCTACCAAGCCAACTTTGACTGTAAAATGGGATAATGTTGTATTCCATTTATTAATCGAAAATATGTAGCTTTAAATCGCAACCCCTCTCTTTTCGTTTTAAGTTCAATTGGTAACGTTAGGATTGTTCATGCGTATGAATGCACTCACCTCATCACATTCATTACAGGTTTAACA
This sequence comes from Clitarchus hookeri, assembly GCA_002778355.1. NCBI lineage: Eukaryota > Metazoa > Arthropoda > Insecta > Phasmatodea > Phasmatidae > Clitarchus > Clitarchus hookeri. The sequence goes on from NQII01001661.1 coordinate 14,463, forward strand.
TTCAAACCGGGCGCTATGATGGTTAGGTGAAAACGAAATGAAAGACGTAAAAACTAAAACAAAATACTGGATGTCCTTGTTACATCGTAAAATGCTATTATAAAAGACAAACCCCTATCTTTCAAAATTTAATTTTATGGGTTTTATAAGTTCGTGTTATTTAATTTGATTAACCTTGTTTAACCTATCCATCAGAAAAAAAAAAACAAATCGCTGAAGAAGAGCGAATGAAATTATTGATGACTTAGTGAAAAATGTCACTGAATCAATAAGTGAAGAAAAACTTCACTAATTCATTAATTAAATTGACTTACGTGACTGTTAAATAAGTTACGTGCTGTTAACTGCTTTAAATAGTTAAATTCTCACTGATTCAGATTTAGAGTGTAATGTAGGTGAAACAGAGGATAACATTTAGAGCATCCGGGGAAAGCAGAAGCACAGCAGGAAGTACCTTGTCGATATCTTCTTGGCTTTTCATATGAATTTAATTCATATTTTTCCTTTTTTTACCTCTACATATATTATTTTTTCTTTGTGCTATTCGCTTGCTCATACTATTATTATCCTTGGCGTTCACTGCGATGAAAACTCCCCAAGTAGCTGTTTTGTTTACTAGTGCGATGTTATCCTTGTGTCGCAACCTGACGTACGAGTATTTTGTATGCTTAGATTATCGTATCGACACACTTTTCCAACGAATAGGTAATGTTCCTTCATTTCTCTTATACTGTTGCAACATGCAGACAGCTTACATACTTTCATTCTTGGTTCACACAAATTTAATCCTTAAAACATGCGACTCAGACAGAATATAATTAATTGTCATACACATCATGCCTTGCCCACATTTTTCTCACAAAACTTCATGTCAAACTGGAGGGGCCGCGGTGGCAGAACGGTTAGACTGCTTGCCTCCCACCAAGGCGAACCGGGCTCAATCACCGGCAGGGTCACTCCTAGATTTTCGCACGTGGTAATCGTGAGGACGATACCGCTGGTTGGCAGGTTTCCTAGGGGATCTTCCGTTTCCCCCGCCCTTACATTCAGGTGCTTCTCCAATCTCACCCCATTTCACCCTTGTCAGCTCTCAAGACCTCGTCGTTAAGAACCACCCAAATTTCTCTACTCAACTCCACTTTATGTCAAACGGACTAAAACATATTAAAATTGCTTGCTACTCATAAAACCATGTGTCATAGTTAGGAAATAATGTGAAATATACCAGACGCTTATGATAAAAATTAATATCTAATTAACGAGAAGGTGGAAAATATTTTTAGATTGGAATGGGCTTATTAACGTCCCCCGGTGTTACGCCTAATATTTTAGCAGGGAACGGCTTACAAACTGACTTATGACCAAACTTAATCTATCACCCATGCATTTTCTAAGATTTGAACCCAGAACCTCCCGCACCACAGACCAGTGGCACACCAACCGACTGCGCCACGGGAGGTCGGGTGTGAAAACTACGAGGAAGACAAAACGAGGTGATTTATGTACGGAAACATGGTCATCCATTCTAACCTAAGTAAAAAACTGTAATACTAGCAAATAATATTATAAATAATTATTTCAAAACAAGATAAACTAAGTAATAATAATAAATTGACCATAATAAAAACTCATACTGAACACAAACACACATGGTACCCATTACATCCACCACACTGACCACTATAACCCCAGAAAATCTCAGTCATAATAATCAAACATAAAATCCAGCAATATTTAAGCATACCAAACAACTATAGATTCCAGGCCGACTCATCATACAAAAATTCCTACCAACCCATATAATATGCCATACCAACCGAACGCAGAAAAGTATACACTGAAAGAAATATATTGATATAGTAACCATAATTCTGCAGCCGGTACCCTCTAAGGCTGTTAAAATAGGGACGACAATATGTTTGGTTGTGGCTACTCTACGAATATTGTTAAAAGTTGTATGGTAACGCCAACAGAACATATTGCAAAATGTCAGTGTGTCAGAAATCAGTGACGTCATTACTTTTTACAGAATAGAATGTTTCAGTTACAAACGAGTAGGATTCTTGACTACAATCCAGTATGGTATTCCATACAATGCTGCTATGATAGCGCTACTGAGCTGATTGTGAACCCAGCAGTAACATCTAACCATCTTGCGTGGTCGATTGTAATTCCATTGTCGTCTCATGAGATGCACACAGTACTTTTTCCAGAACTTGAAAAATGCTTCGTGTAAGCATGCAGTCGCGAACTGCCGTACCTTGTGTTAGTAGAAGGACGCCTTAGACCGCTTGGCTATTATATAAGATATATAAATATTTGTAATGTTTTGGTTTTACATAATACATTTTTTTAAAAGGATTTAGTATAACGTGTCTGCAGACGAATCTTGATGCGACAAATTCACGTATGAGTTAGCTTATTAATTTAACAAATTAATCTTTCCTTTATGTTATACCTTTGTATTTAAATAGAACAAAGTTAGGTGTCATCACACATATAAATCTTTTTACGTGTAACGTTTTTATAAACAGGGTTTATTTTCACATCAGATAATTTGTAGTACCAATAAAAATATGGAGGTAGTTGTTTCATTTCTCTGTCCTGTTTGTGTAAGTAATATACGTCTTTTAGAAACTAATAGGACATTCCAGCACCCTTGTTGCCAATATTACATTTAACGCCTAACATGGCGGTGTCTGTCAACACTTTAAGGGGTACACTGTACCCTCACACATTGTCAACAGCCTCCACTAAATAAATATTACTTCAGAATACCAACATTTTCCTATTTGTCTTCTGTATTGTCATTTATACAAGTGCTGTAATATTTAAAAGAATAAAAGGGTGCCTTTAACAGTCCGCGAAAATGTTGTATTTACCATACTTGTTTGATACTGCTACAATTATAGTTCTCTAATATTTTTAAAAAAATCAGAGGTTACTGCTAACAATCCGTAACACTGTTGTAATTACCATACTTGTTCGTTAACTCTACAATACCAGTTATGTAATCTTACCAGAATCAGATGGTTCCTATAAAAGCCCACGGCACTGCTGTAATTCCCATACATGTTTGTTAACTCTACAGTACTAGCTCTGTAATCTTAACAGAATCGAAGACACTGTTGTAGCAAACATACATTTTCTTTAAACTTTTGAAAAAAGAACGAGGCAATCTCTACAGAACATTCTGTTGCAGTTACCAAACAGCATTGTTGGGTTTACAGTATATTGTTCTGTTATCGTAAAAATACTGTTAGATTGTGTTCAAAACTATCTGTCTAGTTCCTACTATAGAAAACATCATTACTTCTACAGAAAATATGGTTCCCACAACAGAAAAACTTTTAACAATATTTAAATTGTTCTGCTAACAATTTGGATTGTAAAGTATTACATAACATTCTGTTGCTGGTACTAAAGTTAAGTTTTCGCTACCATAAAATGCAATTACAGAACGGTTATGTAAAATTTTCTCTACTGATATCTTTCAGTGCTTTCTATGCCATACCAACCAACATACCTAGCAACGATCCACTAGAATAAAATAACAATTCAGTGATTAAAATCAATAAAAAAAAATTCATATAACGCAGACATAACTCAGCTATACTTTTCACACATACCATAATAAATAACATACTGAACACAAACACACATGAAGTCCATACCATCTGTCATATCAAACAACACCAGACAAATATACAGACCAGTCATAACAACCACTATAACATAAGCATGCTGTAACGAAGCAGTTCACACCTACCATGTTTAAAAGTATGCCTAACACCATAACACACATACCTGCTGCCCATACCATCTGCTGATCCTACCGACACCAGAAAAATTCACTTTCCACCCGTACCACGCACAAAAATTCCCTCATACCTCGACAATTTTGTCTACATCAACAGTTAGAACAAATACCTACTGCCCATACAATACGCTCTACCGACCAACACCATACAAATATACTAGTTACCACACCGCCTGCTAATACTAATAAATACATATAGCTGCATGGAAGTGTCTATTTAAAGACGTATTCAGGTGGAGCACATAAGCTTGTTTTGCATCAACCGAGGTTGCTATTTTTCCAAGCAGAAAAAAGTGGGAGAACTTCCTTTCCCATCGCCACTCAGGAGCATCCCTAAAGAGCATACAAAATAAGACTTTTGCATGTTAAGATTATGGAGTTTGTAGAGATTATGAACCAAATAGATATTGGGGATTGGTCAAAGTGTAATGCGATTGTATTACATAAAACCATATATGTAAATTTTAGAATGTCTGTTCAAAATATCATCACCGCAAGTAAATTGTATAAAAATTTGTTTTACTGGTATATTAATGCAGTGCTGTGAAAACATTTGAATTAAAAATATTTTTTAAGTCTCTACTACTCTTTAAAACAATGTTTGATTTACTATAAACTAGTCCCTCGCCTCTGTCGAATGCATCTTAAATTAAATATGCAGACCAGCATTCCCATCGATTAATTAAACCTAAATATTACCATGTCGATCAACCATACCAAATATTATCAGACCATTGCATAATGTCATAGGAACTTCATGGACAGGTCATTACATCAGTCACTACCCACAATATATACCATTACATCAGCTATATGAGCCAAAACATTTTCTCAAACATTCTGTTCAAATTGATTATACAAATAATACTGCCATCCAGGAAATCCCATGAGATAATACGACAAAATATTCTGACAAAACTATTCCACCATGTAGTACCGAACACACGGTCAGACCATACCATCAGTTCCGATATAATATGATAATCAGCAAACCAAACAAACCCAAAGGTCCCATAATAAGCTCATACCAACATATCATACCAGCCATACAACCGGACGAGCTTATAAAATATTCCATAAAAATATTTTCCACCGTCAATATTGAAAGGGCTGTAAAATCATGGCATACTGTAAAATTGGACACAGCAAAAAATCAGTCAATAACAAACATATTGCCATTTCGTACTGTCAGACCACAACAAACACCTATCACTCTGACCAGCCACATTATCACACCATCCCTTTAATTTGCAATGAATTTTTTAATTAGACACTTCCAACACTCCACTTAACCATATAGACAACAGTAAACAGACCCGGCTTCGCCCGGATACAATTGAGATTTACAGTGATACACTAATAAATACATCAGGAAAAGACAATTCATTTATGTGAAAACCGAATGATAAAATTATACTATGTTGGCTTAGGTTTTTAAATGATTACGGCAACCCAAAAGGAAGGAAAGATTTTTTACGCTATAGCCAATAAGTAGGGTATTGTCTTTGGAGTGTATCTGTGCAACTATCACGTAGTTACCACATTTCCGCTTTCCAGCGTCAGTGCATGAAAATCAAAAGTGAGTTTCATCAAGATGTAGCTTTAGAATTAAGTGTACGTAGGTAGAACTTTTTGCGCTTGGCTGAGGGATCTTAATCGATCACCAAAGTTAAGCAATGTTCCCAGCAGCACACATTTGGATGGGTGACCGTTAAGTGACATAACATCTGAGCGCTTCCGGGCTTCGGAGGGCACGTTAAATATTCGGTCCCGGTNGCGCTTGGCTGAGGGATCTTAATCGATCACCAAAGTTAAGCAATGTTCCCAGCAGCACACATTTGGATGGGTGACAGTATAGTGGCATAACATCTGAGCGCTTCCGGGCTTCGGAGGGCACGTTAAATATTCGGTCCCGGTTGTTGTCGATTNCATAACATCTGAGCGCTTCCGGGCTTCGGAGGGCACGTTAAATATTCGGTCCCGGTTGTTGTCGATTAATAGCAGTCGTTAAGCCGTTTCAGAGGTCCTTGGGTGGCCTGATAAACTCTGACACCAGAGGAAAAAAAATTTCGGTCACATTCCCAGCAGTTGCAGAGTTACGTTTTCTTATTATTCTACAGAACCAGTAAAATTTTCTGGGATAAAAAGTATCCTTTGTCCTATTCCTGGACCTAAATTACCTACACACCAAATTTCATTAAAACCGTTTAGCCGTTTTAAAGCTGAGTTCGGTTACGTTCCCAGCCGTTGCAGAATTAAGTTTGGTTGTAATTCCACAGAACCCGTTATATTTGTGGGGATAAAAAGTGTCTTATGTCTTACTCCAGGACCTAAAGTACCTGCATACCAAGTTTCATCAAAATCTGTTCAGCTGTTATGGAGCTGATTTCAGTGACGATTCCAGTCGTTTCAAAATTACGTTATGTTGTTATTCCACAGGNTGTTCAGCTGTTATGGAGCTGATTTCAGTGACGATTCCAGTCGTTTCAAAATTACGTTATGTTGTTATTCCACAGTACCCGTACTACTTACCGGGATAAAAAGTTTCCTATGTCCTTATTCCAGGACCTAAAGTACCACCATACCATGTTCCATCGAAATCAGTTCAGCCGTTATGGAATTAATTTCGGTCACGTTCCCAGCAGTTGCAGAATTAAGTTTGGTTTTTATTCCACACGGACCATAGAATTTTTCGCGATAAAAAGTACCCTGTGTTCTATTCCAGGACCTGAAGTATCTACATACCAAATATCATCAAAATCCGTTCAGCCATTATGGAGGTGATTGGTAACAAACATACTCACACACACAGAGACTTTCGCATTTTCACTATTAGTAGGAATTATCCAAGGGTAGTCACTTTATCCAACAACAGGTCCCTATACGAAAAAAACTCTTAATTTTGTTTTTAATTGCATCCAAATCTCGTTGCAATAATCAATTCTACTTATTTAAATTCAATAAAATTTTCGCACAGTCATTTTGCCCTTATTCACAAAATACTCTTTAGTCGGAAAATAATTATTTCATTTAAGATCTCATATTTATTTAGTAAATTGCATTCAAAGTTTCATAGAAATTCTTGCCAGTACTTGTATATACATATATTTAGAGTTTTCATTACCTCACGGTTTATCATTATTTAAAACATTGAAGAGCCAAAATATCGTGTAGCCCCCCCGCGAGCATGTAGAAGTGCCGCAAGACGACGTGGCATGGACTCGACTAATGTATGAAGGTATGCAGGAGGNTGTTCAGCTGTTATGGAGCTGATTTCAGTGACGATTCCAGTCGTTTCAAAATTACGTTATGTTGTTATTCCACAGGACCCGTACTACTTACCGGGATAAAAAGTTTCCTATGTCCTTATTCCAGGACCTAAAGTACCACCATACCATGTTGCATCGAAATCAGTTCAGCCGTTATGGAATTAATTTCGGTCACGTTCCCAGCAGTTGCAGAATTAAGTTTGGTTTTTATTCCACACGGACCATAGAATTTTTCGCGATAAAAAGTACCCTGTGTTCTATTCCAGGACCTGAAGTATCTACATACCAAATATCATCAAAATCCGTTCAGCCATTATGGAGGTGATTGGTAACAAACATACTCACACACACAGAGACTTTCACATTTTCACTATTAGTAGGAATTATCCAAGGGTAGTCACTTTATCCAACAACAGGTCCCTATACGAAAAAAACTCTTAATTTTGTTTTTAATTGTATCCAAATCTCGTTGCAATAATCAATTCTAATTATTTAAATTCAATAAAATTTTCGCACAGTCATTTTGCCCTTATTCACAAAATACTCTTTAGTCGGAAAATAATTATTTCATTTAAGATCTCATATTTATTTAGTAAATTTCATTCAAAGTTTCATAGAAATTCTTGCCAGTACTTGTATATACATATATTTAGAGTTTTCATTACCTCACGGTTTATCATTATTTAAAACATTGAAGAGCCAAAATATCGTGTAGCCCCCCCCGCGAGCATGTAGAAGTGCCGCAAGACGACGTGGCATGGACTCGACTAATGTATGAAGGTATGCAGGAGGCATTTCACATCATGAATCATGCACGGCAGTCCACAAATCCATATGAATGCGAGGCGGTGGAGATCTCTCCTGAACAGCACATTGCAAGGCATCCCAGATATGTTCAATAATGTTCATGTCTGGTGATTTAGGTGGCCAATGGAAGTTTATAAAGTCAGAAGAGTGTTCCTGGAGCCACACGGTAGCAGCTCTCGATGTGTGGGGTGTCGCATTATCCTGCTGGCATTGTCCACGTCCGTCGGAATGCACAATGGAAATGAATGGGTGCATGTGATCTGACAGGATGCTTACGTATCTGTCACCTGTCAGAGTCGTATCTAGACGTATCAGGAGTCCCATTTCACGCCAACTGCACACGCCCCATACCATGACAGGGCCCCCACCAACTTGAACAGTCCGCTGTTAAAATGTAGGCTCCATGGATTCATGAGGATATCTCCATACCCGTACACGTCCATCCGCCCGAAACAATTGGAAATGAGAATCGTCACACCAGTCAACATGTTTCCAGTCATCAACAGTCCAATGGTGGTGTTGGCGGGCCTAGGCGAGGCGTAAAGCTTTGTGTCGAGCAGGCAATAACGGTACACGGGTGGGCCTTCGGCTCTGAAAGCCCATATCAATGATGGTCCGTTGAATAGTTCGCACGCTGGCACTTGTTAATGCCCCAGCATTGATATCTGCGTCAATTTGAGAAAGGGTTGCACGTCTGTCACGTTTAATGATTCTCGTCAGACGTCGTTTGTCCCGTTCGTTCACGATCTTTTTTCGAATGCAGCAATGTCTAAGATGTGATGTTTTCCTGGATTCCNTCGAATGCAGCAATGTCTAAGATGTGATGTTTTCCTGGATTCCCGATATTCATAGTACTCGTGAAATGGTCGTACGAGAAAATCCAAATTTTATCGCTACCTCGGAGATGCTCTGTCCCATCTCTCGTACGCGGACTATAACACCGTGTTCAAACTCACTTAAAACCTAATAACCTGCCATTGTAGCAGCAGTAACCGATCTAGCAACTTTGCCATACGCTGGTTTTCTTATATAGGCGCTGCCGACCGCATCGCGTTACTCTGATTGGTTCCATACCTCTGTTATTTGCATACGCACGCCTATACCAGATTTTTGGCTCTCCAGTGTTTTTGTCAAGACACTTTTTATGGTTATCGGAAAATATATATTTGATGCTCACACAGACTTGCATCTTTGATTTACACATATCTGAACTCAGGCGAGTTTTATTCATTTCACACCTAATATCACTATAGTAGAGTAGTTTACGAGAAAAAATTAACACAGGTGTAATTTATACACACAAATTTTATTTTTACAGACTTTGTAAAAAAGCATGTGTTCCAAATTAATGCTATACACTCAACTTGTTTTTCCTTCGTTAATGCATTTGCGATTTTGACTGCAGAGAATAAAGATTGTTGATGCATTAATATTTGGCAGAATAGTTCCTGCTGTGAGCATTATAACTACTCTTATTCGTATATGACGTGCCACTAATATCACAGGGGTACACATTCTATGAACTGCTTTCATGGTATGGGTAATGAGAGCTATTCGTAAATGTCTTGCCACGATATTTGCACTCCGCTGCTGCTGCTTGACACAGACTCTCAGATGGTGGCAAATCTCCATTTCTACTGTCGTTGGCACCGTAGTGCTCATCGGAATCTATGGCAAAGACAGCGACTGATCTCGAGTATAAGGCATTAATATTAGATTTCACTTTTTCTTATTATCACAGCTTACAGTCATAATATATGAGTCAAGTAGCGATGATCTGCTTCCCACCGAGTCCCCAATATAGAGACAACCTTTTTACATGATATGATTTTATAAACTATTAACACTATATGAGAGGCAGCTTTTGTTGCCCATCTCAAGTGGCTTAGTAGATGTCTGCTGGCTTTGTAGCTGTAAACAGCTTGGTTGCTGGACTGTTGTATGTGGATTAATCAGGGTAATTGCTGTCTTGCATATGAAGTTGTCCATCAGACCACACACCCTCTTTAGAGTCGTTTATATTTGATTATTGGAGGCACATGTATTATTTACTACTGTAACACTCTCTTGATGTACCATACACCAGCTTAGAGAATACGGTGTGTCTATAACAGTAGTACATCTTTGAAAATAATTTTAGGCAGGGTAGACTGCAGATAATCTCTTAGTACTTCGGTAGATAATCAGGTATAGTCTGTTCACTGTAAAGTGAGCGCTTTTGAGGTCCTAGTTCCTTTTTATTTTGTGTGATTTTTTATCCATTAACATCGTTTAAAATAAATATTGCCAAGCAAATAATAAACAACACACTGTGTATATTTCATTGTACTCGGAAGTTAACGTCTATGGCTAAAATAAAATGTATTTATTGAATATAGTTCCAAATGATAGGGCTTGCAATAGTGGTCAATTTACCGCGAATAACTTATAAGTGTTTGTATACAGATTGTTTTTCGTGTCGTACATACACAAGAAGGAATTCTTTGGTAAAGTACGCTAGGTCAGATCTTTGTCGACTGCTGCAAGATTTAAAGCTTTTCACAATAGCTGAAAAAATGTCCCGACTGCTAGAACAGCATGTAATAATTTTCACTGTGACCCTCAAAAGGAGAAAGTTTTTTTCGATGATTCGAGGTGGTATGAGCTACTATTAAGACATTAAAATAGCGGAGTTGAGAAGAAGCGACACACTCTATCAACGCCAGTTATCTCGATGCTATATTTCGAATAGACATTCTGAAATCTGCAGTTCGATGCCATGCTTAAGGCAATTGCAGAGAAACTGGAACTTCTAAATAATTATAAAGTGTACATGTTTCTTTAGAAAAGCATAAGAGGTGGTGTTCTCAGTTNGAGAAACTGGAACTTCTAAATAATTATAAAGTGTACATGTTTCTTTAGAAAAGCATAAGAGGTGGTGTTCTCAGTTTGCTGCGCCAGATTGTGCTAAACCGAAATGTCTACACCAAAAACTGCTACACCGAAATGAGCTGGACGGAAATGAACTGGACCGAAATAACTTAACTTTAAAGCTACATTTTCTGATTATCATGCTTAGTGTTTTGATATATACAAATACTTCTAATCCTGAGATTTTAAGAAATNCTTAACTTTAAAGCTACATTTTCTGATTATCATGCTTAGTGTTTTGATATATACAAATACTTCTAATCCTGAGATTTTAAGAAGTGTTATATTTGCATAAATCTGATTACATGAATTTATATGACACTTTCAGTTCTGTTTATAAAATAAATAAGACAACTTTGATGCAATAATTTATTTTCAGCCTTAGAGTACTCAGTAAAGTATAAATAAAGGGTAGAAAATTTGTACGACTTACTTTCCTGAATTTTGTATTAGCTGTATTATATACTGTAACACAATCAAAAAATTAATTTTAAGGGGTTTACCCTTCTATGTACCTGTAATTGGTAAAATTTGAAAAAAAAATAGGTATATACAGCCAGGTGCATGACATTGGTTAAACCTCAAATGTTATTCAGCCTTGACATGGTCGAGGTGACCCAGGCCTGGTTGAGTGTAGAATTGCCCAGCGCCATAACTCAGCGGAGAATTAGTGATGTGGGTCGTTCGGCATGCCTCTGTCAGTTTGAAGATGAAGTTGTCACATACTTGCACTACTTACACAACTTGCACAAATTGACCTTCTGGCGAGACTGTAGTCCATCTAGTATGCCTGAAATATATTAGAAAAATTGTGGGTGTTACTACAAATGTTGTAGCCCTCTATGTGTCCCTGGGGACAATAAATCAACACAAACTGAATTTTGTTAATCTGTTTACTCACATACTTGATTACATATTCATGAAGTGGAATGTAAATATGAAAAGAAACAGACCCAGCAATTATGGCCAGCCTGTGACATTACCATGAAAATTACCTTAAGTCAGCGTGGTGGTTATAAGGATACAGGGTAGCATCAAGCTCTCTAGTGAGAGTGTAGGTGGTTCTCCCTTCAGAACAGAGAGAAATCAAATGTTCCAGTTAATTAAGTTACTATTGCAATTAAGTGATATCAGCCTAAATGATGGTACCGACAGAACTCACGGAGCAGACGACCACGCTGCCATTCTGGCTCATGTGCTGAAGCAAACTGAACGAGTGGTGTCGGCTTCNGAGAAACTGGAACTTCTAAATAATTATAAAGTGTACATGTTTCTTTAGAAAAGCATAAGAGGTGGTGTTCTCAGTCTGCTGCGCCAGATTGTGCTAAACCGAAATGTCTACACCAAAAACTGCTACATTGAAATGAGCTGGACGGAAATGAACTGGACCGAAATAACTTAACTTTAAAGCTACATTTTCTGATTATCATGCTTAGTGTTTTGATATATACAAATACTTCTAATCCTGAGATTTTAAGAAGTGTTATATTTGCATAAATCTGATTACATGAATTTATATGACACTTTCAGTTCTGTTTATAAAATAAATAAGACAACTTTGATGCAATAATTTATTTTCAGCCTTAGAGTACTCAGTAAAGTATAAATAAAGGGCAGAAAATTTGTACGACTTACTTTCCTGAATTTTGTATTAGCTGTATTATATACTGTAACACAATCAAAAAATTAATTTTAAGGGGTTTACCCTTCTATGTACCTGTAATTGGTAAAATTTGAAAAAAAAATAGGTATATACAGCCAGGTGCATGACATTGGTTAAACCTCAAATGTTATTCAGCCTTGACATGGTCGAGGTGACCCAGGCCTGGTTGAGTGTAGAATTGCCCAGCGCCATAACTCAGCGGAGAATTAGTGATGTGGGTCGTTCGGCATGCCTCTGTCAGTTTGAAGATGAAGTTGTCACATATTTGCACTACTTACACAACTTGCACAAATTGACCTTCTGGCGAGACTGTAGTCCATCTAGTATGCCTAAAATATATTAGAAAAATTGTGGGTGTTACTACAAATGTTGTAGCCCTCTATGTGTCCCTGGGGACAATAAATCAACACAAACTGAATTTTGTTAATCTGTTTACTCACATACTTGATTACATATTCATGAAGTGGAATGTAAATATGAAAAGAAACAGACCCAGCAATTATGGCCAGCCTGTGACATTACCATGAAAATTACCTAAAGTCAGCGTGGTGGTTATAAGGGTACAGGGTAGCATCAAGCTCTCTAGTGAGAGTGCAGGTGGTTCTCCCTTCAGAACAGAGAGAAATCAAATGTTCCAGTTAATTAAGTTACTATTGCAATTAAGTGATATCAGCCTAAATGATGGTACCGACGGAACTCACGGAGCAGACGACCACGCTGCCATTCTGGCTCATGTGCTGAAGCAAACTGAACGAGTGGTGTCGGCTTCNGAACTCACGGAGCAGACGACCACGCTGCCATTCTGGCTCATGTGCTGAAGCAAACTGAACGAGTGGTGTCGGCTTCTGTCACAAGTGGCATTGACCGATACCAAACAACGAGTGTTAAACATGTCATAAACTCTATGTAACATTATTGCAATGGTGAAAAATTATATAAATTAAATGAAAAACATTGGTGACACCCCCTTTGATTAACAAATGGCTGTTAAGGTTGATGTTGTGAATTTTATGGCGAGTGTCACCACACTAAATGAAATGTTACTATGATGGAGGCCCTTATAAGTTATCTCCCTTTATGAAAACGCGATTAATCTGTTATACATAGACATAGAATTCACTATTATGCTTTCTTGTAAAAACTTCTGTATTTTACTTATTGTGACATGTTTGTACTTCACTGGATACAGTGTTCCCAGGTGGCTGTCTCCTGTATGGATGGACGAGTCCACCTGGGNGTGACATGTTTGTACTTCACTGGATACAGTGTTCCCAGGTGGCTGTCTCCTGTATGGATGGACGAGTCCACCTGGGCAAAGAGATGTGGGTTGCCATGCTCGATGGCTCTTAACACAATTAAACCCACCCCTGACAGTAGCTTTGAATGAGATGAAGTTGTGGCATATGTATATGAAGATACTGTGCACTATTGGCTGCACTTCGGGGCACTAAGCTCTTCAGATTCGGCCTACAGGCCAGTTGACTCCACCTGGTGGTGTGTAACTTCGTATGTCGTGACTCGAGCTTCTACGACATAANTTCGGCCTACAGGCCAGTTGACTCCACCTGGTGGTGTGTAACTTCGTATGTCGTGACTCGAGCTTCTACGACATAACGACCAATGGCCAGTGCAGCCGACTGCTGTGGCTTTGGGGTTAACACTGTTTCGGATCGCCTACTAACTTACTACAAGAGTTACCTCTTGTAATAAACAAAGTAGGATGACCTCTTGAATCATGTAGTACCTGTTGGCAAGAAGTTGCAAGTCATATTCATGTCAATCTGCAATATGTACTCTTGGCCTGATGTTGCTGGTGCGGCCCAGTTCAGATGGTGCAGTTGATGTGTCTACGGCGTTCAGATTGGGTACAAGAAGCTTGTGGACGGATGGTTCATGTAAAACAACCCCTCCTTTGGTGACCACTTGTCCGTGCAGTTCCCCATGTGTCCTAACACTCCTTCAGGCACAACACTCGGTGGGTGGCCTCAGCTTGTGGTGAGGTCTCAGTGCATAAGGCCTGCAACTCTGGGATCTGACTCAGGTTCCTGCTGAAGGGTCAGGGTGCTTATCCCATGAGGCTGATGTCCTGTGACATTCATGTGTGGGCGGAGGATGTCCCCACCACATGTACTGCATGCTGGGCGGGTCAGGCAGCGACGCTCCTTGGAGCGGCGAAGAGGGGGGTGTACCCGTCCTTCTCTGACTCCTCTTCGCGGCTGTTGCTGCTGCGATGTGGATGTCGGCAAGATGTAGTTTTACGACGAGGGGGAAGGAGAGAGCCCCTGTAAAGGGCTGTGAATCCCTGTTACACTCCCCCTGTCGATTTGGCTGATATCCTCCATTGTGAGGTCCCCTGCTGGTGGTCCTGCTGAGGACGCTGCGGTGGGGCCATCGATATAGCTGTCCTGTGGGGAGCTTTGTCCCACAGGTATCTCTGGCATCTCACCATCGGCGGCATCCCTGGTGACGAGCGCAGTGACGCCGGACGTCTCGATGCTGCAGAGTGATCCTTCTGGGCCTACAGTGATGTGTGCGGTGTTTGTGGTTGTGCTTGGCGGCGATGATCCTCCCTCAGGTACTTCTTCCTACTCCATGTCCTTTGTAGGCTCAAGACACCAGGCATTGTGGAGTAGAAGAGGCGGCAGATAATTTTCCCATCGCTGCCAGGACTTCGTATCTCGACTTTGCCTCTAGCGGTGATTGGTGTATTGATTTCCTCGTGCTCAACATCCTGCTCGTGTACCATGGTGACACTTGGCATCCCCACTGCCAGTCGGAGGTTGTCGCGGTGGACGGTGGCCGTCCTCCACTCAGCTTGATGTGTTATTTGGTGTATCCTAGTTGCTTCACCACTGAATGTGGTCCGCTCCACTTCTGAGCGAACCTGGTGTATAGTTTCTTTGTGCCGCTGGATAATTTGTGCTCCCTAACATAGACTAGTTGGCCAGGTGCCAACCATCGTGGCGCTCGTGTAGTGGTCTTAGTTTCAGCNATTTGTGCTCCCTAACATAGACTAGTTGGCCAGGTGCCAACCATCGTGGCGCTCGTGTAGTGGTCTTAGTTTCAGCGAGCTGCTTCTAACTCGGCCTCCCTGTGCTGTTTTCTGGCTGTCCTGTCTTCTGGTTGGCCTGCGCCCTCTGTGTGGCACGCGACAAATTCCCCAGGTATCATGAGTTCGCGACCCTGCAGGATTGCTGCTGGAGTCTGCCCTGTTGCGAGATTCACCTATCGCCTTATTATGAATAGGACAGCAGGTAAATGTTCGTCCCAGCTGGTGTGCCCTTCCCTACTCTTAGGCGCAACTCGGTCTTTAGGTCTTGATTCCTTCTCTCGGTGGGGTTTGTCCTTGGTTGGTATATTGGTGTCGTATAGTGGCTTAACGCACACCTAGTGTACAGCTCACACCAGTATCTTGCAGTTAACTGGGTATCGTTGTCGGTGAGCAGTGTTTTTGGGTAACCCCAGCGGGGTAGAACTCAGTTTCCATTGCAATGGCGTGTGTCTGTGTGCCTGTGTGCTGGAGACAGGGTAGGTTTCGGTCCATCAAGAAAATCCATCACTCACGACTAGGAAAAACCACTTCCCTGTGGAAGTGCAGGAGTAGGGGCCCTTCAGATCTAAGGATACAGTATCGAACGGTTACTTCGGCACCCTAGGTTGCTGTTGGGTCACCCCGTCTGCTCTCCTGTTCTTCACGTAACNACAGTATCGAACGGTTACTTCGGCACCCTAGGTTGCTGTTGGGTCACCCCGTCTGCTCTCCTGTTCTTCACGTAACTCCTCATGTCCCTACTAGCTCTTGGACAGTGAAAATGCGGGTGGAGATTCCTGTCCATCTGGGTGGCCCCAGAATGGCCAGCAAAATGACAACTGTGGTCTTGCCTTAGCATGGTAACACATGCTCCTTTTGGCTTTTAGAGGCACCAGGTTGAATCGGGACGCTTGCGACGAGTCTCAAAGTGTGTGTCTCGGATGCGCCATCACTCACCACCTTCTTCAATGATTTATGCCTTCTTGGCTCACCTTTGTGCACATTGATGTTGAGTGTTGATGACCAAGGTCTTGAGTTCATCGAGCTTGGGTTCAGTGTTCGGTGAGATCTCTATGGCTTTGCAGGTTACCTGCTTGTTGTCTGTTGTCGTTGTTGTGTTGGCAGTAGGAGGTAGCAAGTGTCCCACTCGTCCCTGTCGACTGCTACCTCCGTGCCTGGTCCTCTGGATATTTCACCGGCCAGAATATGCTCTGCTCCGGGGAAATGCTGCACAACGAAGTTGTACGATTGTTAAAACAATGCCCATAAGGCGAGTTTGCTCCTGGCTTTACTCATGGAGTGAAGCCAGAGCAGGCACCTGTTGTCGGTTTCTAGGGTAAAATGCTGGTACTCTAGGTACTCCCTGTAACACTTCTTCACCCAAACCACTGCCAAACGCTCTATCTTGTTCACATTGTATCGCCTTTCAGTCGGACCAAAGTTGGTGCTGCTATACTCTTATATTTGGCACTCATTGTTGTCACCTAACTGGCATAGCACGGCACCTAGGCCCGTCTCACTGGCGTACGTTTTTAGGTATACGTACCTACTGGGGTCGTGACGTGCGAGTGTTGTACTCTGCCGGAATCTGCTTTTCAGTCCCTGAAAGAAGCTTTCGTGTTCACTGTTCTACTAGAACTTATGTTTTGGGGACAACATGTCTGTTAGGGGTGCTGTTATTGTTGAGAAATCCCTAATGTTTTCCCTTATCCAGTTTACCAACCCGAAGAACTTCCTGAGCTGCTTGCGTGTCCTAGGTGCTTCATATTGATCTATGAATGACAGCCGTTCTGGTGTTGGCCTACTACCGTGTTCGTCTACTAGGTGACCAAGGAACTGAAAGCATTAATTCCCTATGTGGCATTTCCTGTTTGCATACGTTAACTTGTTTATCACTAGGTGCCCTAGTAACAATGGCAGATGTTTCACATTTTCTTCCCNTTCCTGTTTGCATACGTTAACTTGTTTATCACTAGGTGCCCTAGTAACAATGGCAGATGTTTCACATTTTCTTCCCGGTTCTCCGACCAGATGATAACATCGTCCAGGTATGCGATGGTAAAATACCCTACATACCCATCGAGCACTTGTACCATCATCGCCTGGAAGGTGGCAGGTGTGCATTTTAGCCCGAAGGGTATGNCCCTACATACCCATCGAGCACTTGTACCATCATCGCCTGGAAGGTGGCAGGTGTGCATTTTAGCCCGAAGGGTATGGCACAGAACTGGAAGCATCGCCCATCAGGGGTGGTGAACGCTGTCTTGTGGCGGTCTTCTGGTGTATTTGGGACCTGCCAGTAGCTGCTGCACAAGTCCAGTGACATCATAACCTTCGCCTTTCCTAGCATGCGTATCGCTTCCTTCACACTGATGTATGGTGGAGGTGTACTTTGTGTAACCATATTAAGGGGGCGAAAGTCAACACAGAAGCACTACATTCCATCTTTCTTCAGCACTAATGTGATTGTACTGTTGTAATTGCTGTGTGTGGGCTCGATAATGCCTTCAGCTAACATCTCATTAATCTGTTCCTTGATAATGGCACATTGGTGTGGTTGGTAGCTGCATGATCCTGCGAAAAGCGGGCGGTCGTTTTCTAATGGATTGCGTATTCGGCAATAGTTGTCCAACTTAGGGGATCTGCGTCTGCAAAGACGTCCTGTCTTTCCTGAAGGATTTTCTGCACAATGTGCCTGTATGCTTCTGGCACTTCATGGTATAGTTCATCCAACTGGACGTCTGAGGTGCTATTGGTGGTTCGCGGTTCAAGTTTGTAAACTGTGAGCAATTCCTTTTGGCCAAAATGGATCCTGCGGACTGCTAGATCTACTCTTGTATTTTGCTTCGTGGGCCAGGGTATACCAAGTATGGTGTCTTCCCGCAGGTCCGCCGACACTAGAGCTCTAGTTGTTGTTTCCACATCCCTAATTTGTACAGTGACTGTCACTTCTCCGAGGGTTTGCCCTGTATGTTGGTGAGTGGCTAAATGCACCGTTTGTTTTGCAGGACTTATCGCTTCCTCGTTTACGAACTCCGCTCTCACGAAATTTTGTGATGCTGCAGTGTCAACTAGCANTTTGCAGGACTTATCGCTTCCTCGTTTACGAACTCCGCTCTCACGAAATTTTGTGATGCTGCAGTGTCAACTAGCACTAAACACTGGATGTTATTCAGAGTGACTGGTATCCTTATCATCCCGTGTGTTCCTTTTGTTATTTGCTGTGACACAATTTGATGTGGAGTGGGTTTTTTTGTAGTGTGGGTGTTGCATACTTTTATTTTGGCCGGGAGCAGTGAGTGTCCGGCTCGCCTACNGTGGGTTTTTTTGTAGTGTGGGTGTTGCATACTTTTATTTTGGCCGGGAGCAGTGAGTGTCCGGCTCGCCTACCCCATCCACTCGTTTCCCGTTATTGTTTACCTCTTCCAATTGCTTTCTGCGGGTAGGGCGTTCGCTATGCCAGTAGTATTGTTGGCCTCGACAATACCTGCATTGAAAAGTGGGNATTGCTTTCTGCGGGTAGGGCGTTCGCTATGCCAGTAGTATTGTTGGCCTCGACAATACCTGCATTGAAAAGTGGGGCGTTCCCTTCTAATTTCTCCAATCTACGTGGCTTCAGCTGCCACATTTGGGCCAGCTGTTACAGGTGAAGCAAGTCAGTTATTTCCCATGTCCTTGTGAGTTGTTCGGCTCACCCCTTTTGTGCTATGTCCAGCTGATGGCTGTTCGTTCTCGTTCCCTGTATTCTGGTTATGGGGGCATGGTTGGTATGGCCCATCCCATTCTATGCAGTTCACTTTCTATTCGCGATTGGCCTGGTCTAGCAAGACAGTGGTGCCAGGGCCTATTTAAATTCTGCCTTTTTGGTTGATGCTGTTACTTCTAAAATGCATGTGTCATGCATCTGTGGGTGAAAATGAATGATGATAATGACTTTACAGGTGGCAAATGCAGTTAGCGTTCCAAAATTTCCCTGTGCTTCTAAAACAGCATTTTTATAGCCTGTAATGACGACAAAGTGTTGGCGAAATGACTCTGAAAGGCACATTGGAATTCGGTCCATTCCATACAATAGTGGTCAATGGACCGCCACCATGTGCGTGCCTACCTGACAATTGGCCTCCTATGCGACTAGGCCACTCTGTCTCACAAACACCATACCTGCCCAATCATCCTGTGCAGTCGCTCAGGAACACCTGCAGGTCCTCGTTGCTGTTCCCCATGAAGGTAGGCAGCGACTGGAATCGGGCTGGTGTCTTGCCCGTTCCTGTTGGTGCTGAAACCACTGGTGCTGATGTCCTGGCCATCTAGTGTGGCAGAGGCCACACGAAGCCAGGGGTGGTGTGGGGCACCAATGGGTTTCCCTATGGTGCTACTGCTCCATCCACGCCCGTTGAATGCTCTATCGGGCTGGGGTGTCTATTTTCACTGTCCTCAGTGAGAGGGCATGGCACTGTTACTCGTGGTATGTTCGCGCACTGTTCGCACTGGAAACTTCGCGAGATGGTGTTTGCCACATCCCGTTGTGTAGTGCACTGCCAGTGCGTTTTTCGACTTTATTGTTCACATGCGATCGTTCCTGTTTGCCTGTGTTTACAATGCACTTGATGCACTGTCACAGTGATAACGCGTCTCCTGTTATCAAGTTGGTTGTACAGCACTGTTTGTTTACATTGGTCGCACAGAATTCGGCCGTAGTTATCTGTGATTGCATGCTATATTACTGTGAGGTACTCGGTATGGCAATTTTTGTGGCAAATAACGCACAGTATTTCCACGTTTCCAAGTCCTGCACATAAAAATTTCTTATCGCATGGTCGGTTGCGAAAATTACTTAATTGTGTATTGTCCAAAAATGTTTCTGTTTGATGTGTATTTTCCATAAATTGTTCTGTTCGCTGAACGAGTGTACACTGGCATGCGCATATGTTCAAGAGGCCGACGTTACCTCCTACCGCTCGTGGTCTCTTGCACTCAGTGCACAATGGTACCCATTTGCCAACATAGGTACTGCTCCAGGCATTGCCGATCCGTTCNGTGGTCTCTTGCACTCAGTGCACAATGGTACCCATTTGCCAACATAGGTACTGCTCCAGGCATTGCCGATCCGTTCCCCATTAGCCCATTTAATGTCTTCCTTTAGTCGCCACATGTTTGTTGTTTCCCGATACGGACAATTTGAATTCCGGAATGGATTCGGTTCAGTTACTCGACGCACGCACTTAATGCATACAATTTGTATATTTTTGTTGCTAGCACACTAATTCAATTTGGAAGCACCCAGCGCTGGTTCGCCAACGTGGCTCGGCGCGGTTGTCATGGTGACGGATGTTGTTGACGTTGCTGCTGCCATGTCGTCTCCCTACACGCACGCGCGGAGGGAGGAGAGTATCCCGATACCTCTAAAGGTGTTGACCAGGGGGGTGGTTGGGGCCGCTACACTCGCGAGCTCGCAGGTGGTGTGTTACTACGACCCCCTGCTCAGGAATGTGGTCAGGGGTGGTGTTCGCTGGTTGTCCTGCCCAGCAATGGCGGCCCTGGAGGATGCCTGCTTTGTTTGGTGCACTAAAATGACGGTTTGCCATGAAACTGAATTTTCACTTTTTGGTCAAAAAATTTTGTTTTAATTAAATTTTGCAGCTGAGGGCTGCTGAGCACTTTTATTTTAATGTCAGTTATTTTCTGTGGTGAATACTCATTGTATATATTATGTTAAAATGATTTGTATTGATATAAATATTGCTAGCAAGTCATGCTGGCTTCATGAAATTATCACGTGATCACTTGACAAAATTATTACGTGAATTTTAGTGCTCACTGCTTCCAACGCATTTCCTTGTTAGGAAAATATACTTATCACTCCTATAAAGCCCTTCGAATATTTTAAAAATCGAATTGTCGTGCCGAGCTCGAACAAAATTGAACACTAATTATAAGACTTTTCCTTAATAATGTTTTACATGTTTCGTAAAACATACATGGTGGACTATAAAATTGATTTTGCCCACATTATTTGTGTATTTGGTGTGATGAACACATGTACATATTCCAAGACTCTGAAGAATTTTATATTTTTTGCGTCCTGTAAAATATAATTAATGCACTCCTGATTCGAACTTGGAATTGCTGCATGTCAGCACAACCACGTGCGTGCAGCATGTTGCTATTGATCTGTGTTCTANCCTGATTCGAACTTGGAATTGCTGCATGTCAGCACAACCACGTGCGTGCAGCATGTTGCTATTGATCTGTGTTCTAGTGCTATTTGTGCGATGTACATAAAGACACTTAGATGTCCTTTTAGAGTTGGAGAGGATACAGTTACACTACATAAAACTCTAAAATGTAGGGATTTCTATAGGCGGCGGGCAAAAAGTATGGAGGATACGCATATCAGCAAGACACTGGAGGGAAGGGATGCGAGAGCCGAAAGAACTCTAGCGAACCTATGGACGAAGGATGTGGGAAGCAAAGACGAAAGTCCTCAACTAGAGCCAGGCAGTGTTCCATTTTGTAGCAGGACAGGACTATACAGGGTCCGGTACAGCCTCTGTTTTCAGCGCAATTGTAACAAGTGTATCTGTAGGCCCCAGACATTCCGAACCACGAAGGGAACCTAAAAAGACTGCCGGAAATGCCGAGAGCAAAGAATGCGCCAAAACCAAGGAGAAGGGGAACACTTTTCACCCCTGGACCGAACCCCTGCTAGCCATGTAGAACAAAGCGGAGAATGCCCGAAGAAATAGCGCTGCCCGAATTTTCAGACAGGCCCCATGAAGACCTGGTGTATTTTATAGATAATTGTGAACACACATTCAAGGTCGGCTGGATTCCTAATAAATGGTGGGTGCTGAAGGCACGAGAGCAGTTAAAAGGTGCTGCCCTTATCTGGTGGCAACAATTTGGCGAGTTTGTGACGAACTGGGAGCAGTTCGCTACCCACATGAACAATAAGTTCGCAGGAGATGAAGTCCTTACCACCTTAAGAACAGACTTTTACACACACAAACAACAAAGGCAGGAATAATCAGAGATTTTTATTAGGCGAAATGCGCAAATGTATTCCCACATCGCTCCCGAAAGTACCGAGGTAGAAGGAGTCCCTATCATTACCAAGTTAATGCTTCGACATCCGCGGGCGACGGGCATAGAGGAATTGGTGGAGAGAGCGATTGGGACAGAGCTCGATTACGAAGAACAGGAGAAAACAATCGTTCCCACCAGCCTGCAACCTGTACACGCGGCGCGAACGGCAGAGAATAACAGACCCACTAGAAGCGCAGAGGGACAATCCTTGCCGCCAAAGTGTTGGTTTTGCCCCGAGAGACACCTGCACCATGACTGTCCCACAGTGAGAAACCGCCTAGCAGCTGCTAAGGAAAAAGACACCACAGCTGGCCCCCTCGACATAGGGAAGGGGAACCGTCAGGGTGGGAGGAGAGAGTCGGGAAATGCCGCAGCCGGGACACAGAATCGCCCGTCTGCCCCGGCATAATTCAAAGGGTGGAACCAATTTTAACATTAAGTGATCTGAAGCCGGGAACACACGCACCTTGGATAGGAGTCCGCATAAATAACCAGGAGCTTAGGGCAGTACTGGACACGGCCGCAACAGGCAATTTCATCAAAAGCCAGCTGCTAACTCCTGAACAGAAAAGTCAGATAAAGAAAAACTCCAAAATAATTCAAATGGCCTAGTCTGAGTCACGACTAACCATAGACGGAGTTATTTCATTGCCAGTATCCACGAAGGTAGAAACAGTCCAAACTCAATTTTTTTGCGCCCTGCATTTAATGGAGGGGATTATCCTCGGGCAACATTGGCTAACAAGCAAAAATTGTATAATCGACTGTGGACAACAGTGCCTATATTTAGGCAAACAGGATAGGATGGTCATTAACTGGGAAGCCCCAATAAACCCGCAAAAATTACAAGAAATTTTGTAGTGAAGAGGTAAACCACCAACTCGGGGCTGACCAACTGAGGACATTATTGCGGATACTCAACACTCACATAGCAGTATTCAAGTATACCAGCAGATTAAATAAGACCACGGCCATTCAACATGAAATCTGGGTAACCGATGTTCGCCCTATATACTGCCGACCAGGTAACCCGTCTGCCTACTGCAGGCAAATAATATTGAACCAGGTAGCCGAGATGAAATCGCAAGGAATAGTGGAGCCAACTGACTCACCATATAACGTCAGAGTGGTGATTGTGCTCCATGTGAGCGCCTACCAGTTGACATATGTCGCGGGACACGTGGACAGCCAAGTCAACCCAGGGGACGGATCGCATTTACNGTGAGCGCCTACCAGTTGACATATGTCGCGGGACACGTGGACAGCCAAGTCAACCCAGGGGACGGATCGCATTTACACTTGTCAAGGTTGTGCCGAGTAAGAGCTGGCTTATCGCCGAAGAACCCAGAGGGCGCTACGTAAATACATAGGAAAGTGGGAGAAATTGCAGAGCCAAACAAGAGCACCTCTAGCTTCACACCAGAGAAAATGGCTGACTTGAGGGTGCAGGTCATCCCTCCTTCCACCAACAAGAACCATGGCGTGTGTAAGAAGTGCTTGGTACTGCACCCTCCTCCTCCCCCCTCCCCCACGAGAGAGACATGTGTAGGAAACGAGGGAGGTAGGCAAGAGAGGATATAAGCCAATTTACAAGAGAAGAGTGGTTCAGTATTTTATCACAGTGCCGAGAGAGACAGTTGGGTCGGAAATCGCGAGAGGACGTCGGAACGAGAGGAGAGCATCGAGGAGCGAACCCAGAGCAGCAGTCGAGCGGAGACGGCACCAAATGTGGGCCTCTTCCCAGGCCGCCCACATCGCTGGATCTCATCCACAGCCGACAACATACCAAGCACTACAAGCAGAGCTAAGTATCAAGTCGTCTTCCAAAGAAGCTCCCCCTCCCCCTCGATGTCGCCCACAGCAATTCGAGTTAGTTAAATAGAGTATCACACCTCGAAAGTGTTTCTGTATATTTAAACTCGAGACAATATAATCATCTGGTAAAGTGAAACACCGAAAGACTACCTTATTTATACACCTTCAACCTTCAAGGCACCTTATAGTCTGTGCTCGTTAACCTTAATTGTAGACCCTACGAACCATCTATACACCACAGATGGGGAGTAGCATTATGCCTTACCAGAGCACTACTTGTGTGAAGAATTTTGCGGAAATCGGTTAATTGGTCCCTGATATATGGCATAATTATCTTTATTTCCTTCTTTGATGCTATCGTACAAAACTACCACAAAAAAGAGTCTGTATATGAATTTTATAATTCATTCTGTCAACATAAAAAGATTGGTTGACCTTGCTAAAATATTTTAATATATGTGATAAATTTATATGAATTATTTATGAAACTGCCATTTTCAACACCATTGTCTGGCCCACTTAAACCATGAAAGTTTAAATTCCAATCTGAAGCATTTATAGTACGCACAATTTGGTGGAAATTAGTTGAACAGTTGGAGGAATATGGCGAAATGTTCAAATATTTTAAAAGGCACAATTTTGCAAATATATAGGAAAACTGCATATGTGTGTGCATAATTATAGATCTAATTAATCATTTTAGTGTACAAAATTTTGTAGAATTTTGTTGGCTTGTTTCCAAATACATATTATTAAAAAAATAATTTATATTAAGACCATTAAAAAGAACTGCCGCACCTGAAACATGTCAGTTTACCTTCAATATTATAGCGCTACTAGCGTGTAACATTTTGTGGGAATCGGTTGATTGGGCCTCGAGATACAAGTATGGCAAGAAACCTCCATATTTTTCAAGTGAAGATCTTCATAAATGGAGGACCAAAATGTTATATATTAATACCTTCGATCACTGCATTCCGACAGTGTACAAAGAGAAGCTAAATCAATTGTGTTTTACCTTCTTAAAATATACCAAATTACACCATCCGTCGCAGTACTAATTGATTTTTTTTTTNTAAATCAATTGTGTTTTACCTTCTTAAAATATACCAAATTACACCATCCGTCGCAGTACTAATTGATTTTTTTTTTATTTGGAAGGAATCTGACAATTTTTTCCCCGAGATTTGACATAGGAACTATTTACTCGTTATGCAGTATCAAAAAACATAGCGGACAAAATATGAATCGTGTAAATACAGTTCATATTTCTAATATATACAGCCACGATACAAAGATAAGTTGGAAATGATTACATGGTTTCGACGATATAGCATTTTAAGCTGAAATNTAAATCAATTGTGTTTTACCTTCTTAAAATATACCAAATTACACCATCCGTCGCAGTACTAATTGATTTTTTTTTATTTGGAAGGAATCTGACAATTTTTTCCCCGAGATTTGACATAGAAACTATTTACTCGTTATGCAGTATCAAAAAACATAGCGGACAAAATATGAATCGTGTAAATACAGTTGATATTTCTTATATATACAGCCACGATACAAAGATAAGTTGGAAATGATTACATGGTTTCGACGATATAGCATTTTAAGCTGAAATGACTATATATCCACCATTTTCAAAATATATGAATGACATACTTAAAACATACCATTTTACATCAGTTGCCGCAGTACCACTTGTTTGCCCAATTTCATAGGTATAGGTTAATAGTTTCCCGAGTTATGACATAATAATTTATTTATTCTTGTGGTGCTGCCTCAGCAGTCATATTTACTGCCAGCATACAAACTTAAGTAGAAGTTGATTTAATGGTTTCGACTATATTGCATTCCAAGCTAAGATGGCTATGTGGCCTCCATTTCGGAAAATATGTGCCTGACATGCTTAGTATATACCACTTAACATCATCTGCCGCACTAATAGTAGTTTGCCAAATTTGGTAAGAATCGGTTAATTGTTTACTCAGATATGACATAAAAACTTTATTTATGCACGTGGCGCTGCCTTACAAAATGGCTCACAAAAGTGGCTATGTGCTTGCATATAAGATGCTTGTATTAGATACTTTCATCATACAACATTTGGTAAAATTGTTTAAATAGTATGGTAGATATACTAAGGAAACATAAAATATGTTTATGTCCGCTATTTGGAAAATATGCTGCAAATGAAGTTCAATTGCTTAAGTTTTCCGGCCTATCGTAGTGTTACCTACATACCAAATTGGTTGAAAATTGATTTGAATAGTTTTCGAGATTCAATATAGAATCTTTATTTATTCACGTGGTGAATTAAAAATGGCGGACTAAAATCAATAACCGTCTGAAAAT
This sequence comes from Clitarchus hookeri, assembly GCA_002778355.1. Classification (NCBI taxonomy): domain Eukaryota; kingdom Metazoa; phylum Arthropoda; class Insecta; order Phasmatodea; family Phasmatidae; genus Clitarchus; species Clitarchus hookeri. Next base: position 41,222 of record NQII01001661.1, read on the forward strand.
TACATTTCCAAATTATGCTCTGCCAGCATACAAAATTTGGTTTATATCTGTTCAGTGATTCCCGAGATAGGACATATCACCCTAAATATTAGATTTGCCGCCATTTTGAATGTGAGTCTCGCAAGTGGTCGAAATCTATCAAAGTCAGGTGTAGGGCTTACTTACTATGTACTGTATGCATACTGACTTTGGTGAAATTCAGTTGACACATNGGGGGGGGGGGGGATACACACTCGTATAAGCAAACACACACATAGGCTCTGCACGTTAAAGTGAACACTTTTAAAGGTCCTCCAAACAGACGTTAACCACTTACAAATATATTTTATTGCAGTCTCAGACATTAATTTTTGAGAGTGGTGGAAAGAATACAGTATTTTTATTACTCACATTGCAATTTTTATATTAAACAGTTGCGGAAAAGTAGAAATTTGATGTATTGAAAATTTTAGCAGGGTGTTAAAAAGTGCTTAGTTTACCATAAATAGCCTACACACACAAACACACAGACGGGAAATTGTTCTCGAAGTCTTTCTTTCCTTCGGAATATAGGCTATATATATATATATATGTGTATGTGTATATATATATATATCTCTGCACGCTTGTCAGAAAGGCTTGAAATGCAAGCTTTCACTAGCGTGTGACGAGTAATGCGTGGACACGGACTAGCGGCCAAACGAGTGGTATGAGACATGTAATATGTAGGCAATTGCGAGCACCGGTCCCCTTCTTGCTGTAAGGTGACAGGAGAGCATAAGCACATGACACGAGTTTTTGCAGACAGCGGCAACGATACGATCAGCGCCCCAAACGGTGAAAAAACACAACTCTCGCCTCGAAAACTTACATTCAGCGCATTAATGTTGCATAAAGTTTATCTTCAAAAAATAACTCTTTTTATACCCCTTTATACTCAGTATCATAATATTTTTTGAGTCATTTTTACTATCAGGGCTGATAGGTTATACTTATATCGTCTTGCTTAGAGACGGGCACTTAAATGTAGACTGAATCAGCAGAAATTTGTTATTTGAATAATTAATAGCCGTATATATATTGTTTTTTAATTAGTCTGAAGTAAACAAATTAAGGGACATTTGAAGACATTTTTTACCATATAAATTTTTTCTGGTATGTGTGTATTATTTTCTCACAAATGGAGGATGCCTGCGGTGCACCACCATACGATTTGTCCTATTTTTATATTGCAACTAATTTCACATAATTTACATTGCCACAGCCTCTTTCCTTGTTTCCAGCGATTCACACTCCTTTTCATTTGTAATGCATACACCCATTCTCCCTTAATACTTTGGCCAGGAAAACCTGCTAGATATACCCGCCAGATAAGCCAACACTTTTTTTTTTTCAAATGAGAGATTATNATGAGAGATTATATATATTTAAGTAATATGAATTTTCTGTATAACCTTAAATCTATTAAAGCCATACTTATTTTCTTATTAATACATTGAGGATGCACAAAATTTATTACTTAAGTTACTCTCTGATATTAACTGAAACTTTCACCTCATTGGAAATCACATATGAAGTATTTTTTTCTTGTCCAGTATCAACAATTTGACAAGTATTTAGTGTTGACTGTTAAGGAAAATGGACAAGCATAGCATGATTATTTTAAAAAGTGACATTGTGAAAAATATTGCCAAAATAAAGACAAATTAAACTGTCCAAAACTACTAAATAAATGGAGTAATATGCATACCTATATTGTCGATAGTGCACTTTATCTTGTTAAAAATTTCCTACATTTAAAATTGTATGCTATTTGTAGTTAACCAGAGGGCAATTTATTTCAAATATACTTTCTTGTGTAAAGAATGCCCAGTCAGTGCATTGATATTTATACCTACTACAGAAAAATACTTGCCTAGAAAACAGACTTATTCGAAACGAATTCCAATATTCCTGAGTTCTTCGCACTGTCAGAATGAATTCAATCAATCTTCTTTCAGCATAATCGTTATATAAAGATACGAATCTTATTTCTCTCCTGCTATTAAACATCTAAGGAAGTGATAAAAAAAATTTTTTGTCAGTGGAATCGGCACCTTTTTTTTTTTTTCATGATCCACTAACTGAAGATATACTTGTGCGCTTTTTTTTATCAAATGCAAAAATTGCTTACAGTTTTTCGTCAAGAAAAAATATATTTTTTTAAATCAGTGTAATAATACAATCTAAAACACACACATACATATACAGTATGTATATGTATATATATATATGGAGAGAGGGAGGGATGGAGAGGGTGGAGGGTTATCCTGAACTACAGGTACAAATGCTCTGAGATGATTCCATATTCAAACAGGGATATAAAACACATTATACGATCAATAACCTACAGTAATTCGTAAGGGTGTTAGGTAACATTGAAAATCAATATTTCGAATGGGTTTAATTGAAAATAATAAAACATGCTTGAGATGAAAGGCGAATAACTGTTGTCTTGAATCGAGATATAAATCTGCGAATCATTGCTGGGTAATAACATCCCCATTCATTGAGAAAATAGGGGGTCGCATGTTGTTGTCCAACAAATGTGTGTAACCCTTGGGTGTTAATAGCTTTTTTTGAGGTCATGATCATGTTTCCATTAATGTACAAGAAACATTGCCTTGGTGTAACTCCTCCGGCGAATGGTTGACAAAGAAACAAAAAGTTTGTAAGGGTCCCTGGCAGGAAACCAACTGCACCCTTACTGTCGTAGCATGTTTCTCGATAGCCATTATCCTGAGAAAGTTATCCATGCATCGGTTTTTAAACATTAATTTAAACTTTATCAGGACAACATTAAAAGACATAACACCCGAGGATTAGACGCTTTTGGTGTATATTATCATGGCACCTCATATGTNTTTTTGAGGTCATGATCATGTTTCCATTAATGTACAAGAAACATTGCCTTGGTGTAACTCCTCCGGCGAATGGTTGCCAAAGAAACAAAAAGTTTGTAAGGGTCCCTGGCAGGAAACCAACTGCACCCTTACTGTCGTAGTATGTTTCTCGATAGCCATTATCCTGAGAAAGTTATCCATGCATCGGTTTTTAAACATTAATTTAAACTTTATCAGGACAACATTAAAAGACATAACACCCGAGGATTAGACGCTTTTGGTGTATATTATCATGGCACCTCATATATTCTCAAGGAATATGGATGTTGTTACCCAACAACCGTTCGCAGATTTCAGATATCGATTCGAGACAACAGTATCCANTTCTCAAGGAATATGGATGTTGTTACCCAACAACCGTTCGCAGATTTCAGATATCGATTCGAGACAACAGTATCCACGGAATCGTACTTTTATCTCAAGTAGGTGTTATTATTGTGAATTAATATCATTTGATTTATCGCTTTTCAAGGGCACACATATCCCATACGTATTACTGTATGACATAAATAGAAAGAATTTTTATCTCACTTGGCATTGGGAATCTACTCACAGCATTTGTACATTTATTTCAGGATCATTATGTATATTTTTAAGCCAGAAATTAACAATCCTTCAGTTGTCAGCTATAAAGACTAATGGATTTTTGAAAAGAAAGTGACGACACGTACACATACCATTATTCTGTAAGGAATCAGTTCCGTCTCGAGGTTACGAATTTTCTTAACAATTAGGTTACACTTTTGGCCTGTTTGCTCTTTTCATGGATATTATGAAATTAATAAATTAATACAGAATTACTTGCCTAATTTCCCCAATTGTTAAATACAATTATACTCATTAACTGACCATTATTTTGTGATAGTAAATGTAAGAATGCTGTAATACTTTGTGCAAATGTTACGCCTTTTAAAACGTAGATCCAAGTTTAATAAGTTGGCTACATGCATATCATTCCTACAAATGCATCGATAAATATGAATTGTTGTAGATAAAGGAATATCTGAAATATCTGTGAAATAATGATGGTAAAAATTTGCCTGGCTATATAAATACGTAGAAAACAATGAGAAGGGCCTCACTTACAGGCTGGAGATGAAGTCAAATGATGGACTTGGTACTGCCAATCATCAGCGTTCTGCCGTCCTGGTGGACAACCACTGCTGACTTCCAAGAACTTCATTGTCCCCACCATCTCGGTTGAGGTATAATTTACTTCCATGTGCCATGTACCGCTTGGTAGTGTGGATGCCGGCGTGTTGCAGTGTCCGTCAAGAATATTTACAAGCTTTTGAAAAATATCTGCAAATCTATTTCCTAATTTAAGATTTGATCATCATCGTAATTTTCGCGTACTGCTACTAAAAAATATGCGATAAAATTATTTTATTAGATTTCTTCGGAAGCTTGTAAATTACGCATTTTCGAGTACGTGTTTCAGTAGTTTAAAACTGTAAAACTAAGTAAAGCTTGAAAACGTGATTTAGAGAAAAATAGGCATTTCNGTACGTGTTTCAGTAGTTTAAAACTGTAAAACTAAGTAAAGCTTGAAAACGTGATTTAGAGAAAAATAGGCATTTCTATAATTAGTTTATAGCTGATTACCTTACCTATGTGAAATAACTGTTTCATTGTTTGCTTTAAAATAATTCATTTTAAGCAACAATAAAACAAGCCTATTTTAGAATGAAGTCAGTATTCTGTAGTTTAAATTTTAGACTTCGTAACTTTGTGTTTGCTTTGTTGTTATTGTCAGCTAGAAGTCGTGTGAAAAAAAAATTATACAGTTGTCAGGATTAGTTTGTATATTTAATTAGTTCCTGAAATGTTTTTAAAAAGAGTTAAGTGTTGTAGCATTAGTTAATGTAATAGATACCATAGTTTTAATACAATATGTATTATAACAAGCAAGAATTATACGGATTGCAAAATAATTGACTAATAAATACAATAACAAGTTCAGTTTTTCAAAAATCTGAGTGTACTTTACAACAAAGAAGTAAGTCTTGATTTCGTTGGTTTTTTTCTTTTGATGTTTACAACTTATTCGTTTGTGTGTATGAAAGGTAGTTGAACATGTTACATATACTCGCATATGTGTTTTGAGTAACTACATAATTTACCATAGACTGTGCGTGGCTGATCGAAGTGCATGTATTTATTGAAGATAATATAAAATAATGGTATTAGGATGACATACGGAAGCTAAGAGACTAAACTCCAGATATAAGAAAGTATGTCATCCATAAATAACATTTATATTTCGCTAACTATTTATATTTACTTTAGATTTATTATCAAAAATATAAAATTTCACCTTCCAAGAATAATCATATAAATGCACTGTGCCAAACATTAACTACCTCTGCTTAAATTGTGGAAACAACATAGAGAAATAAGGCATATAATTAAATAAGCATATGTCTCTTTCAGACTTTATATCGAACATGTGACTGCCGAAGGTTGATGACATCTTACAGTGGACAGTGTATAGATGCCACTTCATAGTAGGCGAAGCAGTTTCCAGAGAGTGTTGGTTGGCAATGACACAAACAGTGATAGACATGCCAGATCATGGGTCGTGAAAGTTTGTGTATAGTAAAATGGAATGTTATTAATGTGCAAAGAAGACACACGTGATATTAATTTAATGGTGCACTAGTTGCAATCACACAGTGGCGAACAGTTCTTATGTAGAAACTTTTCCAAAATTGGCTGCTCCCCAACAAAATGTCATTCGAGAACCTCGGTCTGAATTTAAATTAAACCGGTATTACCTTACTCTACATACTCGGGCGTGGCAGGCCTCGAAGAGCTAGAACAGTGGATTTAGACAATATTACTATTCATCCAATATGGCAATAATTATATCCATAATGGCGACAGCGCATGTGACGTCATCCAAGATGGCAGACATTTTTAACTCCGATGCCAGATCCACTTGTGCTAAAGCTGGCCAATATATACTACAGAGAACTGATGGCAAACCAGTATGTTTTGGATATTTTGCACCTAATGCACTTCTCTTCGTGCTATAGATATAATGGCCAATTATACAACATGATAATGGCCGTCCACAAATATCGCGGGTTTCCCAAGACTACCTTCGTTTTGTCGTTCTGTCGACAGCTTTTATTAGCCAGCCTGTTTCCAGATATGCAGTCTAAGAAAAATTTTTTTAGCCGGATGGAATGTATGTATTTAGCTAGAGACTCATAGAACTTCCAAAACTGTGATTTCTATTTAGTTTCATTCCACATGATATAGCTTGTTTCAGGTTTCTGTGATGCCTTTGTTTAATAATTCATCTTGACTTCAAGTGTCGTCGGAAACTGATCCTGGTGGGCACTGGACCACAGGCAGGAAGGGACTTTGTGTTCCTCATGCAGGATTGTGGATACTCGACGTTGAATCCCAATATATAAACCACATCAGCATCGTCGGGCACAGATATGACATTGATGTTTGTGTTCTTGGCCCAATTAAATGTATGCACCAAGAATGGCAACGACATAGCCTATCCGTATAGTTTTTTGGCATCCAGATATTGTATGAATGTACCAACTTGTTAGAATAAAAATTCCCGGAAACATATTGTTTAGATTAACAGTTTGACTTTATACACTTTGAAATGCCGCCACAGATGCCTTATTCGACGAACATGCGTATATCATAATGCGTAAACAATTGCATATCTACTCCCATCATTTACACAATGGTTTCGAAAGCGAACGCCAGGGCACTGCCGTAGTGGGCAAAGTCTAAATNATATCTACTCCCATCATTTACACAATGGTTTCGAAAGCGAACGCCAGGGCACTGCCGTAGTGGGCAAAGTCTAAATTATATGTGGTAATGCACACGTTTCTGATATTTTCTAAGACAGAGGATGGGTATATCTATCTTGAGGTACAAGTCAGAATATTCGGCTAATATAGTGCAGCCGTGTGTCACCAGCATAGTCTGGAAATGAGCATAGAATTCTCCGCTGATGCCAGTGTTGGTCGTGCTGTTGTGGAATTCTTCTTGCTGGGGCATCTGCGACTATTCCAAATTACGTTAATTATCGATGTAGTCGTATGGACATATTCATTTGCATGTGTGATGAGAGACAGAAGGTTGGGATTTAAATAATTTTGCATGTACGTTAATTTAGATGCTGATAATTATTCGGCCAAGAAAGCGAGATTGTGGGCAATGAATCACAAAGTGTCGATGAAACGTACTGAAAATCTGTCTCCGAGAGGCTTGAAAAATATGATTATTCTCTCGGGAGTGCGTGGAGTTATGTACATGCCTTTTGTGTCGTAATCCAGCAACCGGATGAACAAGTTTTCGTCATATGAAAAATTGTGTAAAACACGACAAAATATTTAAGTCTTCGATGCAGCAATTTGCAGATTTTATATGTGGCCCTAATATACTTGCCACTCAAATGGTTCTGATCTCCGACTTTGTAATTTTCATGTTTAAATATCTCATGACATTAAATGCATGTCGTAGGGGGTGAAATGCTCACTTTTTTTGGCTGGTGCAAGTAGAGTTATCTTCGAGCTAGTAAACATGTTCTAAACTTATCACCCAATATCTACTATCGTGCCATTAAAATTCTTATCGGCATCTTCCCAATGTATAGTATAGACTATGCAGGCAATGGAGATATAAGCGATTCAGGAATTACAGAACTATATATTTTGACATAAATGCTAATACTTCAAGCTTGTTGCTTTTGATATCCATGATTTTGGTTTGTCTGGGGCACGAATAGCAAAAATAATGGGTTTTATAAATATTTTGAAATCTGCACACACGGCGATTAGTAGCAATCTGCACCATAATTTATTTATACATATTATAAATAATTTATTTGTGTAAACTTACGAGAAGCAACAGCCAGAAGAAACTGCGTAAACACAAAGTGTTGAACATACAAAGGTAGCTCGACTATGAATAACAAGGTGGAAACCTACCAATACAAATATATTTAATCAATAAACCTTCACCATTCGTAGCACGGAAACCTTTTTGTGCAGAGTGCATGACAGCGCCGAAGAGAACGATAGGAGGTGGAGATGGAGCATCGATGGAATGTTAATGGTGGAGGCATTGGGATTATAACATAAAAACAGGCCAGCCTACAGAAACGTCTGCCACATGAAAAAATCTAGTACAAACAGCCGGGAATCGAGAGAAATCTATCTACCACAGATAATTGTAACTAATGTATTTTTATTTAAATGAAGTAGCAATTTTTCCATTCCACTAAATTTCCCAAACAGTTTTTTGGACCTATTAATAAATTATGATTCACTCACATATATATATATATAAAGGTAAAAATGACGAGGAGCTTCCCATATGTCAAAATAAATATTATAATTGTAAACTCATGACTCTTAGATTTATAAACATCTAATATGCATATTTCGAATAACTACAGTCAGAAAACACCGTTTTACAAGTTATAACTGAATGATAAAAAAAAGTATTTAAGGCTCCCACAAACAGACGCGGTACGCGGCGCGGTGCGGTCGTGGTGCGGGGAACAAGAACTGTTGGCCGCCGCCTCCAGCAGCTCGCTGGCGGGGCCGGAGCGGTACCTCTTGAGTGGTGGTGCTCTCTGTGGAGTAGTGAGTTAACTATACTAACGTAGCAAAATAATATCCTTTCGGTGACTGTCTCAGAACGTCAGAATTTTTGGTACGTGTGACTGTGTTAAAAGTTTTTCAGCACATAATGGATATGGATATTTTAATAAATTTTGTTAAGGAACATCCTTTTCTATACGATGTAAGAAACTTACTGTACAAGAACACGAAATATAAGAACAAACTCTGGTCAGAACTTGGAACAATTGAAAATTTAAGCGTTAAGTAACATCCGTGTATACTTTCATTGGGTGAACGCAAAAGTAAAAAAAAAAAATCCCAGTTACTGAACACACAAAAAATAAGTTGTATTTTTACATAAGGAAGATATACGTTTCATTACAATTAACATTCAATGTTATAACATTTGTGTACGTATTCAAATGAAAACTTACATAGTGAAATGTGTATTAGTTTCAATTCTTTATATTTTTGTATACAAAATCTTAACAAAGTCATAGATATATTGATTCAGAGGTATATAATGTGCCTATTTGTGTGTGTGTTAATTTTCAGGCAGTGGAATATGTATTTACAACTTTCTGTCAGAGTAGCAAATTTTTTTATGAAATAAAGATATATGAAATCAAATATGATATAATTTTCACAGACATGATTTATTCAGCAGAGATATTTACAAAACACTTACAAAGGTGTCACCAGTTCACCTGTACATATAAAATCAACATTATATATATTTTTTGCATTGATTCGAATACTTGTTTCATAACTGTTATAATAAGTATTATACAATTAGTAAATGCTGGACAGATTGTCGATATACAAGTTGGAAAACTAGTCTGTGACACATATTCTGTCAGAATAGGTTGAGAAGGAAGTCGTCGTCGCTGCCGTCTACACTAAGCAGTACCTGTCTCATATGATGCTTTGCATTTGTTGCTGCTGCGACTAGACTCTCGAACTGCTGTAGCAAGCATCGAATCAACATCCTTCAGGGGGCTATTTTCTTCTGTAGCAGATTCTGGAACGGATGTGGTAGATGCCTTGATGATGGCTACTTGTAGGTTCTGGTGACACACCAGACATCAGGATCGTGGAGCAATCCGGCAAATTCAGAGGCAGGATTCTCATAGCATGTGCTACAACTTCTTCCGGTGAGCACGGTAATGGAGTATCTTCATGCAAGTATAACACTGAGCACTGAACATAAGTAATACAGTCAATAGTATTTTGACATGACTCNATGGAGTATCTTCATGCAAGTATAACACTGAGCACTGAACATAAGTAATACAGTCAATAGTATTTTGACATGACTGAAACGTTATTGGTTCATGAGCAAACAGAGTATGAATTACAGGTAGTGTAAGAATACACATTCACTCATTAGCAGGACCATTCCAGTATGAGTACATAACCCTACTCAATTAAGGCTCCGCACTTACATAGTGATTTGCTGGATGAAATGCTGCCATCATTGTTAGTCTGCTGTCTGCAACAAACTGAAGGATCGTAGGTCTGGCGAGTCTCTTTAAAAATGTCATTCTGACAGGCCATGACNTCTGCTGTCTGCAACAAACTGAAGGATCGTAGGTCTGGCGAGTCTCTTTAAAAATGTCATTCTGACAGGCCATGACAGAAAACCATGATGTCATCGGAAGATCTCGACCAGTACAGACAAGATCCTGGAGATGATGTCACAGCAGGCTTCGAGACACTTACACTTGCTTCTAGAAATAATTTTGCCTTCTACAGTTACTCCATCTGTTTCTGATTGCACAGTCTGGGTTTCGATGACCATAGTGGTTATCTATTTACACAGTATATTTTGGGTGAACAGGGAAAGGTTTACAAGTGCTCACTGGAGAGCAACCTACATTCTTTATGAATAGTCTTCTGTTAGATGATGCTGCACTCTTCACTCCACCAAAATATATAGCCAGAGACTATGTTTTGTAAGAGGAAGTCTATTCTGTTTTCAAATTGAAATTAATAAATGTCTTGGAATTCCGCACATACATAACAGGGTCGTCTCCACTTGCTGGTAGCTCATTGTTTGGACAGATATTAAAAACAGCACATCTTTCTAGAACATGATATGGAAATGTTTGAGTGTGGAAACCATCGCAAAAGCAATAATAGACCCACATATTATTCATACCATCTCATACTTGTACTTGCTCAAACTCACACATAAGTTTGAAAATTACTCTTATGTAACAGACAAAATATCATTCGTACTTGTCCACTTTATCTGGCTGGAACAGCACATACTCACGCTTGTCGTACATGCTGCTGCCACGAACGAGAATTGTTTGATGTCTGTGCCCCAGTTCAGAATGAAGATTCTGAATATACTTCACAAGTCAGTGGCAAGCACATCGTCTTCCATGTCTTGCGGCCTCGGTTCATGATCGTGGTATGCTGATCTCCATCACAATACTCGCTCTATCTTGTAATGTCATCACTTCCAAGTCTACATAGCTCATAGCTGATACTCTGATCAAAGCATTTTTTGAACTGCCGTTCTTCGTTTGCTAGAGAGATTAGTGAATTCGTGTATGTAGGTGTTACACTTCCTGTGCATATACTGTCTGGATGTAGGTAATGGACAGGACAAGTGATGAATCTTCACTTTATCGGAAAAAATAATAAGCACTTTACGTTGTTACATGTTATCTAATGTTCAATACCATTACGTGATTCAAATTGCTCACACAAGCCAGGTGATTTAAAATGTACTTTGCAGTAGCCAATTGTCACATCTTTGTACTTGTGAACGCCCATTGTTTTGAAAGCCATGTACATGATGCAAGATACTTCTGAGACCATTATTCAGAGGAGGTACTATCTTTGCCACGGTTGAAGATGAATTAACAATATTTAACTCTCATCAGTTTATATACACTCAAACTATTTTCTGTTTAAACAGACCTGTCCAGCATACCTAATGAAAATTCAATATCATGAAAAATTTTGCCATTAGCTATGGGTTTCATCCCACTGTTTGTCATGTACACAAATGCAGAATCGTTAAGTTTCTTCAGATCCTCTTCCTTAATGAAATGCACATACCTTTTTGCCAGATAAAATTCTGAACTCACCATCCAACAAACAGATGATGCTCTTCCCATAGGTTGGGTTGACCTGCTGGAAATCTGTTGTTCTGTACTTCTTACCTATTTCCACTTCACTGAGCCTTCGGAACTGCACACCATGATTAAATTTTTCGAAAAGTGCAATCATGACGATTGTAGCTGTTCGAGCACTGGCGAGAGAATGAAGACTGGCAGACACCAATGTTGCGGCACTGCACACTCTCCTCCCTTATACTCACACAACAATCACGTAATCGCATAACAAGGCTCCACGCGCGTAGCAGCAGAGCATTCCCATGAGGGCAGGTCCAGTCATGTTCAGACTTGCAGAGCCGACTCACAGCTGCGACCCGCATACATCATCTTTAGATTTAGCAGATACTGGCAGTCATAAATTGTTTGCAAGTCGACAAATTTTATTTTATCATTGCGGTAAATTCTTTACCTCTTCATCTGCTCAGTGCCGGCCACAAAGATGACGTCATTATAATGTCATTTTGTTGGGTTCATTTTTTATTTTCTCATATTCCACATCTCCATCTTCCCAGTGCAGTACTTGGAAATTATTATTAGACCATTTATTTATATTCTTGCTTTTGCATCTAGCATATTATCTGAGAATGGAGGTAGGAATTTGCATGACTTTGTGCTGTCATCTTAGTAAGTAATACAAATTTCCTTAATTATGTATCCCATCAGAGATATGAAGCCCTGCACATTAACGGGCATGATGGAGGTTGGTAGACAACTGAGCGGTTTTCATAAATTATGTATATATTGTAACAACTTTATCTTTTACATTGTACATTGCCAAGCGATCGTGGATTACGAGAGCATAAGCTTGAGTTTTGGTAGGTATGTTCTCCGTATCCATCATTTCAATTCTGCAGTCTATAACACCTGTGTTTATGTGATCATCATATTTTCTGATATCAAATACCAGGAGTGGTGCACTGTTCATGAACTCATTTGGTTCTGAAGTCGTCAAAGCTTCGTATCCGTAATCCGATCTTTGAAATTCAGCAAACATTTTATATGTCAATATATGATCTATTAATGAAGTCGGTGTTTAGGTCCACATAGAGAAAACTTAAAGAGTTCAAAAACACTAGCATTCTTTATCTTGATGTGGTCGAACTTAGAGTGGTCTGCACCAATAGCATTTTGTCTTCCTGTCTGAAATGCTAGAATTATGTATCGTGGTTTTTCCGTAGCAATACTCGAGTTAACTTTCTAATTTACATTTTGAGACTATATGAGGGTCGGTTATGTTTCCAAGCTCCACGAGTGAAATGCCACTTCTACATTCCTTCCTTTCTCGACAAACTTCAGCAGTCTGATTCGCTCTTGCATTTTTACTTGGACGTGCTGTAGAAGCCACTTTATGGATTGTAGTGATAGTTATACAACTTCTGGATTTTCTGCAGTATCTACAATAGCAATATTTTGCGTGTTTCCTAAAAGTATCACCAGGTCATGTTTAGAATTCACTGCTATATGTTTGTAGCCCTCGGCGCATCCCAGCAATGTAGAGAGTGGAATGTATATTTCAAATATTGCACTTTGATAAACTAGTACTTTGCAATCCGTTTCGATTTCCCATCCACTCATTTTGGCTGCGGGTAGTTGGTTTCTTGTAAGAGAAAGGTAGTTCATCATGGCAGTAATACCTACATCTCTTGTCTCATCGATCTCGACACCATTGAATTCGTAAGATATTATTTTTAATCATGAAAAATACACAATTTCGAATTATATTGGCAGTTTCAGGTACATCAACTCCATCCTTCGTAAGCATACCTCGAAATCTCAAGAAAGAGTTGCAAGGTAGTGTATAGATAACTTGGTTTCGCACCCATATTCGAACCTCAGACGATAGCAGGTAAGGCTCAGGTAGGTACGGTGAATAAGTATGAAATTCGGTCTTTGTGATCGCATCTTTATAGTTAACTGGCTCCTCTATATTCAGTATTTTTGTCTCCATTATTGCTGACTCAGAACCCATAACTCTTCAAGAATCTGATATTAAGTGTGTTAACACACTGATGGCTCTCGTTGTACTGAACTTTTGCTTGGCATCGATGCATGCTTTTATATGTTTATTCTTAAAATTCAGTCCGAACTTTCTTTAAATGTAAGCATATCATTATTTCTTCGGCTCGGAAATTTATCAAATAGTCTTCTTGGTCAACTACACAAACGACAGTACGATACAATCGGTGCGTAAATAAGAGATTTTGGAACATTTACTAGTTTAAAGCTTGGAGGAACCATTGTTGCACTCGATTGCAGTTCACTCTCATAACATTCATTGGCATCAAATTTACTGGAAATGTTGATTCATGCACTTAAGCACTCTTGTACATTTTGTGTCCGAATCCCAACATGGAGGCTAGCACATTTTTCTTGGTAAAATCAATATCTGTACTGAAAATCATCTCACTTTTCAGAGTGTTTAAGTTTCCTCATAGTAAAAACATTACATCTGGCTGCAATTGATGTTTGAGGTACAATGCAATATCATCCATCTCATATGAACTTGTAAGTAATGTAATTTTTTTCACGATATTATTTTTAACTTCATGAAATTTACAATTTGAAATGTCCACATTGGGCACTGATAAATATGTTTGAAAATCGATAAATGCCGCAGATCATGANGAAATTTACAATTTGAAATGTCCACATTGGGCACTGATAAATATGTTTGAAAATCGATAAATGCCGCAGATCATGATCCTTCCAAGATGAGTGCTGGGAAATGCACAGAGCATAGTTTCGAGCTCTTGCCAATGAAGATAAAAGTTGCATACATGACTGATAACAGCACATGTATGTGTCTGCTATGTTATTAACTGTTTTGCCAACAAGCGAAGATATAGGTGGCTACAGTTCCACTGAATTTGCAACTGTTCGGTTAAGTAATTGTAATTTATTTCCATGTCATGAAAACGATTGCACACATCCATTGGAGGACAAAGGTTTCCAAAGCTGTCATAGTAGTAGAAATTTTTTCTATTTCTCCTGTAAGCGACCCAATGTGTCCCAGGACCACTACTATCGCCTAAATGTATGATTCCACATTTATTTCTCTTAGGTTTTTGCTGTAGGCCACAACATAGAAACTCGATAGATATATGCTGTTTTTTATATTTGTGCATTTTTTTCAAGTCTATGCTAGTAGGCGGTCCGTTATGTAATTTATTTATTATTGCATCTTTTCTTTCCTTTGCCTGGTACTTTTTCCACCTCCTGTAGCGTACTGTCTTAGGTAAAGTCCGTTACTGTTTTTTGCTCCTTGTGCAATAGCTTCTATTTGCTTGTTGTGCAGCAGAGCTTCTGCAAGCTGCTGCCCTTGATTTTTCGAAGTATTTACTGCAAATGCAATTTTTATAACTCCTCCGATCAGACCCAGTGCTGCAAGTTCTGGTAGGAGGAACGGTAGGAAGCGACTCTGCTTCTTTCCCATTCATTCTTTCCTCTGTGTCTTCCTTTTATATTTTTCTTCTGGTTGAGCTGCAAACCCATTCAAAGTTTAATTTTCGTCTACATTATTTTGGACACGCTCCAGGCACCTACTCATTGTCTTTGTCGACAAGAATAGCACCGGCTTTGTGCCTGTCTCCCAACTTGTTACTAGTGTGTGAATGTTATCGCGTTACTTGCAGGCATTATCAAGTTGATTCACACCATCACCATGTGCCAAACGTTTTGCAAGCTTTGTTACAGGTCTGCAGAACTTGTACCCAGGAATATGTGCTTCGAATGTAAGGTTATTTATAAGCGTTTGACCAAGCCACGACCGCTCTTAACCTCACCTCTACGACTCATCACAATGTACTGTTTCCAATTATATAAAATCAGTTATTTATCGAATTTTTGAGTCAGTATTATTCTAGACTTCGAATAGTACAGAAGTAAAGTACTAATGATACATCTACACTGTCGCTTCTGTGGTAAAGTATTTACAGCTTTGCACAGTGTAATCAGACATGAAGCAACTACATGCAGGATGACAATTTCAAGAATGTCATTTCAGTGCAACTTCTGGTAGATACAGTTTACTCGAAGTGATATTTTAAAGAGACATAAAAATTTTGCGATACTGATTCTGAGCTAATGCAATTAAATCCTAGCGGGCCGCCATTGTNTATTTTAAAGAGACATAAAAATTTTGCGATACTGATTCTGAGCTAATGCAATTAAATCCTAGCGGGCCGCCATTGACACCACATGCTCAACCATTGTCACCACACACTCCACAATTGTCACCACAATTAGCCTTGCACACACCACAATTAGCACTGCCTCGCACCACAATTAGTACCGCACATACCGCAAAATAGTAATGGTAGCATACATATCGTCAAGCAATATATTAATCTTCTCATGCATATTCCTGCAGAGGAATAAGTCGTCTCTGATGAATCAAGAAACTGAAGCTTATTTCCGAATAAAGTGCGATGCATCATAACCGGTCCTTCAAACTGTAGAAAAACATGCATAATGCTAAGTTTGCTGGAGGAAATTAATGGTCTTTGTTTCGAGAATGTGTACTTATACTCTCAATCTCTACAGCAGCCACAGTACTAGCACCTAACCCAGATTCTATGGTCTGTGGAAGTACTAGGTTATTTTGCATTCAGTGACATTTAAGATGTGCCTCCTAATGAAACTTTACCAATCTTCATACATATTTTCGATGATGTAGCATGTGAAAAATAGTTGTGCATTCAAGAATATGTCTGCATGGGCGATATGTAAAACTGGGTTCGTTTTACCTTTGTCAAACTTATGTATACCAAAACAATTACTACATGACAATGCAAACATGTTGGTTTTGTTTCAAATTGATGATTGAAACTTATGCCATGTTTATTCAGATCCTGTTAATACATACATTATATTTAAAAAAATTATAAGATGTGTGCATGTTTTGGAGTGATCCTAATGGTTTCCTCTTTATAATCAAATATTTTCTCCTACTTAAAGGGTGCTACAGACCAGCATTTGATGATTTCATAATCATACATCATTGAGATATGAGCTACATCATATCAAAATTTGGCCATAATTGTCTGGAACGAAAGACGGAAAGCTGTTTCTTGCCCACCGATGATGGTAACTGCAGCGCCGAAGGGAAGAAAATTAAAAATGTAAGCAAACCAAAGGAAGACAAAGATACTGTTAACAAGGCTCATGTCTACAGCACGAATGATGACTTGATTTCTTTAATACAAAATGTGCTGGAAAGACCAAGTAATGATGTTAAATGTAGCATAAATGATATGGTTATTAAATTCAGGGTTATCCCTATGGATGTGGAAACTTTGATCGAGAGGAAAATCGGAAGCATAGAAGCCCTATTAAAGAGTAGCAGTGACGATGTTCTGGATGAGATAATACCTCGCCTAAAACACTAGAAAACACCATTGATTATTTCGAAAACATGCTGATATCTGTTTCGATTTCGATACCTCGTAAGAAGACTATATAAACCTGGAACAAAACGATTTTTTGTTCAGTACAATGTCTAACATCGTCAGTGACTTACACAAAGTGATTACGAGTATTAGCTCAAAGTGCATATGGGCCAATCGTGTCAGAATGGAATATGGCGTGGCTAATGAAGAAGACTTTAAACCTATTACCGAGCGACTCGACAATTCGAAACCTGCACCACCACCTTCATCGAATGTAGCAGTGAAGATGGAACTGGACATCGAACCCAAGTCTCGGAAGTAACTTTAACGTGCTGTCGTAGATGATGTTGACCTGCTGCTCTCTGTTTGGAACCTAAGAAAAATTAGATGAGTGATCGAACCCCATACCTGCATAATTATTTGAGATCTTACACATCTATGTTTAATGACAAGACATATGATGTATACAAACAAAATAAAAAGTGGTTCTTGGGGATTAAACAAATATTTGTCCTGACCAAAGATGATGTACAAGTTGGAAATGTCGTGATTCACCCAGCTACGGGACTTTAAGAACTACTGCGAGTGCAAACTTGAAGGATAACGACCCTGGCAGCAATAAAAATAAGTATGAAACACACCCGAAATTTGAAATTATTTCTCAGTTGTTTCCTGATGTTGGAGATACAATTTGTTCTGGTTTTGATCAAAGTAAAAAAATTGAAAATGGTCGATGTCAAGAACTAATTTATTGGAATGATGTTAATGAAATTGTTGACAGACTGCATCTGTAAATTGCTTCTCAGCAAGCAGGAAATAATTCTCGCACTAACGAAATATCCAGTATTATCGAAGTACTGTGTGAAGACAGATACATAGAATGATCCAAGCATATCTTACCTGTGAGTTACACAATCCTACAACACGATACTGTCCTTGTCGCAAAGTGCTAGTGTTTGGTTTGCGAGACTTGTATCAAGCAGATCTCGTTGAAATGATACCTTATGCACCTGCGAATAAAGGAGTCAAATATATGTTGACCATCATTGACTGTTACAGCATGTACGCTTCGGCAGTGCGTGTAAAGATTAAAAATGCGGGAATGTGTCAAATGCAATCAACTCTGTTTTGCAAGAAAAAGAACCTCCCAAGAATTTACATATTGGCCTCAGAAGAGAATTCTACAATCATACATTTCATTACTTTATTGCGAAACATAACGTAAACAACTACTCGACACACAGTGGTATGAAAGCGAATATGGCAGAATGCTTTAATAGTACTTTGAAGAATGAAATATGGAAAAAAATTTCATCTCAAGGAATTAACAAGTTTCTTGGCATCTTTCCTCGCCTGGTATCGAATTACAACCACAAAGTACATCGAACTATACGAATGAAACATGTGGATGTCAAGGACAACTCCATAACCATATTCAAGAATGAGAAGAAGTTGGACACTCACAAGCCTAAGATGAAGGTTGGAGACTATGTCAGGATATTACGAGTGAAGGGAACATTTGAGAAATCATACACTCCAAACTGGAGCATAGAAACATACCAGGTTGTCAAGATCCACCATTACGAACCAAGGACTTACTATCTCGAGGACATGGAAGAAAAACCTAGATGGGTTTTCTATGGCGAATAAATACAAGTATCCAAGTACCCACACTCTTATTTGTTCGAGAAAGTGCTGAAGCACAAAGGGAATAACTTGCTCGTGCGGTGGCTATGTATCGATTCTAGTCACGACAGTTGGATTCCAAAATCATCCATTACAGATAAATAATTATGTGCACTTGTGCTTCTGTTGTATGAAGATCCGATATATCTGTATACATATATTTTTTGGCATGTCTGTATAAAGTACTGAATAAATATGAATGTTTTAAATGGAAATTTATTCACTGTTATGATTTTATGCAAGGAAGCCAAGTGCATGTGATTCGACTGTGCCTGTCACGACCTGCTTGGGGATGGCCTGCCTCCCTGGCATCTGATGCCTCTCTTGCTCAATGTGTCGTCCACATAGCTTGCAGAGAACTGCAAGCCTCCTTTGTCATTGGCAGACTATGCCTGAAGCTTCTCTAGCTCTATGTATCATCCTCACAGCTTGTTGAGACCTGCACGCCATCTACGCCATCTACATAATCGACTGACACCTGCCCTTTGTGATGCACAGGTTGCATTCACACATTGAAGACTGCCAGCAAATACCCCCCTCCTCATCATACCAGTGGGCGAACTATAGTTCTTGCTCGAAATGTCACAGGAGCTACATGTGTTCCACACCATGCTGGAGGAGGACAACTGGGCCTTCGAGGAATACCTTAGAGAGCTACCTATCTCCAGCAAGGTCTAAAACACAAGGCCACAGTTTGGCGTACCTCTTGCTACACCACTCGTCCCAGCAGACAGGTGACGTGATCGCAGCAGGTCACCTGTTCGACGAAGATGGATGCTTACACCTCACCCACGATCGTCTCCGAGAGATGACATCGCATGGACGCAGCCGCCTCCAGCATCTATCACCGTCTCCTTTCCCACAGTATCGATGACAGAGGCGTTCCTTCCACTTGTTGAACGTATACTCACTCTGGTGCCCTGGAGTGAGTGCACACTGGTATCGACGTTCGGATCGGAAGGACATCTCAACGCTCTGGATGAGGTGGAGGAAGACGAAGAGGAGGTGATTCTGCGGGACCTGCACACCGAGGTTCGACTCTTCCAGGAGAAGGCTCCAGCAGCTACACACACCAGTCGTCTTCTGTGTGACAGGAACTATGTTCTCCTTCTGGAGGATGTGCGAAGTCTGTGTGGAAGTGTGCTGTGTCAATATCTGTGCAATGTCATTATCCTGTTTGCAGAGTGATAGTTTGTGTTTTTTCATTAATGTTACTATGTAAATATAATTAGTTTTTTTCTTTTAAAATTTGTTTGTTAGAGAGACATAATATTATCACCATCATCAACGCTTCGATAAACTGTGAGTAAAAAAAATGCCGACCAATATTAAATTTAAAAAAAAAAAATTTTTGTTAGGTTNATATTATCACCATCATCAACGCTTCGATAAACTGTGAGTAAAAAAAATGCCGACCAATATTAAATTTAAAAAAAAATAATTTTTGTTAGGTTTATTATGTTTGTAAATAACTATTTTATCCGCGGTCGTGTTTTTATTTTTGACTTGTTTACCTTCGATTGTATATGTGGGGGTATGCACGCGCAAAATACAATTTTTTCTACATGACAAAATACATATGAAATTATTACAAATATTATGGCAATCATGTTTTAAATTATCTGGTTTATGTTCTTAAATAGTCAGTAAATGTTTCATGTTTTTTTCACTTTGCACTTGTATACCTTTGAAGGTCTATGTGGCCTGTTATAGGAAATTATTTGTGGGCGAGTTGATGAACGTAAGTTATAAATTGTTGAGAGGACAGGCAATATAGGGCGTTTTATTGCGCTCTAAATAATTATTCGGAAATTTACCATATCAGTTTATATGCTTAAAGAAAAAGAGAGAATGATAATTTTTTCCCCTATACACTCATTGTAGCATTCCTAAATTTTCTCAGGAAACAGTTAAATGCGTAGAAAAGATCCCAATTTTGTATAGAAGCGACGCTAAATATTCCTATCTCTGCAGCTTGATGTGTGCTTTTTACAGTGTGGATTTATTGGTGGATTGACACATACAAATATAGCTCGTTTAGTGGCTGGCTGGTTGGTGGAAGGGGAAATGTGCATTGTCATTCTGCGCTGTCTGGCACATATGAAAATAGATCAGTGCATGCAGAAAGGGGAAAATGCAGTCTTCCTACTCGTACACGAATTTTTCCGCTTTTGTACGAAACTAAAGTACTATGCAGTTTTTATTATGGGAACCTGAAAAATGCTTCTCCAGGAGGCGTGTACTCAACACGGACTTAATTCTCAACCCTCTGCACGAGGCTAGAATTTTTTTTTTTGCGGAGAAGTGAACGCAATATATTTTTGTATCCACATCAGAAAGTAACTTGCACTCCTACGAATTCGCGCAGCTGTGTCTATGATGAACTGTCTTAGGAGCACTCAAGCGTGCACACACTGCGTTATTTTTTTTTTCAAGAAGTGCATCCAAGGAACTTTTCTCCCGCCTCCTCAGGTGACGACTCTGCAAGACACGGCCCTTTGATGAATTGTCTTGGCAGCCCGCATGCATGCACGCACGTTTCTTACTGAACACTATGCCGACTCGTTCCGAATGAGCACAGCTACGGCCAGAACCCTGTAAAAACCTAGTGGCAAATTTGCGAGTTCACAGCTATGTATATCTCTAGCGTGCACATAGTCCGCCCACCTTTGGTCATGGGAAATACGTTTTGAAATTCTTTCTCCGAAGCAGCCCTGCACTTTAGGAGGCATAAATTTCATACTTTATTGCCTGTTGTTTTTTTATGTGACATGTCAATAGTTGTTCTATATCCTAACTTGTTCCGCCATGTTTGGATATTTGTATAACATAATATGTCAGTCTTAATTTTGAAATTTTTTCCAACTGACATCTTATTTATATTTCGGGTAACTGACACAAAATTGCAATCACACCAAGAAATAAAAACTCACATCATATATTTAAAACAAATATATATTTCAAATATTTGTTACAAAACAATCATAAATTTCCTTTTTTGTAGAAATTCAGTTGAGGTAGCATTCTATTTNCCCCCTCCCCCCAAGTACTTTACGAAATACAAAATCGAATTTAAAACCAAAATTATTCCTTGCCTTGCCAACTCGAGTTTATGGCATGAAAAGGCACTGTTTATTTGCTTAAAGGAAAAAAAATTCTGCCAATTATATGTTACTTTTGCGCCCTCCAAATAGAGTTTCTGGATCCGCCACAGAAGGTTATAATACATCGCAGAGCATGAAATACATCCACGTGGGTATTTTTATTCTTCGTGTGATATATTTCCCACTTACATAAACGTCATATAGTTATAGAAAATAAATAGGAATTATATGAAGTGAGTAATTATTTGGAAAAAAGTGTGGGAAGGGGATTTATGTACAACATTTTGTAACACGTTTAGACTTTTTTCGTATTTTATTATGAATTTTTACGTTTAAAACAATTACTGGAAATACAAAAACCACCCGTTTTGCAACAAATTTCGTATGAAGATTGATACTTGTGGTGGGATTTTAAGAATTAATAAAATACTAAAATGACAACACCCGCAGTTTATTAATGATCAAATAAATGTATGCATTATATTTTGAAAATATATTTACGGTTTTTTATGGAACATTTCCTAGCATTAAAAAATTGGGTTTTGTGGTGTCTGCAGTGGTGTGCGACATAATTTTCGTAAGGTCAGCAGTTAGTGTCTCAGAAACGGTTCACAGATGGTGGGCCGTGTGGAAAATCATATATATTCGGGTGATTATAATGACGAATTCACACATAAATTGCGACATAATTCGATTAAACTTTTCTTTTTGAAATGTTTTGATTCAAAACATATTATTAAATAGCTAAAACATTCTAATAGTGCCTGCTTATATATTTTTGTTTGCAGCTAAATGCAAAATACCATTAATAATAGAATTTCGTTGTTGTGTAAGTTTATATTTTTAAATCAATTAAATTTCTACACGCTCGTTTTAAATAAATTTTTGTTTTGCTATCTCAAAGTGAAGTAAACTGCATTAAAAATTTTAAAGAGGTGAAAAAAAACCGGGTATTAATACATTTTTGGAGCTATTTATTTATTTTATAGGTAAACCAGAACACATAAACAGAAGCACAAATGATCTCCGTTTCTGGTTTGTTATATTACAAGTACATATTGATATAAATATTTTTTCTTGTTTAAAGAAATGTATATATCGCACTAATCTTACAGGCTATCATGTGAAAGCAAAGCATTATTTTATAAATCAGCAGCGACCTGCGAAAGGCTGCTGCAGTAGCGCGATCACTGCGATGTCCATCGTCACAAGCAATTGCACCAGTGTTCGACTGCCCATCCGTTGCATTTTCACTGCAACTGTAGACTTATTTCATATTTAATCGCCGGCAAACTCTTTATATGAATTTACTTAAAGATAAAGTAAATGTGTGAATGAATTACTAGTAGTTGTTTATTATATATATATATATATATATATTTATTTATGCCTATTATAACACAACAGGATGGGGCAGAATTCGACCGACAAACTTCGTGAGCTGATTCTTTATACAAAATCAAGTGACAAATATATTGGACTTGTTGTACCTAAACTGAATATTTAGGGTGAAACAAGTTCCAGAAAACTGAGATTTGAAGATGTATTTTTGCGAAATATTCAAAACCAGGTGAGATGAAATTATAATTTGAGGAACATTGTTTTATGTCATCGGGATCTTCAACCGAAGAGCAAACTCATATTAATAACACTCTCCATTATGAAAATAACAGGGGTGGCCACCTTCTCATTGCCGAAAACTTCGTAACCGTTGGAAATTATGAGTGCTTAATGCTGGTTTATTGAGCAGCATGACCTACGAAACCAAAATGGTCCCCTTTTTGCAACTGCCTGGGACCCAACATTTTCGTTTCAAATGCACACAAATATTCCGCTATATTCCGCTGCAGGAATACAGTGCCTCGTACGTAGGCAATAGGCCATACATGCGTGTATCGTAAGCTGCTGTTCCCACTGCACAGACAATGGTGGAGGTCATTTATTACTTACTGTAAACAGCAATTGCCATGCATCAAAAAGCTTACGATACCACATCCAACAATGTGTTCCTGGCAAGTCGGTGTGAGAACCCGTCATGAAGTATTGGTATTGCCTACATGCCTGCAGCCGTATTGCTTTTGTTGCTGTAGGAAGACTACTGTTTATGTGCCTATATCTGCATCGCTGCAGCCGAAGCTTTATATAAGTGCATTTTGAACGAAAGCGATGGCCCTAGACAGTTGTGTCTAGAGGCCACGTGTGTAACGTAGGCCATACTGTTAATTTAACAATCATCAAATGTTTATGAGTCCTGATGGTTCGTATAAACATCTCCCATCAAACATAAATCAGAGACCGAGCGAATTGGGGCAAAAGTAATATGTTGGGCTCGCATTCGGGGGACGCGGGTTCGAATCCTGGCCACGCCATCCATAATTCGGTTTACCATAGCTTCCCGAAGTTACTCCAGACAAACGCCGGGATAGTTCCCTAATAAAAGCCATTGCCGAATCCTTGCTCAGTACCTTTAAAGTGCCTAGTTTTATGTTCTTGTGTCTAATGACCTTGCTTTTGACGATATATCAAACGCACTAACTGAAAACGTACAGGTAGCCATACTGTATTATTAGCGGATAAATAAATCTTATGTTTGACAAAAGACATGCCGACAGTTAAATGAAACGTTCCCATAATGCAACAATGTCAGGCCATTAGCTAGCGAGAAACCATTTAACTAGGTGTCAGATACAGTATGTAGTATAACACATGTGTGTACAGGCTGTGCGAGCGGTATACTTGTCTGGCACTAATACAACACTAGGCAGCTCTGCACTGTTTGGCGTGTTCAATCCCATGCTGAGCACGGCAATTGTCACAGCAATAGAGGCGCTATTTCTAATGCGGCCCAAAAAACTCTGAGATTAATTGCATAAAATATCTGAGCATTCCAAAATATATCACTTTCATTTCCGTTCGTCTTGGTACGTGTTGTGTCTACGAAAAAGAACGCTTTACGTAGCCGGAATTTACAGATATGCTACTCGTATACGGTGCGGCAGAATGAAGTGGACTGAAAGCGCAAATCATGTAGTTAAGCTCTCGTATTTGCCACACACACATGCCTATAAAGGAGCCTTACATGGTACGCGAGGCTCTCGAAAGAGTCACGAAGCTGGCGGCCTATCATAAAGGACACCGCCGCACGCGAGAGGCCTAACATGCTCCGTGAGGCTCGGATCTCGCCCCTGACAGTCCCTGACAGGATGCCCCGACTATTATTAAAAGCGAGAGAGTGGTATTCTCTGCTCTCGGAGGTGTTTTCTCTGTTTACTTCCAATGTAGTGTTAATATCACACAAATTAAGGACACCCCAATGGTACTTTTCTCCAAGTGCTGCCAAATTCCATTAGTAACATCCTACTCACTGATTGGCTATGCGAGACTCTCACTCCCTGCCACGACAACCCGACTGAGAGACAGCCTACTTCACACACACAAATACTTACCTACAACTCGCAGCAGCAGCATTACACTCCTTCACAGAATGACAGCGTAACCCAGTAACAATCAAATATATATGTACATATATGTATACAGGGGATGGACAAAATAATATGAACACCTGACTTATACACTATATTTATTTATTAATAAGGTGTTAGGTCACCATTTGCTTTTAGAACAGCTGCAATTCTTCGCGGAATAGGTTCGTAGAGTGTCTGAATAGTTTCCAACGGAATGTTGTCCCATTCTTGTACCAAAACATCCACCAATTGCGTCAATGATGTTGGAGATGGAAATCTGCTCCTCACTCTCTGCTCTAAAACTCCCCATAACGGTTCTATTATGTTGAGGTCTGGCCAGGGAAGATATTTGATGATATTCTGATGCTCCTGAAACCAAGACTGAAACTTTTTGGCTGTGTGTATGGGCGCATTATCATCCTGGAATATGGCAGTGTTTGGCGGCAATATGCTAGTCATAGTAAGAACTTCATCATTGAGTATGTCGAGATATTCATTCGCAGTAATCCGGCCAGTGATGTGAATGAGAGGACCAGCTGAATACCACGATAAAGCCACCCAAATCATAACAGAACCTCCCCCATGCTTGACTGTAGGAAGCAGGCAGTCCGTATCGTAGGCTTCTTTTGGGGTTCTCCATACATAAACCCGGCCGTTTGTAGGAAACAACGTAAACGATGATTTATCGGACCAAACCACATTCTTCCAATCATCAAGTGTCCAGGTTTTATGATCGTCGCACCACTTATTTCGCAGCTTAGCGTTGGCTTCCTTTATAAAGGATTTCGCAATTGCAGCTGTTCCATGAATGTAAGCTTTGTGGAGCTCCCGCCATACTGTTTTTGTCGAAACAGTATTACTCAAGTGAGTGTTGAGTTCTGCTGTCACTTTTGCCGCGGTAGTTTTATGTTGTCTGGCCACAATTTTTTTTAATGTTCGTCGGTCTCTGTCAGTTAACTTTGCGTTTCGCCCACTATTCCTCTTCGCCGATGATTTTTTACCATGTTTTGTGTATGCTGTCATTACCGTGGATACTGTCGCTCGTGAAACGTCAAACGATTCAGCTGTTTTCGTCACAGAAGCTCCCGCAAACCGAGCACCAACGATTTGCCCTCTTTCGAAGTCTGAGAGATCACACATTTCACCGATCGCTTGTTTTAACCGTCGCCGAACAAAGCGTATAATACACTGAAATATAACCTACAAGAGTTGGCACGTAAACTGCGCAATACACACGCGTCGCATTATTTACACGGAATCAGTGTTGTCAACATGCAACAAAATGTACTATATTGCATGGTGTTCATATTATTTTGTCCATCCCCTATATATATACATATATATATATATACTGCCATACCACTCTAAAAAGTATTAATATGAATATTATTACTATAAATATTAAATATTATCACATCCTCCAACACGAACAGATGACCACACACACACACGTAAGGCGTAAATGAAGATCCTCCCTAGCGGACCGACGATCGCAAACAACAGAATTCTCGGGCAGTTCTCGGAGCTGTAGTAGTATGCTATAACGCGAACAACGACGTTCGCGAGCGTAGACCTACGACTGCTTGTCATGACCTGAAAACACTGCATGCGTAGCAGTCACCCTCAGGCGACCAAGCTCCGTGCGAGCCCCGGAAAGGTGGAAATCAAGAATATATAACACTTATACAGTGCATGTAGGAACAATACTCGATAATAAAGAGTTCCTATATTAATTAATTCATTTCATTTTATGAGGTCACAAAACAATGGTTGTTAGTGTTACAAACTAAACATTTCGTGATAATGTAGTAATGTAAAGGTATTCAAAACGAAATGCACAATTTAACGATCCGTATCCAAATTTTTGGCAACTTCAAAACGTTTAACCTTTTTCACATCGCAGGTCTAGAGATGCCATCTGTTGAGAGACGCATTAGGCTCAGAGAAACGCATTCAGCTCACGAAAGCGCATTTGGCAAAGCGAGAGGTTTGTCATAAAGGACGCTGCCTCACACAACGTTAAAGGGGCCTAACAATTTACGCGAGTTCCGCGTCTCTACCACACCCGACGACGATAAAAAGACCTAACATGTTACGCGAAACTTTATTCCTTACCACCGCACACGTTCATAAAGGGGCCTAACTTATGATGCGAAGCTCCCGTCTCAGATTGGTTATTGAAAGGCTCTCGAAAGATGGCCCGACGCCCCTACCAGTCCCTGCTACGTTGCTGCTGACTGCGTGGGCCCCTACTTAAGAGTCATCTTTACATCTGCAGATGTGAGTATGCAATACGCATTAACTGAATTTACTCTAATGCTAATATATTTTTTAGCCATATACGTCTCCGCCTGAAATGCTGTATCAAATTAAAGGTATTTATCCAATAATGGTGCATATTACAAGTATATTGTAATATTCGAAGTGAGATTTTATTAAAGGCAAGATTATTGATATAAAACACGACCACAAATGAACTAGGCACTGCGTAGCTTAAATACCGGAGAAAAATACCATTTGGCTAATCTATGCAGTATCTTCAATGTTTTCTGCGTCGAAATGTGTTATGATATTGTACCTGACGTGTAAGGTACTTCTGGAAAAGAAAAAAATTAAACTATTTTGTGATAACAAAATCGTGCAAGGATATAGAACACTTTTATCCTGGGCTCACAGGCCTTCTCTGCTCATTGTTAAAAGGAGGCACAGCAGGGGGTAACGGAGAATTACCACGCAAGAGATCATACGTTTAGAGGGCTCGGGAAATCCGTAGTCTTCGTGCGCTGCCTCTTCTTGAAAAAATAATTCTGTATGAAATCGAATATCATAATACGACCTAATTGCAATCGCAACGTAAACTAAGTTTTAATTTTTTTTNTTTTTTTAAATATGCTATTAATCTTTATTAATGGATGGTAGGGAAATGGCATGGTAATGTAGATAATGTAAATTCTCTTTGAATTTAAAAAGGGCTGAGAAAAACGGAAGGAAACATCTCTCACAGCTCTTCTTGCGGTGCAATAGCAATATGAATCGCATATTGTTTTAATGGTGCAGTGGACAATCTTGCTCGTACGGAAATATTCAAATTGCTATAATTTGGAAAGTTTAAATTCCACCAAAATAAGATAAAGCTATCAGTACGTTGCTGTTCGTATCGTTCTTACACATGCGAGAGATAGACACTGTAAACCATTCCAGCGAAGTTAACCTTATACATAAAAATTGGATTTCCAGTGTTATAAATAAGGGCGGAAGAGTGTTTTTTTTAAAGTCACATACTTATCAAAATTTTCCGCAAACAAAAAAACACGAAAAATATGTCGCTGTTCATACCGAGGCAAGAAATGCACACTGTAAATATTTTAAGTGAGGTTAAACTAACAAAGAAAAATCTTTGGATTTTCAATATAATAAACTCGTGTAAAAAGGAAGTGTTTTAGACCACATATAAAAAAAATTCTAATAACAGTTTTGAAATATATTATTTACAAACCACAACAACTAACAGTTTGTAATTCCTAAACACAATTCCTGAACAAGTGTTGTCCTATGACAATCGTCGGACGATTGCATCACTAAAATCGCTCGTGTCAACAACTGATACAAAATAATTTATTTGCAGACTTATTCAATTAATACAACAAAACAAAAACCAACCAAAAAAATTAAACGTCATAACGTTAATACGTGCCACCAAATTTAATATAAAGGCTTTTTTTTANACAAAAACCAACCAAAAAAATTAAACGTCATAACGTTAATACGTGCCACCAAATTTAATATAAAGGCTTTTTTTTAACTTTTACGATGTAGTAAAATAAATAAATAATATAATTTTCCTGTTATTGTTAGTGTAATACAGCATTTGGTTGCGGCAACATTACTTAGAAGCTTTGTTAATATTGAAGCAGATTTTCAGGATTTCCTTCGTTATATTAACACCCGTTCTTGACCACTATGTTGTCAAAACTTGTCACTTATAGCATATTTATCTAGTAAGCAGAGATCATAGCTTCAGCCAATAAACGGTCTATAGATCTGGAGCGGTAGTTGCAAAAACTACCTGACGTTTTTTCACATGATGCAATTTTTATACGTCTCTATTCTCCATTCCGCACCATATATAATAATATTTCTACGCTAAAAGTAATAAATATTCAGTAGACGGGTTAATTTTATCAAAGCTTCTAAGTAATGTTGCCGCAACCAAATGTTGTATTACGTTAAAAATAACTGGAACCACAAAATATTTTTATTATTAAGACCTTTAAGTTCTGTCCATCCAACACCAAGTTTACACTTATTTGATATAGTAAAATGGCGGATGCTAGTGAAAGACGATAACTTCGTAAAATGAAAACATTACATTTAAATTTAAAAGCATAGAATTATAAATCAATATAACTTGGATNAGACGATAACTTCGTAAAATGAAAACATTACATTTAAATTTAAAAGCATAGAATTATAAATCAATATAACTTGGATTAGCTTTCAATCCTGGCAAAAAAGTTTACGTGTGAAAAAAATGCATATTTTTCTAGAAACATAAAGTATTTCTTCATAACGAAAGAGTATTTCTGATTTTCGTTATATTTTTAAGGATACCCAAAACATGAAACGAAGCCAAACATGTCAAAGTAGAGCAGTTGGTAAGACGACAGATTTAGTGAAGTGCTGATCGTTGTGTATACAAGGGACGGGTGGGGTTCTCTCCACCCAATGCCCTACTTTTGCTTCAGAGGTAACAGTTCATTTATGGTACAAAAATTGTAAATAATTTATTATGCATTAGAATTTTTTTTTAAGCAATGGAAATACAAGAATTTTTTAAAATTAAATGTTAACATCAAGTACAAATAAACATTTGATTTGCCACAACATAAACACTACCTTAATGTTGACAGTACAATAAGGATTTATCGTTTGTTACAAAAGTGCTAAACTTTACAATTACTTTTATTGCATAACAATATATTATATTAAGAGCAACATTTGTTACTGATGGCTCACAGATAATAAAAATCACTGTACTTGTTTCATTAATACTGTTGGCAAAATATTAGACTTTTATCTGTGTACGTAATTAATAAAAGCAAATAAAGTACGTATAATTTTACATAAATGATGTTATGAATTCAGAGAGTACTACAAATGTTTGGTGAAAATACATATATATATATATATAAATATATTTATATATTATATATATATAAATAGCTTTGTTATCACCTTGTTGATGTAAATGATACATTTCAAACAATGTGTAAAAACACACACCCACTTCCTGTACTAAATATTTTATTTCTGTATTTTACTGCTACACAATCTCAGTATAATCACTATAACATTGTGTATTTTACAAAGACCATTTATGTGTAGACGTCCTTATATTCTGGAGTATCTGTGCGTGTATGGTTACACAAACAAAACATAGGTAATTTAACATTGATATGTGCAATTTGCAAAAACCAGCCGCCACCATCGCGGATCTCTTATATACTTCATTGAGTGCTGTCACGAGACCGGCAACCATGTGTTTGGGTTTATAAATCTAATTTGCAGCCCAACTTAGCTGAAATCATTGTGCTAGCGCACAGTGAGCCGGATCAAGTCATCATGGTGCCAACAATTTCACGAAACTAACATTTTCTCCCGCTGCTCAAATTATAAAAACATTTTCAACGAAATGGGTTTCTATAAGTTCGCAAAATCACTTTAACTGTTGAAGTCACGTAAGGTCAGGAGGCGGGTTAGAACTTGATAGTTTTGAGGATCGTCTGAGAAACGCCTTTTATTTGCTCAACATTATAAGTTTCGGTAGAATATTTCGCAATCCGAATTTACCTTAAAATAAACTATACTTATTACTTAAACTACATTAAAATATCTACTAAATGCTGAAATAAAGTCGATTTTGTCTGCATTACCAAATCAGATACAGTCTTCGAAAATTAAATTTTTTTAAACTAACTTTGATATAGTCAGAATGTGTGATTTTAAAGAAATTGCCACTGATTGCCTCAAAGGTATTTGTTACACAATATTGATACTACATTGCTAGATCTATGTGCACAGGATTTAGCTACGCCATCCTGCCCCTTAAGGTGATAAAATATCTTAAAAGATGAGAAGCCCATATAATCTGCGGGATAGGTATGAAAAATGGCTGGGAAGAAGATTCCCGCATGGGGTTGTGTGTAAATAGCTATCCATCGATTTTTTTTACTTGTGTCGTGTGTTTTAGGGCTTCTGCTGAAAGCAGTATAACAATTTATTTGTTTAAAACTTCCTTATTTATATATAATTAAATTTAATTTATATCAAGGACGGACCCGTCTTAAAGGATTTCTCTCCACCTCTCGACATCCTACACACATGCACACGCGCTAAGTTCAAAAAAGAAAAAAAAAAGGTATATTTTTTGCACTTTTTATTTATTTTATTAATTATTCACCAATTTATTTATTTTGGTCTTCCTGTGGAGATGTTAAAGAAACATTTTTATTTAGGTCTTTCTTTGTTGTAAGTTTTCCTATCAAGAAGTCAAATTACTCCCGTCGAACACATCCCGTTGTATTAGTTTTGCATCAATCAGTCAATTTGCGGTAATTACCAATTTTCTGAAACTCTACATACGATCTACTTTCAAACTATTCCTCCACCTCATGCAAACAAAATTTAATTAAGTCTAGAAAATTACACCAATGCAACAGCACACCGTAATCGTGCGCACTCACTTAAAAAATATTCTACATAACATATATTTTTACTAGGCATTACCAACATACAAATTTTCTAAGATGTTTTTATTCAGTTTACCCTAGTATAATTATTTGGAGAAGTCTGGGAAAATGTATTTTAAATGGGACAAAACTGGCATCTGGTACCGGCACCAGCACCAGCGCCTGCCGACCGCCATGTTGTGATGTCTCCCAACATCCATATTGAATCTGGGTGACCTTCACCTTGACCTGTGAACTTTACCTTGATTTATGCCTACGACCTTCAATGACCTTGAACCAAAAAATCCAAATAATTGCAGAAAAACTATAAAATAACAAAAAATGTATAAAAATTAAAAACAAATTTAATTATTAAAATATTTGCATGCTGGAGGTCCGGGATTCGATGGAAGGTGGATCGACTATGCTCCCAACATGACCGACCTTCGCCAGGATGGCCAGTGTCCATTTCGTCAGCCATGTCAGATGTTGATGACCTTGACCTTGACCTTATACCTTTACCTTGTATGACCTAGAAGCCAAAAACTTCAAAAAATCCCCCAAAAATATCCAAAAATGCCAACCAAATCCCAACAAAAACCTTTGACACTTGACTCAAGACCAAAAGCACAAGACTCAAGATCCAAGACCATTGACTCAAGAACATTGACGCAAAACTTATGACCCTTGACTCAAAACTCAAGACTCTTGACCCAAAACTCAAGATCCTTGACCCAAGACTCAAGGTACATGACGTAAGACTCAAGACACAAAACTCAAGACCCATTACTCAAGACTCAAGACCCTTGTCCCACGACTCAATACCCTTGACTCAAGACACAAGACCCTTGACCCAAGAATCAAGACTCAAGACCAGTAACCCAAACATAAAAATAAATCCTAAAAATTCAAAAAATTCATAAATATTCTAAAACAATTCGAAAAACCCCAAAAATTTATAAAAATAGTTTATGTTTGTACATAACAGAGTCCGGAGGCGAAGCCGACATCATGCTCAGACATTCTAGTCTTTCGGCTGCCACCTTTTAATGTCATCCAAACACCTTTATTAATCCAAGTCACCTTGTACCTGACCTTTGACCTTGACCCCATGAGCATGTTACCTTGAACCCACAAATAAATTCTATTTTTTTATAAAATCAAACGCATTCCAAAAAATATTGAAAATATTTAAAGAAATGAATTTAAAACTTGTTTATTCATACATATTTCGATCAACATCACAATCTTTCCATCAAACAGCACATAAATAAGCACCACAATCAGCAGCACACACCAATCTACACAACAATCCACACACCAAACTGCAGAATAATTCACACACCAATCCACTCCAATCCGCACATGAATCCCCACTTTCCACACCAATCCAGACACCAATCCACACTAATCCACACAACAATACTCACCAATACACCCAAATCCACAGGCCGATCCACACACCAACCTGCAAACCAATCCACTCAAATCCACTCATGAATCCACACACCAATCCGAACACCAATCCACTCATGTATCTACGCACCAATCCGCACACAAATCCACTCCAATCCATACAAATACATATAAATCCACACACCACTACATACACATATCCACACCAATCCACACATCTATACACCCCAATCCACATGCCAATCCTCACACCAATCCACAAACCAATCCACTCCAATTCACACATGAATCCACAAACCAATCGACAACAATCCACACAAATCTATACCAATCCACACCAATCCTACTCTGCAATCCACAGCAATCCATGAAAGTCCT
The DNA here is from genome assembly GCA_002778355.1 of Clitarchus hookeri. Lineage (NCBI taxonomy): Eukaryota > Metazoa > Arthropoda > Insecta > Phasmatodea > Phasmatidae > Clitarchus > Clitarchus hookeri. The sequence goes on from NQII01001661.1 coordinate 75,049, forward strand.
TCACAATCCTCCTACACAAATCACAGCAACCTACACCAATTTTTCTGTCAATCCCAATCCTTCGATCAATCCCAATCCTTCGATCAATCCCAATCCTTCTGTCATTCCCAATCCTTCGATCTATCACTCGGTTTGTGCCCCACCCACATGTATAGAAATTACATTCGTTCGCCAACTGTCTCCAAATTTGTACATGTCGATAGATTAATGTTTTGTTTGCAGTCAACTATCCATGCTTTTTTATGCAAAAGTCTTTATTATCAATCTATATGCAGATATTTTCGTTAATAGTTAAGTGCTCTTATCACCACTTTAAAGTTGCAAGGGGAAAAAGGACATGTAACACAAAAATAAAGAAAAACCCATTATTTTATAATAATAATTTATTATTATTTTGCACATTACAATATCAAAAGAAAGCAGTTCATCTCTTCATGCATTGTATTCCCGATCCTACAGTTAATCGATTATTGAAGATATCTCAACAATGCGTGAGATCCCCAGGTTCTTGCAGGTCAATCAAATATCTGAGTCAATTAACAAGTTAATTCGGGTCTTCGGGAAATATGAAAAGATCATTCTTGACGCCTTATGCCTTCTTCACACCACTTGTCGAAGGAAATTTGATAAAATAATGGGTTTTTCTTTATTTTTGTGATACTTAACCTTTGTTCCCTTACAACTTTAAAGTGGTGCTATAAGCAATCTACTACGCAAAAATCTGCATTTGGAATGATAATAACACTTCGAAATAAAAATTCATGGATAGTTGACTGCTAACAAAACATTAATTCTGTCGACATGTACAAATTTGGAAACAATTGGCGAACGAATTTAATGTCTATGCATATGGGTGTGGGACAAACCGAAGTATTGATCGAAAGATTGATCAAAGGATTAGGATTGATCATAGGATTGGGATTGATCGAAAAATTGGCGTGGGTTGCTGTGAACTGTGGAGGACGATTGCGAAGGATTGTCGTGAATTGCTGTGGATTGCAGAGGAGGACTGCGAATTATTGGTGTGGATTGGTGTGAATTTGTGTGGATTGTTGTGTGGAATGGTGTGTGAATTGGTGTGTGGAATGGTGAGTTTAATAATGTGGGTTGGTGTGGATTGGTGTGTGAATTGTTGTGGATTCCTGTGATTATTAGTGTGGTTTGGTGTGTGGATTGGGGTGTTGTTTCATGAGTGGATTGGGGTGTTGTTTCATGAGTGGATTGGTGTGCATATTGGAATGGATTGGAGTGGATTGGTGTGTTGATTGGAGTGGATTGGAGTGAATTGGTGTGTGGATTGGAGTGGATTTGTGTGAATTGATGAGTGGATTGGTGAAGATTGGTGTGCACATTGGTGTGGATTGGTGTGGAATGCTGATTGTGGTTCTGATTGCAGTGCTGATTGGAATGCTGAATGTGGTGCTGATTGAAAAAAATATTGTGAGATTGATGGAAATGTTGATAAAAAAAAGTCTTTAAGTGATTTTGTTATTGTTTTAAAATATTTTTTGGGCATTTTTCCGAATTTATAAAAAAATTAGTATTTCTTTTTGGGTTCAAGTTTATACAAGCTCAAGGAGTCAACCCAAATTTCATGTTCAAGGTCACGTGGATTAATAGTGGTGGTTGGGTAACGTCATAACATGGCTGCCAAATGACCAAAGTGTTATAATGTGATCTTGGCTCTGGACCCTGTTATGTCGAAAAATTCGAAATTAGAATTTTTTTGAAGTTTTTAATTCAGTATTTTACAATTTTTGGAAATTTTGGGTATTTGGAAATGTTATAGAATGTTTAGAAGTTTTTAAAAAATTGGTAGGATTTTTTTTTATTTTTTGTGTTTAAGGTTAATTGTAATGAGTCTTGGGTCATAGGTCTTGAGTCAAGGGTCTTTAATTTTTGGTCAAATGTCTTGAGTCTTGAGTCTTGGGTCATGAATCTCGAGTCTTGGGTCAAGTGTTTTGAATCTTGAGTCTGGGGTCATGGCCCTTGAGTCTTGTGTAAAGTGTCTTGAGTCTTGGGTCAATTTGAGTCAATGGTCTTGAGTCAAGGTTCTTGAGTCTTGAATCTTGGCTCTTGAGTTTTGAGTCAAGGGTCATGAGTCTTGAGGTTTGGGTCATCTTGAGTCAATGGTCTTGAGTCAAGGGTCTTGAGTTTTGAGTCTTGAGTCTTGGGTCGTGAGTCTTGGGTCTTGGGTCTTGAGTCTTGGGTCTTGAGTCTTAGGTCTTGAGTCTTGGGTCTTTCGTCTTAAGTCTTGGGTCTTGATTCTTGAGTCAAGTGTCAAGGATATGTTGGGAATTCGTTGGAATGTGTTAAAAATGTTAGTGATTTTTTAGAAATTTTGTTTTAAGGTAATTTAAGGTCAAGATCGAATGTCAAGATCCAGGTCATCAACATCTTACATAGCTGACGAAATTGACATTGGCCGACCTGGTGAAGGTCGGGCGTGTCGGGAGAATAGTCGATCCATCTGCCATCGAGCCCCTGACCTCCTGCATGTATATATTTTAATAATTTTTTTAAATTTTAAATTTTTGAAATTTATTTTAATTATTTATACATATTTTGGTATTTTATAATTTTTCTGAAATTGTTGGTAATTTTTGGGTTCATAGTCACGGTCATGGGGTCAAGGTCAATGGCACAGGTCAAGGTCACCCAGATTCAATATGGCATTTGGCTGATATCGCAACATGGTGGCCGGCCGGTGCCATTTCAAGGTGGCAGTTTAGTCCCATTTAAAATACATTGCCCCAGTCTTCTCCAAATAATTCTACTTACCCAATTTAAATCAAATAATAAAATTTATGTAGTAAGCATTTGTAACCGTTCTGTTTAATCAAAAACAAGGTGCTTCAATGTTAATAGAAATACAAAATTATTGTGATACATGAAATATTTTGGAAACAAGCAATCACGTTAAAAATGGGTTGATTTTTCAAAGGTTTAACTCAATCGTGTGAAGAAACTTAGATTATAATATTTTATTCAATGAAGGTATTTATAAGTAATGATTTAAATTCTTTTTAGACACCTGGTTTAAACCAACGAGAAAAGAATTACGGGAAATAAATTTTCTTGACAGAAACATTCGAGGATTTATTTTTATAAGTAAGCGAGGAGAAGGTATTATTAAAAACAGGTAGAAATTTTCGCCATGATATAAATTTTTATTTCAAGTTTTTAAGTAGTTGGAAGATATCGAATCGAAAGCACTCTAGTCTGAAAAAAAAATTGTTATTCATGGCTGTGCACTGATGCTGCTTTTAAAAGTGTATAAAGTCCACATACATGTTGTATGAATGATTACTCCTCCCTGCATCCAAGGTCATCCCCCAAAGAGAACACATTGTGAGGCAGATGAATGAATTAAACAAGTATAAAATGTTTATCAGACATTGTCTTTCCTCCAGAATATGCAAGAATTTTGTCTAGCCATTCGAGAAGAGAAGTAAACGAGTGGTTACAGCATGTGTGAATTTGTTTAGCAATCGCTAGCCGAATCTTAAAATCTTCAAATAGGATACAGAAAATATTAACGTGTCCAAAAATAAGAGCATTTCATAAACCCCAGAACAAGCCTTGCCATTGCATATAGAATTGTAAGAATCAAAATATTTCTACAACTTACTTAGGCTATCGACGAAGAAATATTATGATGACAACCATCCTAATTATCGTATATTAAGTTACACAAAATGTCAGACATGAAGGCAAACATTTATTATTGAGATGTTTACTGTGAAGTTTCTTTTCTGGACTTATTACACCATACTTGAAAGAAAAGACAAAAAATATTGGCTTCATATCCCAAAGGAAAATTCACTTGACTGACCAGTGAGGATACAATGGGTCATCATTTTGAAGTTTGAATAAGCCAACGATAAAGCTTGTCGAAGAATTAAACGATAACGCTGAATATATAACAGAAGAGTTTGAAAGAACCAAGATAGTAGATGACGAAGAAGAAGGTAATGATATTTCAGCTGACTCAGACTTGCAGACTACAATGGTAATATGTAATAGTGTAAAAATTATTTTTTACTTATTAGTATTAATTATTGTATATATTTCATAAGTATTTATTGTCAACAGTACGCTTAAATTATCTAATTTAAATAGTTATTTATATGTGATTTTGTTTTGTTGGTGTTCGTGAATTTTTTATAAAATCTGTGACAATTGTGTTAAATTGTATATTCGCATTATAAGAGAACATGTATAATTATAACGACAAATTATCAAATGAAATACCAAATAAAATAAATTAAAAGAAATATATATTTTACCCAATTGAGTTTTGAACACTAACAATAATTTTTATGATATTATTATTACTATAGCTATTAAAGTTTTGTAAGTGAGCGTAACATCTCTGAAGTGTCATTAGCCTCCGCCCGCTTTGGAAAGATTGCATTTTTGGATGTAAAAATTATACATTTGTGCTATCTGATACATTACAATTTTTATTTTAAACTACTGCGATATCGTACTTAACTAATATTAATTACAAAAAAAATATTACAATACTTATGTGACCTCCATTAAAATTTATATTTAAGTACTCATTAAACAACAAGCAGTTATGAAACTTCCCATGTGTGAAGGAAATAGGTGTTTCGGTTTTAACTCCCCTCCCCCCTGTTTTTTGTCTTGTTTTGCTCCTCGCCCTTGGCAATAAAGCGATTTTTTTAAAAATAATCACAATTATGTGCTAGTTCTCTTGTTTTTATCCACAGTTCATTGTGATTACAAACAAGTATACATATAGTGACAAATTCTACTCCGAACAAGCAAAAAAATTGTGTAGTGTAGGAAAGCGTATTCTCCCCGCTTTCCCCTTTCACTGGGTCAATGTAGGATGAACCCTTCCTGTGGAAAAGGTACATCTAAACCCACGGAAATTTGGCTGTGATCCATGAGTAATTCGGTTCAATGGTAAAGGCAGGAGGTTTTTCATCCATGATTACTCGATCCCGCCTGCTGTGCGGCGACTGACCGCTGTGCTTCTGTTTGAACTGGACTCCAGGCCCAAGTTTGAAGCTGTTTACCANTGTGCTTCTGTTTGAACTGGACTCCAGGCTCAAGTTTGAAGCTGTTTACCACAGTTGCTATATTAATACTTTATGTGTATGTGTTGGGCGGTAAAGTGAACCTCCCTACCAGTCGAGGCAATTGGTGTGCTATGGTGCCGTGATGTTGGTCTGACATGTCGTAGTAGTTCATTAAAGTGGAAGTTTATTGTAGAACTACATGTACAAAGTACACTACTGCTAATGTAATTCACTAAGCCCAAATACAGTACCAATTGAACAATGCAAATTGTTGAACTGACATCACAGAAACATCACTGCTACATGTCATACAAGAGAGCGTTTGTGGTCAGCACTCAGTGCTTAAAGCCGCCATACAACCAACAAAATGGAATTGTAGAAGTCTGCTTGTTAAGAGGCAGATCAGTGTGCAACGGCGTTGTTGTCGCGAAGAATATCACCACCCAGACACAATTGAGCAGTCGTATGGTCGGAATGCAGGAAGCCAAATTGCCAGCTCGTCGTATAGCCATTCATCTTGGCTGTGCAAGTCACCACTGTAACAACATATATGCATGCGTGGATATGTGAAGGTCATACATCACATAGGTTAGGTACTGGTCCTGCTGGACACATTAAAGATAGAGAACATTTTCGTATCCGTCGGCGTGCAGTAGCAGAATGTGGTACCACCTCTAGAGAGATCTGCATTCTGTGGGGCCAGCACCGTATTTACCAGTCTCAACAAGAAAAATGCAAACCGTTTGAATGATGCTGACCTACAGGCATTGCGTCCACTGCGCTGTGTGCCTTAACCCCTAGGAACCATGCGGCACACCTTCAACGAACATAAGAACGTCAACAATGGACACAGAAATGGCGACGCATTATGTTCTTAGATGAATCCGGCTTTAATCTCAATACAGATGATGCTCACAGCAGGGTTTGGCGTCCCAGTTCCCAGTGGGCCACAGTGACCCTGCACGGATGTATGAACACCATAATTCATGGACAATAGGTGTTAAGGTAAGGAGTGCCATCAGTTATGACTCCGTGTCACGTCTCGTAGTAATTGAAGGCATGGAGACAGCACAACGATACTGTATGTCAATGTGGTACTGCGGCTCCATTTTCTGCCAACACACGTAATGATATCATGTAGCAAGTCAATGCTCGTTCCCATACAGCTCGCAACACTCAACAGACTCTACAAGATGTGGACACCAGTTATCGGGTTACCAGGTCTCCAGATTTGTCCCCTATTGAACGCGTACTGGATATGATGGAATGATGTTTCCACCACCTTCAACCACCTGCCCAAACACTGGCTGATCTACGGGTGCAGTTGCATGATGCGTGGTAGTATGTGTTGTAGGACACTATCCGCCACTTGTATGATGGAATACATTTTCGCATCGCTTCCCGCATAGCCGCGAGAGGAGGCTCTACTCAATAATGTACGCGTGCTTTGCGGCTGGTAAACAACACGCACTCTATGCATGAAAATATAATCACTTCTAATTTCCACTACCATTTATCAGCCTGTGATGATTTAATAAATATGCGTGTAAGGAAACAGGATGTAACGATTCTCATGTCCAGCAGTGTATGTGGATTGACATGACGCTGTTACAAAAGAACCGATACTGTTGGCAAAATACTTGGTAAGATGATGAAAAATGTGCAGTTATTTGGTATTATTATAGAATTAAATATGTGTTCTTATTTTCCGGTATGTATAAAATACACATTCATTGTAGTGAAATTACATTTGTGATGTATTTTCTTGCGNTGTGTTCTTATTTTCCGGTATGTATAAAATACACATTCATTGTAGTGAAATTACATTTGTGATGTATTTTCTTGCAGTGTAAAAAAAAATGCAAATGTTACAGTTTCCTTTTTGCTTCATAGTAACGGTAATTTGACAACATTCAATGTGTAATATTCAGGAGAGTATACATTATATTTAAAAAAAATTTAGAATAATTTTACTAAGACGCAGAGTAAAAATAATTTAAATTAGACATTTTTAAAAATCACCGAATTTTGTGGAGGCACTGCTTCGACATATATTGGGGAAAAATCAAACCATTTTTACACAATTTATCAGTGTAATATTTTCCAATATTACACATCTATTGAAAATTTAATTGCACTCGCCGTATAAATACTGCATAATCAAAAATGAAAAATTCATTTATTAAAAAAATGGTATGCCTAAAGGACGCATATTTAGTCTCATTAAATGTACTTATTTATATTTTGATAAGGTACATAAGAAACACACAAATAAAAACTTAAATTTAACACTCAAACTGGGAACCATAGTTATTGTTACCTTTTATTTACAAATATGAACACCTTTTTAAATACCTATGAGTTTGTGATCTATGGTGAAAGAAATACTAACAATAGCCAATACCACTAATAGCATTCAGAACAACGATACACCACATTACAAATATATTAATCATCTTTTGAATTCTTTTAGCGAGGAGAGAATAGAAATTATTCTCTTATTCTAAAGAAATGATAGGTAAAAGAAAAAATATAGGGAAGCTGTGACATTAGATATTTTATCAAAGCAGGGAGAGACTAAAACGAGTGACAAAAAATGTGACGGGAAGCGGAAGGAAAACGCTGATTATAAGACAGCTTCGAAAAGTGAAGTACTGTGCGGTTATTTTGAGAAAATATGGAATCACAGCCTTATTACTCCTCGTGTCGTCCCTCCCCTCCGGCCACTTTACCCCTCTCTCGCCGGCTGGCAGTATTTTGATCTCCAGAGTAGATCTTGCCGCCGAGTGCCATGTTACAGTCAGCCGCTCGCAGTCGCCTAGTAGGCCGGCGCGCTGGGTGTGCGACTGCTGGGCTGTCGACATGCCGACGCGAAGTCGCGCCAGCGCACTGCTCTTCAGATAACGCTCTCCAAGGTGGCCGAGCGATTGGCTATGTGGGTGATATCGCATTTCGCTGAGCACCTGTCTCCGGTGAGGTAAATTTTACTACCACATCCCAAACTTAAATTTAGGATAGCATATTTGACTTCGTAATGCATATGCGGCAATATAAATTGGTGCGTTTGAAGCATTAAGGGTATCTTGGCCGGACATTTGTACTCAAGTTAAATGTTTTCGAAAATATTTGAGGAAAGTAATTCTCGCGTCTACAAGTTTTTCCCCATAGGTAATAATGTAGTCGTAATACATTTTTACGTGAGAAGTATTTGTGTATCTGTGGTTTGCGGTAGCCTGAGCATTACTGAAATAAAGCTATGAAAAATATCATGCCCACAGCTGCAGATGTTTTGAAGTAAACATTGACTATCAAGCCACGTAGAAACAGATGCTGATAAGAAGTAATGTACATTTAAAATTTTTTTTAAATCGTAATGCAGAAACTTGGTGGACACTAAATGGTGAATAAGAGATATAATTAGGCGTTTTATAGTGAGGGATGGAGGTATTAATAAAAATATATATGAACTAAATTTTATTTTAATTTATTCGCACAGCTATTATATACATCATAAATCTATCTATCTCCACTATTACTCTTTTTACTTCTCAGTGTGCGCAATATTTAATGTCTTATTTTAACATAATTAACGCCATTCTTAATGTATCAGTCTAGTTATAGTCAATTAACTCATATTCCTCATTAACACACTTTCAGTCTGTCTGTTGCCATCAACTGGTATATCTTTCACTCACGCACCCAGTCCAAAAGTCCAGCCTGCCTGTCGTACTCGGCACTGCGCTGATGCTCGCTGTCACAGATTTTCCTTCCGCTGGTCACTTCTCTCGCAGCTCGTTTCGTTCGTCTGTCGTCTTTCGCTAAAACTTCAGCCACTCATCTACTCATCAACTGCCGGCCCAAAGGCCCGTCGCACTACTTATATTCTTCTGGTCTTGACCTGGGAAGTTCGACGCACCACGAGTCAAGCTGACAGAATCTAGGGCAGTTAACAACTTGAAATTTCTTCAGATAAACGCATAAACTTAATACAACCAAGGTCAGCAGCGCGCTCCGCAAAAACGATAATCGTTTCTCGGTTTTTGTAACAGATACGCGTTTCCTTGTTTATTGCACATCTGTCATTTAAAACATTCCATTGACTTGCCTCCGCTATAATAAAACTGCTCTGTCCTTCACTTCCACTCGCTCGCGCAGAACAATAGCGCGCTTTATTAACACGTAAATACTAGTAGTTAGATTAATTAAAATGTTTATGATATCTCTATACTAAAAAAAAAAATTTAAGCAGGACTCTCTAAAATGGTCCTTTGACTGTGAAACAGCTATTTGCCTTCTGTGCAAACTTCTTGTCTGGATTTTAAAACCATTTAATTGATATTTAAACGTCTTTTTTTAAATATACTTACCTGAAGGTTTGCAGCACATGTTGTTTATGAGGATTTATCAAGTATTTGCAAACATTTTATCAGGGAAGCGCATAAATATAACAAGACAGCAAATGAAAAAAAAATATTTAATACTTAGATATTCATGTCACGACACTTTTTTTTAAATTTCAATACAAGTTAGGCAATAGGACAATTAAATTACTTACCTGTATCTCTGGATGTTTAATTGGCTACTAAATGCGAAATGAATTGCTTGGTTGACTTTTTTTTTTCAAATAATCGTATTTGTTTAGGCCTACATATAACGAGCACGAACGGACTCCAAAACAGGCTGGACGGTTATATGACGATGGTCAAAATCGGCTTTTTCTGTTAAATGTTGTTTTTACAGTTATACTACACAATATAAAAGAAATATTTTTCGAAGAATACAATAATCTCAATATATACATATTTATCAAATTCATTATAATGCTCTCTTTATCTTGATTATTTGGGGTTTCACTAATGTTATATCTGACGATTTTCGTCACGTAAATATATTTTGATTTGAAAATGATATTAATAATTTTATTTTATATACATTGAGTTTGCAGTAACACATAAGCAATTTTACATACTTTAATTTTAATTTTTGATCAGTGGTTGACTCAGTATGTTAGTAAATGGCTTCCTGCTACTGGGACCCGTGGATTGACCACAGATTACAGCGATTGGGGATTTTTCGTCCAGGGGTTGGTTCTTATAGGGGAAGTTCGATGGAAACTGCCGTGGTGTGGGGGTTATCTCGGGGCACTTACATTTCCTCCCCTATCGTCATGCCGCTCCATCTCCGTCTTCTTCTCATTCCACCCACTCCATTCTTCGGACAGACATGAACGACTGTCTGCCGTCTAATAGGGCAGCCAGCTCCGTTTAGCGCAGCATCCTCTCGGCATAGTGACCCTGCCTCAGGCGTAAACAATACACTGATTTCTATTTCCATATTTATATTTTAGAAGTCCAAGTGTTTTAATTTATTTCATCATAAAATCATGAAATTAATTCTTTATAAGATTTTATATTAATGCTATTCTTAAATGGGTGATATGAAATATTTTCTGTGTAAATTGATTTTTCTGTTAGAGCCAATTAAATATAATTATTGTATTCCCTATATTGACAGAATTTTTTATTAATATTTTGCACACCTATCATTATGAAATGAGTAATAATTATTATGCCAGTTCTACTTTTAAATTGATATTAATATCAGCATATCCACTCATTAAAAGAATATTACACCTGAAAGTAGCATCGCAGAGCCACGTAAGTGGGTACAGGCACAGGGCATGGTAGTATGTATACAGAAAACATTACAAATTGCACCACACCAACCATATATATTGCAGGTGACAAAACTAGCACGATGCACTTAATATGGCTTTGGACAACCTGTAGCATGGAGACAGTCAGCGATAAAATCGGTCGTGGAGGCATACACACTTCGGATAATCCATTTTATAGGGGAATCCTGTTACAACTGGCGCAACAGAATCTGCAAGTATATCGTATTTGCTGCTGGCCGAAGATGCCATCCAATCTCATCCCGAACATTCTTGATAGTTGAGAGGTCTGGGGACCTTCCTGGCCAAGGAAGCATGTTGACATCACGAAGGAAGGCCAAGGGGTCCTGTGCGGTGTGAGCCCATTCATTATCCTACTGGATAATGGGATTGTCAAGCTGCACTAGGTTGGGGGTGGGAGCGCACATGGTCGCAGAATTTCCTGGATGTATCGCCATGCCCTCAAGGTTCATTCAATTACGAGAATTAGGGTGCAGGAATCGTAGGAAATGACACCGCACACTATGACACCTCTCTTTGGGGCAGTGTGTTGATCTACAATGAAGCTTGGTTCATTGCGCTGGCCAGGTTGTACGCAGGCTTGAATTCCATGTTCGTCTCTATTCAGAAAGAAATGTGATTCGTCGCTGAACACCACTCGTCACAAATCGAAAAGCTGCCTTGTTGTCTCTTCCTGGCAGAAGGTCATATGCTCGGTGATGCTCAGGGTGTAATGGTATACATCATATGTTACGGCGCGACGACAGATACCGCTCGGCTAGCTACCTGCATATGGTACTGATTGACACAGGTGTAACTGCAGCTGCCATGACATGCTCTGGATAGTGCGAAGTGACGCATAGGGAGAGTTTCCAGCCTGTCACATCATGAAATGATCCTCCCTACTGGTGATCCACTGGGGTCGCGCACCTTCGGCCTCACTCAAACTCATCCAGATGATCAAAGGCTTGTCAAATTCGCAGTTGGGTTATGCAGTATGTTCACTGAACGTGGCGCTGTGACTCACACTGCTCACACTGCCACTTATGCCTTATTCTNGGCCTTATTCGGTGTCCTACAGCTATCAATGATTGAGGAACATGTATGCCCTCTAATTGCACATTATGGCAAGCAAACTACATTAAACACAAATGGGACACAAGTCTTGCTGTGAAGATACTGTATGGCAACCTGTGTTGTACCCGCGCGATTTGTTCATGGTGATCGATTGTTTTGCAAAGAGTGTAATTGGAGTATAAATGGTTATTTGACCATAGCAGTCAAGAATTGTCGCTTGTGAAGTGGCCCAGTGACCTCGGGCATCGTCCATGTTAGATCCTTTTGACCTTATGATTGACCTTGGGAGACCTCCAGGTGACATTGGTTGACTTACTAATCCTGAGCCCAAAGCTTTTGGAAAAGTACCATTATTTTAAGAATCGAAATTCATTTTAATAACAATGATATAACATTTTATGTTGTCCTTGGTTCGACTACTGGCGAGAGCAATAGTTATACGAGATACTTCGACAGTGGCAGTACAAGAGACGAATTATCCAGCTGCAAATATTTACATTTGCAGGTACAGCAATAGACACTGGTACATGAGGATCTTTCACTAACTTTGTTGCTCGAAAGTGGATTAACATAGTTGGCAGGAATTGTTGTGAGTATTATGTTATTGGCTGGCTCTACTTCTGTTCCTGTGTACCTTCTAGAGTCATTATAGTCTTGAGGCATATTGTCAACATCACTTAAATCGGCAGCAATTGTTACTTAAAGCATACAAGCATAGCATTTCCTACTAATGTATTTTTCGTAAAAGTGTGTGTTCATTCATAATTTTCACCAATATTATTACTATATTTTATTTATACAGTCTCGTAGATAGGCCGGCACTGTAAAAAGCCTCTTCATCGTGTTTTCTTGGAACCTATTTCAGATCATCTTTTACATACACAGCATAATTAGCAAATTTTAAAAAGTATTTTCTTTGAAACAGCTGGGACAATCACCAGACCAATAAAATGTCTGTCTTCTGCCCATATNAATCGGCAGCAATTGTTACTTAAAGCATACAAGCATAGCATTTCCTACTAATGTATTTTTCGTAAAAGTGTGTGTTCATTCATAATTTTCACCAATATTATTACTATATTTTATTTATACAGTCTCGTAGATAGGCCGGCACTGTAAAAAGCCTCTTCATCGTGTTTTCTTGGAACCTATTTCAGATCATCTTTTACATACACAGCATAATTAGCANCAGATCATCTTTTACATACACAGCATAATTAGCAAATTTTAAAAAGTATTTTCTTTGAAACAGCTGGGACAATCACCAGACCAATAAAATGTCTGTCTTCTGCCCATATATAAGAGTTTACTTTCGCATTCCCTGGCAAGATCCCATTACTAAGCCTCTTTTGCAACGCATTCTACATTTTTCATTGGCGCTCTTGTGATAAATCTTCCTATTACACTGATTTAATCCATTTAACCAAGTTTCTCTACCTGCCTTGTAATTATGTGCCATTAGCTCGCACTATTATTTTTCTCGCTTGTCTTAAGAAGACCCCAACCTGTAGGATTCAAACAACTAACTGCTTATGATACAAAAAAATTTCCTGGTATGTATAACTAAACCACTTCTATAAAAACTAGATGCGAATGTGTGTCCTCACCAAATTCAAGGTCAACGACATTTTAGTTATCATTTGAGACTTTGGTGGCATGATAGTAGCAGCTGAAAACTTAACTTGACAAACAGGTTTTACTTCTCCTTCTGTACTATCTCAGTCAGGTAGCATTTACGAATTAGGAATGATCTGGTCGTCACACTAACCAGCAAATGAAGGTTCAAAGTGGTTATTCAAATGGTGACATTTATTTACTAGATCAACCTGCATGCTATGATCTGAGAGAAAGTTGATGCCAAATACACAATAAAATGGTAATATAGGTGACACAATGTGAAACTGACATGGATATTTTCTACCTGATATCCATACATATATAAACTGAACACCTGTCATGTTTGGATTATAGTATATTAGTAGTTATAAAATGCCGATTTGAGCAGAACCCACTTTTAAATGTTAAAATGATCAAAATAACCATACATTTTCAACCCACTTTTAAATGTTAAAAGGTTCAAAATAACCATATATTTTTAACCCACTTTTAAATGTTAAAAGGTTAAAAATAATGGTACATTTTCAACCCACTTTTAAATGCTAATGAGTTAAAAATAACCATACCTTATGAGAATGCTGATAAGAGCACGCACCCGTGCAGTGCAAAAAAGTTGCATTGATAAATGTGTTTAGAAAAAGGTGCTCTAAGAATTACAAGCCATACTTTATTTTTATTTAAGGGAATGAAAATGTATACTTAGAATGGGTTCGTGAAATCAATAAAAAAATTAACATGAGTATATTTTCATTTGTATTCATATCTCTATAAAGTTTTAATGATTGTTTAACCATTAAAACTCAATTACCGCTCTGACTTCGAAAAGGTGCTGCAACATAGTCTAATTAAAAGTTTAGATATGCACCTCCAAATTGCACTGTCTATAGAAATATTATCCATATTTATTATCTTAGAAAAAAATATTGCAAAAGGTTTACGATCAACTTAATGACTCACCAGGGACATTTTTTAAATTAATATTACAGCGTAATTTTGACACCAATAAAACTCCTTTTTGCGGAGAACTCCCCCCACCTCACCACCTCACCACTTGGCCGGCCTTTTTTTTTTAAGTGGTGAGGTGAAGGAGTTTTTTTTAAGTAATAGTACCCCCTCTCAGATGGTGTGGCGTCTGTCCCCATCCGAGATTACCCAGCTATACATCTGATACAATAGTGACTACTGTAGAGAGTATTTTTGCTGAGCTTTTAAGGGGTAACATATAGTTGCATCTGCTACTCCTAGATCTGCTAAGAGTACGAGCATTTATTTTATTAGCTCAAATTTGGAACGACTCGGTTGATAAACGTACAGTGTGGATGCAGGCGCCTTCACACCCACACTGTAAATTTATCCACTCAGCCCAGGATTTGAACCCACGAACCTTGCGTTAAGAGTCGGACATCTCACCACTGAGCTAAACTGGCAAGACACTAGGCGAGGTTCTTCATACAAGTTACATTGCGAGTCCCGCCGAATGAATCACATCCAGAGCGTGTACACACTGACCTCGACTACATCCTGGTTCACATAGTACGTCACAGATAGTGCGGTCGTTTGTAGATAGCAAGTTCTTATGAAGAAAACTTGTGTGTACACCGAGAGAACGAGCACTGTGTATTGAAGTCAGATACAGATAATGCAATTCAAAAGCATTTATTGACGAAATTTTTTTATATGAAACTTTAATGGTTATTTTTAACCCATTAAAGTTTATATATAGGTACTTCCGACCTAAAAATACCTTTTTCTTTAATATAAATATAAGTATCTACGATCTCATCTCCAAGGCCACAGTGCTTTTTGATGAATCAAAATTTATTAACTTACCTTCGTCATCCTTAATTTCAACTATTATTTCCTTTACTTGAGTTGTTTGCACAGGAAAAAACAAGGGATAGGCAGGTTCGTAAAAGATTGTTTCACCAAATCCAAATGTCGTCCTTGGTTTAAATGTAGCAATTGTGCTAGTTTCTTGTGGTTATATTCATCATGTTTTAATATCATCCCATTAGCTATATTACAGTGTATATTTATTGTTTCAAAGGGAACAAATTTTGGAATTGTATTTCCAAAATGGAACTCATTTGATTTCAGGATTTTATTTTCTGTGAAACACAAAACTTCTCCTACCGAACCCCATTTTCCAAACTGTAAATCAAACACACATTTTACTTTCTATTTAATAAATGAGAATACAAAAAATTTAAAGCTATGAACGTCAGTCGTTTCNAAAAAACAATTTAAATGAATACAACAAGCGCATTGAGTTTGATATTCCTGTTGGCGATGCATTTACACATCCGAATGAGGCTTATGTGTACCAACAGTATAAGCTAACTAAAAGAGATACAAATGTGGGTTATGAAAAACCTTCAACTATTGACCTTTGTGAGAATTTCTTCCCATTCCAGTTCTCAAGAGTAGAGATCACTAAGCATGGCAATATAATTCAAGTATTGATAATCCTGGGATCACTTCGACTATGATGCATGCATTGCTTAGCTCAGAATTGGAATCATCGTACTTGCAACTAGCAGGGGTAGGAAAAGGCAAATATTTTAAGGCAGATGGATATAATGAACTTTTCTATACATTAAGATATTTATTTGGGTTTATGAGAGATTGTAATGAAAAATTCTGGGAAGGCGGGTACAAGTTTACATTCATTCGAAATTCTCATAATGATGTTTCTACTTACAGAAGGCCTAAAACACAAGCAAATGGAGCTGCTGATATTATTCCAGATTCTGGTAAAATTGTTATTAAGAAAATGTAAATCTAGTGGCCATTTGTTGAATACGAACCTAATTATGGAGACGATATTAAAGCAAAACTATACAAACAACACAAAATTCCCATCGGTTTCAATTATTGGCAATGTCTTGAAAAACCTGTACCTACTGGTGCAAACTCATTCCATTTTGATATAAAGGATCAGTTCAATTCAATCCAATTCGATATTCCTGACTTTGTCATTGTTGGCTTTCAGCTAAAAAGAAAAGAAAATGATGATCAAGACAAACATGGTTAANCATGGTTCAATTTTTGACCATAGTCATGTTAAAAATATTTCTATTAAGAATGGAAGGAATGAAGTGTTCCCTAAAGAGAATTGGAACCTGGATATCGAGGATAAAATTTTCGATAGGATGTACATTGCCTACAATGATTTTATAAATTCAAAGACCAAGCTAGATACTCTTTACCGTAACAATGAACTATATTATAACCCTGATGCATTTGTTTCTAGGAGACCATTGTATATTATTGAATGTTCTTACAGAAAAACCTCTATTGTAAAGGATCGAACTTATCTGAAACTTACAGTTGATTTTAATAAGACAATCGAAGCTACAACTATTTGCAATGTGGTGCTAATAAGCCAAAGAAACCTAATGCATGATGTTAAAAGTGAAAGAATCACTGAAGCTAACTAGTGTGCAAACATGTATGGTTATTAATTTTTAATGGGTAATTTCCCATTAAAAACCTTTATTTTAAAGATTCAATAATTAAAAACAAAATATGAATGAGATACATGAAGTCCATGCAGTCTGACAAACATTATGAAAGGTGGTGATCGTATATATATTTCATAGTCTCACTCCTTTTCAATTTTGTAGTGTCCCTATGGTAGTGTATTAATACCATCTCTAAGAATTAATATTTTGTCATCTTCGGAACTTAATGCTTTTTTTCTCAACTCTATTGCAAACAGTTCATGTTTATTACTTCTTATGAGATTCATACTTTTGAACACCACTTCTTTTCCAAACAAGCACTTTTTGTAGTCATCAAAACTTATCTCATTCCTGACCACAGTATTTTTCACACCCTTTGCTCTTTTCTTTACATCACCTTCCATATTTAAGGCATACATTTTGGCTCTTTAACCAATTAATTCTTCCATTATTTTCGCATTACATTTATCTTTCATTTTGCCTATAATTTTCTTATTTATTTGTGGCATGTTATATCTATTATTTTTTGGATAATCACTTGTATCGAAATGTTCGATCATTCCTTTCATGTCACTGTAAAAATCTGGTGTTTTTATACAATATATGTATNCTTTCATGTCACTGTAGAAGTCTGGTGTTTTTATACAATATATGTATGAGTCAGTATCTTGATAGCACAGTTCAATATTTTCCCCATACTTTGGTTTCATCACATTATAGTGAAAATCGTACATTAAGGTCTTTGACCAGTCAAGTATGCTCATTCCAACATAAATGAGCTTGTTTTGTTCATGTAAACTGCAACCAAAGAGTCAATAAATATTGTTATATGTATAAAATTTGGTTTAGCCACTAATTTAACCACTTGCTTGCTGCTTGTGCACAACCGTATATCCACTCTGTTTCTGATGTTCTCCATTGTTTTGCCGAATACGAAGTTGTTTACTAATTTAAAGAAGTCTTTTTCAAAATCATTAGATGCCTTCGTTCGCATATTTGTGTTTAGATCAATGTAGGACTTGAGCCAGTCTGATTGGTCAAACTCCAGAACTCTATGGATCTTTTTCAACTTCATTCCGAGGGACAGCTATTGCTTAAGATTTACGTAGTGCAGTACATATCTTTCTTTGTCATATAGGGTAGTTAATAATTTAGGTATTTTCGAGCCTTCAAGTATTCTATTCTCTGGAGCCAGTGGTAGATCTTTGTGGAGATCGTGTAGTTCACGTGGATACTCCAAATAAACTTCCAATATATAGCCTTTTGTGGCATCATCTCGAATTTTTGTCACATCTATTTTTGTATTTCTCCACTTAAA
>NQII01001661.1:95613-168403 GCA_002778355.1 Clitarchus hookeri
GTTATTTAATTTGATACACTTTGTTTAACGGGGCCGCGGTGGCCGAGAGGTTAGCCTGCTCACCTCCCACCTAGGCGAACCGGGCTCAATCCTTGGCCGGTTTACACCCGGATTTTCGCAAGTGGGAATCGTGCCGGACAATGCCGCTGGTCGGCGGGTTTTCTCGGAGATCTCCCATTTCCACCGCCCTCGCATTCCGGAGCTGCTCGATTCTCACCTCATTTCACCCTCATCTGCTCTCAAGACCTCGTTGTTGAGAGCTGCCCATATCTCTCAACTCCAACGACGTTGTTTAACTGTCATTTGATACACGTTGTTTAACTTATCAATCAATCAAAACATAAATCACTGGAAACCACAAAATGAAATGGTTTATGAATCAGTGGAAATTGGCAGTAAATGAATGAAGGAAAACTGGCGTTATCCACTATTTCATAGTTAAATTGACTGAAGTGACTAATCTAGTGAGATTCTCACTGATTTCAGATTTAAAGTGTGCAGTTTAAGACGTTTACTGAATAAAAAAAAAATTATGTAGGTACGAGAAAGTTTCACGGAACGTGCACTCTTACTTTGGTGCAGATCTCAACCACGACGGCGGCAGATAAATTACACCAGCTGTACGACACACGGACAAGTAGGTGACGAAGCCATGCGTCGCCATCAAAAATGAATCTTGTATTACTATTCACAGCGTTTATAAACACATGTAAGCAATGCAATTGTTTCGGATATCTCGCATATGTATTGATTATATTGAAATTTTAACTATCCCATTTCAATGCCGGTAGGCTGGTGGAAGAGGCATCACAATAAGCGACAAAACATAGAGACAAGCGATTTTCACAAAAACGTTTCTTGACTAATTGTTTCAAAACACTTTCGCTCATATAATTTGCTTCTGTGAGTTGAATAAACTACTTTCTACGTGTGTTAGTTGTCCGCCTGCATATCAGAGGCCTGCATATCACAGGCCTGCATATCACAGGCCTGCATATCGCCCTGCATATCACATGGTAGTAACCTAGTTCTTTTTGGCCACTCAAATGAGAAAATGTCTTCTCTTCAAGACATGTGGCCTGTGACCAAGGGAAAACCACTGTAATGCCAGGAAGGTAAGATGAGTGGAACCCTTTTCTCGAAAGTTACGTATCCATAGCAACACATGCATATCGACGACCTGTCTTGCGTTCAACAACGCCAGAACATCCGAGATCCGGATGTGACGTCTAGGAACTCCAGCTGAAGAGATAACCTCGTTTGTGAACGAAAGGCAATTCTGTTATACATCCGGTTTGTTGTAGCCTTGGGTAGCGAAGTGGTGGAGTGGCCAAATAACCATTTTANAAGGCAATTCTGTTATACATCCGGTTTGTTGTAGCCTTGGGTAGCGAAGTGGTGGAGTGGCCAAATAACCATTTTATAAATACTAATTAAAATGTTTCAGCGCGCGGATGTCTGTGCTTATATAAAAATTGTACTCTCTAAACTTGAAACAGTGAGAATTGAGCTAAATCAGTGAAAACAGTGAAAATTGCGCAACTGATAATAAGTGCCAAGTACCTAATTAATATAGTGGCTGAATTTCACTGTTTTATTTGTCATTTACACTGAATGTCAAGAATTCCACTGCTATAAGTCACTTGTTCCCAGTCAATTTGCTTAATTCGCCGGTTATCAGTAGCTTATCAACCGAATTTCACTGAATGTTATTTCACTGGTTTATATCAATGGTTCGGACTTAAAGTGTTAAAAAAAACCTTTCATTTCTAGATTCTAAATGATATTGACTAAACCACTAGTAATCGAAATTCATATTTAAAATAAACCTCCCTTTTCCTTCCCAGTCGGAATGTCTTTCTTGATACACAGCCTGTATCACCGCGTTTCTTGAGTTGCTATACTTTCCAGTCGCCTCTCATCCCCGAATAAAATCTAGCTGGTAAATGTGTCGGATGAGTTTGTTAGCTATCACACGT
The DNA here is from genome assembly GCA_002778355.1 of Clitarchus hookeri. Taxonomy (NCBI): domain Eukaryota; kingdom Metazoa; phylum Arthropoda; class Insecta; order Phasmatodea; family Phasmatidae; genus Clitarchus; species Clitarchus hookeri. Next base: position 97,593 of record NQII01001661.1, read on the forward strand.
TTCACTGTAAAAATATTTCTAATTTTTATTGAGGAAATTGTTTGTAATTATACAAATGCTTGTAACCGTACAAAGATTTACATTGTTAAACTACTCATTTGTAAAACTACAAGGACTGTGTTTCTTATAGACGTTAGGAAATGTTTGTACGATACTGACCCGTGTGCACTCTGTCCAAGAGTTTCAGCAAAATGGCGGACACTCAACAGCGTAAATCCGCATAGGCCCTATAGCTGTTTGTGTAAAAACTATGGGTGATGTAAAGTGTAGTTGCGTGCAAACAGAAATGTATGTTTGTATGTATGTAGTGTAAATGTATTGCAAGTTTTAATAACGTAAGCCATTTAAAACAACTCACTCAAATAATCATAATAAAATGACAATTTCAATAAAACGTGTCCGTATTACTCACTAACGGTTAATGTTTCCTAGCTACACAAAACTTTTTAAATGAAATAAATGTACTATCCTTAATGAAATAAATTCCTTAATATTTTGTAAGTACTTGAAATATTCTACTACAAAAATAAGCGCTCACATCGTAAGTCAAGTTGGTCTTGTTGAACGTGATTTTATTCTTTATAAAATAATTAAATTACACGTACATTCAACATAGTAAAGCAACACGGAAATCACAAGATAAATATGTGATAACAACATTTAAAAATGAATGGAAGGTTGCAGCGAGGGTGAAAAGCGTATGTGGAGTAGTGTAGCCAACCTTTACATTTTATTATAAAAAATAAGCGCTCAAATCGTAAGTCAAGTTGGTCTTGTGGTTAAGGTTACGGGTGACTGATATAAGGAGAGTGGGGTCCAGTTCCCGTGCTGACAATGTGTATATTTCTTTTTCGTAAATTATGTTTTGAAGCATTTGTTTTAGTTATTCTCTGTTATTAATTCCTTGGATTTTTGGTTTTCTAGAAGAAAAAAATGTTTGTACGTACACTTTTCAATAATGTCAGCTGTAACACAAGGCTATCGTTTGTAATATTACAAATACGTGCTTTGCAGATTTTACAAGAAATCAGTTTTACAAAGTATTTCCTTGGTAACTGGGTTCCCAAGGATTAATTCGTGTAAAAGCGCAGAAAATATTTTAGGGTGTAGCGATCATTCCACCTAGAATTCTCCTGCATGTAGCGGGAATCGCATATCACACAAGTATGCTCCGTCCCACAAATCACTCTTTTAAATTGGGATCACATTTCGAGACTTCAGTAATTTATCACTTATCTCGTTTGATAACTCGCAAACACTTGCAGGAAACGATTTGCAATTTTCGACTCTTTTTGTAAGATGTGATGTAGAATATGGCGTTTAAAGATCATGCTCTAAAAGAGTCCTCAGTGGCCTGGATCTCTAAGGCATCGTGCTCTTATAACGAGGAAGCTGGTCCAATGAGGGTGCGAGCCATATCCCTTGTTATAAAACCATTTAGTATACCAACGAATTAAAGTTTATCTTTGTGTGTTCGAATATGTGACGTAAAGCACAAACTATTTTTTTTTATTGAAATATATGTGAGGAATATTTGCTCACAGTATAAGTATGTACCTGCTAATTTCCTATCCATTATGTATGTCAATGATATTCAATGGTCTTGGTAAGCGTAACGCACCATTCCCCCAACCCTCAATCCACGCCTTTAGTTTCCATACCGCCATAGTACTATGTACTATAAAAGCAATAAGAAAGTCGTCATGCTTGTCGTTTGATGTATATTGAATTACACTGAAGAGCGAAAAAAACTGGTATAGGCGTGCGTACGCAAATAACACATGTATGGAACCAATCAAAGTAACGCAATGCGGTCGGCAGCTAGATCGGTTACTGCTGCTACAATGGCAGGTTATCAAGATTTAAGTGAGTTCGAACGTGGTGTTATAGTCGGCGCACGGCGAGAGATGGGACATAGCATCTCCGAGGTAGCGATAACATTTGGAATGTTCGCGTGCGACAATTTCACGAGTGTACCGTGAATATCGGGAATCCGGTAAAACATCACATCTTCGACATCGCTGCGGCCGGAAAAAGATCGTGAAAGAACGGGACAAACGACGACTGACGAGAATCATTAAACGTGACAGACGTGCAACCCTTTCTCAAATTGGCGCAGATTGGATTTGTGGACTGCCCTGCAGGATTCATGGTGTGAATTGCCTCCTGCATACCTTCAGACATTAGTCGAGTCCATGCCACGTCGTCTTGCGGCACTTCTGCGAGCTCTGGTGGGGGAGGGGGGTGGGGGCCTATGCGATATTAGGCAGGTGTACCCGTTTTTTTGGCTCTTCAGTGTATATATATCATACATTTTAGGCTTAAAGAATCTATAATTATTTCCAATTACTTTCGATACATAAATTTGTTATAACTCTTTTATTGTTTATCATAATACGTTGATTATGCGTATCAACTGAGGAGATGCGAGACATAGATTGGATACCACGCCTTAATTTGTGCTTTCCGTTCACGAGGATCTGTAGACCGACGTGTTCGTTGTTGCCTGCGCATGCGCATGTGGAGTGTTTGTTTAAGGAACGAAATGGAACGTATCTTGTTTGAGTACGATCTTTTAAAACCACGCAATCCCCAAGAAACGACATTTTAGGAACAATAATTCCTGATGGTCCATTAATGAACTATTTGAAATGATATACTTCTGCCCGTAGTTTCGTGGCTAATGCTAATTCAAGCCAGTTCACCTAAACTGACCTAGGACAGTAGGTTGAGCAAGTGTGTGGTGTTCCAGTTGGAAGTTAACGCTGGCAAGCCGGGCGCATTGTTGCACTTCATAGACGCATGCGCAGTAAAGAAGTTCTTTGTGACCCTCAGCTGTGTCGGCTCCGTAGATGGAGTCGTCAAGAACGGCGTGGTGTGCGCTCTAAACTGAATCAGTGAGAATTTCATTGTTCAAATCAGTTAACAGCAACTGACTTATTCAACAGTCATAACAATCAATTTAAATGATGAATTAGTGGGGGGAATGCCAGTTCTCCTCTACTTATTGATTCAGTGACATTTCCCACTTATTTCATCAACAATTTCATTCTATTTTTTTAGGGAATTGTGTTTAGACTGATGGATCACTTAAAAATCGTGTATCAAATAAAATTACAACGTATAACCTAATATAACCTATAAAAATATTTTTTTAAATGTTATATTCGTTTTTTTATAATGCCATTTTACGAGGCAACATGAACATTCGTTGTTTTCATTTCGTTTTTACCGTCCTTCATTTCGTTTTCACGAAATCATCTTAGCGTTCAGTTTGAAGGTTCAAACTGCATTAAATGTGGTGAAATGAGTGCATTTATACGCGCAATTTGTTTCAAGAGTCCTAATGTTATAAATTAAACTAAAAACTAAAAGAAATATATATAATTTTAATTAAAACATTTTCGGTAGCTCAGTCGCCAAAGTAACGGCCCTTAATGTAGATGTTGTGGGTTCAAATCCTGTTCACCATGAAAGTTTTTTTCCTATTTTAAAATTACGTTAACCTGTATAATACAGGGAGCGGCAGAAATAACTCCCGAATTTGCCACCGCCATGGGCTCGGCGCTAGTGGTGGCAGGTGGCCCGAGGTTGTGTCATAGTGCAGCACCACTGCTGCCATTTCAGTCGCCACCATGGCAAGGAGCCGTGAACATTGTGCGTTCGTCCTTGAAACCTATTTTAAAAATGGTGATTCTGTACTCACAACGCAGAGATTATTTCGTACGTGCTTCGAAATAGGTCGGCACGGTGCAGTCCCTGACAGGAAAACCGTTCTATTGTGGGTTAAACATTTTAGAGTCACAGGTTCGGCTTTAAAAAATGCACCGCCAGGTAGACCTCGCAGCGCTCGAACTCCACAAAACGTTCAATTACTCCAACAAGCAGTTACCAAATCTCCAAGACGTCCAGCCCGTAGGCACGCTGCCAGCTTGGGAATATCTGATCGTAGTGTGAGAAGAATTTTACACCAAGACCTCCACTTTCATCCGTACAAAATCATGGTTGTGCAGGAACTTAGTGAACGTGATTGGGCCAACCGTATTGCATCTTGACAGGCTATCCTGGAAAACTTTCCAACAGACGCAGTTGTGCTCTCAAGTGACGAACCACATTTTCATTTATCAGGATTCGTCAACAAACAGAATTTTCGATATTGGGCAGAAAATAATCCTCGGCAACTTCGTGAGCGACCTCTCCATAGCCAACGTGTCACTGTTTGGTGTGCTGTAGCAGACTTTGGAATAATAGGCCCGTATTTTGTTGAGGAGTAAGGACGAACAGTTACAGTAACGTCTCATCGTTACGTAGAGATGCTACACAACTTCCTGGAGCCGAAACTGAATGAACGTGTAAATCCTGCTGTATGGTTTCAACAGGATGGTGCCACCGCTCACACAGCAAGAGAATCTACGGCAGTCCTAAGACAAATGTGTCCAGGGCGTTTAATCTCACTGCGAGGCGACATCCCGTGGCCAGCTCGTTCACCCGATCTTACCGCCTGTGACTTCTTTCTCTGGGGTTACCTGAAGAGTAGAGTCTACAAAAACAAACCGACGACAATCGATGAACTCAAAGTTGCTATCCGACACGAAGTCGAAGAAATTCCACAAGAGATGACGAGGAGAGTAATGCGTAATTTCAGAATGAGGCTTCAGACATGTCACGGTTGGCATTTGAGTAAGATTATTTTTAAAAAGTGAAAATTAAAAAAAACCTTTATGTTTAATAATTAAGTGTCAATTAAAAAAATATTATTTTTAAAGATAAAGTGAAAATTAAAAAAATATTATGTTTAAAGATTAAGTGAAAATGAAAAAGATTAAATGAAACTAAATGGCAAAAATTATTCTTTTAGATGGTTTAATAAAATTTTGACTAGAATCGTTTGTGTATTTTTTATTAGCCGTTCAAATTCGGGAGTTAGTTCTGCCGCTCCCTGTATAAACGGTGAATATCGGAGTTATTATTATTTCTCCTAATTATTTGACTAAATTAAATACAAACAATATTGAAATCGCCGCACGTGGTTGACTGTCACTTATTCAATTAGTGAAACTATTTTACTGAAACAACCAGTTGTTTTCCACCGATTCCAAGTGAAGCCATTTTCACTGATTCGAGTAGTTTAATTTCACTGCAAACCAGTGGTTTTCCCCACCGATTGTAACAGAGAGTGTGGTTGTGGTTGCAGAGAACGCGACGCGCGTGTGCCACAGTAACGGCACGTGGGACCGCTACTCGGACTACTCGGCGTGCCACAGCCCGGACATCAGCCCCGGCGGCCTGGACGTGGGGGTGGAGGTGACGTCCACACTCTACCTCGTCGGCTACTCCATGTCGCTGGTCGCCCTCAGCATCGCCATCTGGATCTTCCTCTACTTCAAGTGAGTCCCACGCACGCACGCCTTCTCCACCGCCCGCTCGCGGTCACCTACCACATTCCTCAAGCCCTGCGGAAGTTATACTTCTAGGACATTCCATCGCCCTATGCAAACTAGGCTTAACCTAATTAAAGTTACTTCTAATATATGCAGGTTGGGAAAATCAATATTAAATGTTTGGCAACCAAGAAAAGAATGTTTACCGCTTGGTAAGCGCTAGTGTCGCGTGTGTACCAGATTTTCTTTTTTTCTGCGTTTAAAAAACAGGATAATTGTAATAATCATAAATCGAACTCACCCGCAAAAAAATCTCTTTTATTTCCTAACCTGAGTAGAGTAAACTTTGACCAAGCCTAGAAAATTACACCAAACGGAAAATGCACCTCATAAATGCGCACTCAGTGTAATTAAGATTTTGCAGGAGAGCTGTTACCAGCACACCTATATTCTCACTGTTTTTATACGTATTGATTACAAATGAAATACTATTATTTATAAATTAAATAAATGTAAAAGTTCAATTTAATTAAAAATAAAGTAATTTTATATTACTAGAAGTGTAAAACATGACATATTTCGTTAAACAACCGAACACGACTTACATGGGGGCGGTTTTTCGAATGTTTGATTCAGAAAGTGTGAAGAAACAGCGAATAAACTACGCCACCCGGTGGTCGCGATTGGCGTACCGACTACATCGCTCGCCTCCCGCCGCGGAGAGCTGGGTTCGATTCCCGGCGGGCGCCACTACCGTGGGTATCACGCCGGACCAAGCCCGCTGCTCAGTGAGGTTTTCTCGTGGATCTCCCGTTTTCCCACCGCCACCCTTGCATTCCGTCACTGCTCCATACACCCCCTCGTTTCGCCCTCATCTGCTCCCAATACCTCGTTGATGGGAGCCGCCCAAATTTCTCCACTCCGATCAACATTCCGCACTCCCGCCGGGCCCACATCCGCCTCCTTACAAAAGTCATGCTTAAGGTTGTGCCTGATGAACTTTCATAACATTCGTGAGGTATTTCTTATGCAGAATGAGACAGCAATTCATACAGCTCAGAGCTTACGTGTATTATCGAGATAAATATGTGNACATTTTAATACGCAAAAGTCGAACTAACGAATTTTTCGAAATTTCTCTACAACCTTTCCGAAACATTTCAAAATGTAAATCAGTCGCATATTTTCATAACATAAAATGAAAATAAACAAACCATAATTTCAACTACAAAAAATAATTTAAACGTAATAAATGCACATTTGCTTAAGTAAATGGTACATTATCATCTCTGTATAAAACGTCGAACAAATGCATGAAAGTTAACAGAGAACTAGAATAAACTCTGACTTTCTAAAGAGTTAATTCACAATAGAGCCTCTTGTGGCCAAATAGTGAAAACAGTGGAGTCAGGAAATATTAGAATATCCTCTATGCTAGTCAATCGATACTTCTTGCTCGTAAAAACGAATTACAGGAATGTACTTTTCCTGATACATTAAAAATCGCCATAAATTATATATATATATATATATAAATGTTAAAATATTTTATGCCACAGCAACGCGTGGCCGGGTAAGCTAGTCTGTAATAAATATTTTTGTATATATTTTACGTAGGTATTTATGTTAAAATAACAAGTGTTAATCCGTTTAGTTATATATATTCTGTTTGCCTAATGTAACGTGGAAACAACATAGATCTGCCGTCGATCGTCATACCGCCCCCTACTTCTTGGCGGCATTAGATGGGTGCCAGTTCGCCTGTACGAATAGTTCGCAGTATCTTACACGTCCGTTATAGTGAGCGCCATCCTATTACTACACACACATGCGAACTTCAGATTGCATAGTTTTCAGGCGTTGTGCAGTACTCACGAACCGTGTTACAAAGGGTACTTTTTGTTAACAAAATGGTCACTTTACCCGTCTTGTCTACAAAACTTATGACGTATTTTTGTAATTTACGTTTAATCAAATACGAAGCTGACGAATTAAAAATTTAAAAAATCAAATCGCCGCCATATAAGTTTTGTCTGTTCGAAAATTTTAAATACATATATATGCAAGGTTATTGAAATTAACAAATGTGTATTGTACTCGCAGTAATTATTTCACAAAGTAAAGTTGCTGAAATATTCTTTAAAAATGTATTTTCTCATGGCACAATTTTTGTTAAGTAACAAATGCACTTTATATTTGTTTTATTTCGTATTTCGTTTTATTTTATTTTGTATTATTTTAAATTTTAAACGGCTGTCTTACAACTTTTGGAATGATTATTGTTTATTTTAAGACTTTTACGGACTCTTGATTTTGGAATAATGGTAAAACCAAGATAGTAGCAGCATGGCGTGCTAGGTAGTTGAATGTCGTGGTGTTCCGAGCAAGCCTTACAAAATGCTAAATACAAATTGCGAGCTACTAGCGGTTACACATCAACAAATATGCAAGGTCACAAAGGACTATGATCTCCCGCCGAGCACAGTGATGGTACTAAGAGGTAGGATTGCATACGGGGCTAGACTAAACTTGTATAAAATTTTAACACACACCCAAGACCCACCGAAGATTCTAACCAGTAATACCAAAGAAGCTAAAGCGGGTGAAGAGAGTTTTAAAGGTTTTTTTTTTTTTCAACATTTTTAGGATATGGCATATTTTTTTCGTTGTGATATACGATAGGATAGGACTCGATAATGTCCTCCCGGTGTTATGCCTGAAGGCTTATCAGGGTGCAGCTTACAAATTAACTTACGATCTAACATAAACTAAAACTCACGCCTAACCTAGGATTCGAACTCAGGACCTCCCGCACTCCAGACCAGCGGCGCACCAACCAACTGTGCCACGGGAGGTCGGCTCGTTGTGATATAAAAAAAGTAGTCTTGAAAAGAATGACACTGGCGGAAACTTGCTTTTCAGAAGAGAATGAAACGAGTTAACCACGAAGTTTGTTTTCAGTTTAAATGTTTATTGAAGGAATGAAGTGTCGCAACTTCTTTGATGAATTCCAACACTTGGTTCACCTGAACTAAGGTTTGCCTAATTTTTAATTTTCAGTTTATTTCAAAAGTTAAAATTGAAATACAGAGGTGAACCGCATTCGGATACCAACGATATTTGAATAATATTAGCATTTTTACGTAATATTCTTCATTATATTTCAATAACATGAACTTATTTTCAAATGTTTCGGTATTTTGATCAAGTTAACATCGATACTATGCCACGAAACCATGTAATTTTCTCAAAACCTAGAAAAAAAATTACCTTTCGAACAGTCTTAACGACGTTGGACACGGATGCAACTTCGTAATTTACGGAGAGCGACAGAAGGGTTGTGCTATACATAGGAATGCCAGGAGGCCAAGGGGTAGTTGCCCACGCCCTTGCTAAGTAACTAACCCCCTGAGAGCTGAACACGTGCACGGTAGTTAGTCAAAGCCCGAGTCGCACCTGGTCAGTTACTTGTCTCGGGGCGTAATGGGGTCCCGGCCTGGCCTTTACCTTGCCCGGGGCTCTTGTTAACTAGAGCAGAGAGGGATCCTGGTACAGTGGGGGGGGGGGAGGACGCAGTGAAATAACGAGGTTGAAGTGCACGAGCGAAGGATGCTCCATCTTTGTGTTTAGTTGGCGGCACTCAGCGATTAGGAAAGTAATACAACAACTTATCGATACAACTATTTCGCTTTCTTTCCTTTACACATCGCGCCCTAAAGCAAGACTATCGTAACTCAAAATGTCTTATATGCGGTAATTAAGTGTAAAATAGTTGGTCTTTTTTTTTAACTTTTTTAATTACTATGTCAGCAAGAGATTTTTGCTACTAAAACTGTAATAACTATGTAGCAGTGCNGCACGAGCGAAGGATGCTCCATCTTTGTGTTTAGTTGGCGGCACTCAGCGATTAGGAAAGTAATACAACAACTTACCGATACAACTATTTCGCTTTCTTTCCTTTACACATCGCGCCCTGAATGCAAGACTATCGTAACTCAAAATGTCTTATATGCGGTAATTAAGTGTAAAATAATTGGTATTTTTTTTAACTTTTTTAATTACTATGTCAGCAAGAGATTTTTGCTACTAAAACTGTAATAACTATGTAGCAGTGCNTTTTTTTTAACTTTTTTAATTACTATGTCAGCAAGAGATTTTTGCTACTAAAACTGTAATAACTATGTAGCAGTGCGCCTTTGACTTCTTCTAAATCACTGGTATGTGTGGGGTTAATGTTTGGTTATTAAATATGATTTCCGATGTGCGACTCATTTATCTACCTTACATCCAGTAAAGGTAAAAAGAACGTTGCGACAGTCTTTCACTGTCAGGTGATAAATATTATCATCCTTCCGACAAAGAAATTGAAAAAACTTAATTTTTCGAGATACGGTTGTCTTGCGTTCGAAGTGCGATATGTACACTGTTCGCGGGATATCTGAAAGCTTGGGTCACGTTATAAGGCTACGAAAGACGACATGCCGAGTCAAAGGAGGCTAAAAGCCAGTGGTATCATTGGTTTACGAGAAGGGTGGTGGGGCGGGGTCTCAAAAAATTAAGGAAGCTCCTAAAACGTGAAATTTTTCAAGCGCCATATTTATAAATTAGCGTTAATTAAGGCCAAGATTAAGGTGTATGGCGGCAGTAGCCTGTTACTACGCTAGAGAACACCCTGCTCACATTGAAATACTGTATCCAGAATTGAACTAACGACGTAATGTTAAGCGTTTAAAGGGCTGAGATATTGGGGCTGCTGAGAAAAATATTTTTTGGGAGCATAATATGTAAAGCACCCCCGCACGACGCATATGCTTAAATCTATATAAAGTAGTATTATAGATTACCAGGACATGTTTCTTCCAGTTCACCAGTAGCATACTACTTATCGCTGACCTTGCTCAAGGACAGTTCCAATCGTCGCCAAGCTTTCACAATTCCTGCGCGCAGTTTATGCAAGTAAACTTGACGAAGTACTCACAGACGTAGATAAAAGGATCATGTGTGTTGAATAAAAGTTTAACCAGAAGGCATTTTCCCACATGGTTCAATATTGGCACATCTTAACGATATTATAAGCATAACTTACCGGGGGAAACAATCTAAAAGAAAACTTATGCTTATAAAGTGTTAGTAAAGTGTATCAACATGTATTTCACACAGAGATACATTGTGAAAACTCGCAGTTTCCCCCAAACCACAGTGGGCCGATGTCTCTGTGCCGACAAATGGATAAATCGAGTTGTTACGAAGATTAGGCGCAAACAATCAACGGCACCATGGGGAACTAAATTGTTTGAAGTCTTGCTGTATTTTACTTGTATGTACGTATATGTGTGCAATATAACGCAAAATATATTTATAATACAAAGTGCAGCAACACTCCTGAAGCGTGGCATTAAATGATACCCTGCGCTGAAGCAAATTACGGAATACACTGATGTGTGGAACATGTATGGGCCCAAAGATGGCCCACCGACAAGGCCCAGCACATTTTCTCCCCGAGAGAAAATTCGTATTCTTTGATTCGCCAGGGATCGAACTCGGATCGACACTGTGGGAGGTCGGCGTGCTAACCGCTCAACCACAGAGCACTCCGCTTCTATACCACAACCAAACAAGACCACTTAGTTATCGATTCCATCTGTGGTCATGTCCAACCGCGAAACAAAGCCAGAAGTACGAGCAGAAGGCACGGAAGCATGTTCAACAGGAATCTTGCATTAATTATCGTCGAGGGTGTGTGGACTGACCTATGGAACCACCAGAATGAGATAGTCACGAACACGTGATGTTACGCTAACCAATAAACTGCCGTACGAAAACGCAGGTACTATGTCAGTTAATCAGCGACTGCACGGCGCCGAGGAGTAGAAACGATAATATGCAACAACACGTAGAACGCCAACTTGAAGTTCCACCGTATGCTTATAATGCACTAGCTTACCCGGCCACGCGTTGCTGTGGCATAAAATATTTTGGTTCTATTCCTTTCTGCGAAATTAATTGAAAGAAGTATATGTGTATATATATATGTATATATATATATATATATATGTATACTTATATATGTAAAAAAAACATTGAGAACAACAAACTGAAATGTTCAAACAGACAGCTGTCAAGAAAGGTGCTTCCTGACGCGAAAGCATGGTAAAAAAGCCCTTTTTGCAGATTTTAGTACCTTTGCAGGTAATACAGATAAAAAAAGAAAGGTGTACAAACACTCGTGGGAACGAAAGGAAGGTTTATAAAAAAAACAGAATGAAAATTGGTTGATTTTTTCGGGAGTTATACGCGTCCGAACAAACGGACACAACATTTATATATATATATATATATTTATTTATTTATTTATGTATTTATTTAAATATATATCTTTATTTATATATATGTATATATATACTGTATATAGATTTAAACACATACAACTATTAACATTAGTGTTAACAGAAATTAATNTATATATATGTATATATATACTGTATATAGATTTAAACACATACAACTATTAACATTAGTGTTAACAGAAATTAATAAAGAAAAGAGCGTACTTCTATAAAAGTATTAACTCGACACTTCTCTCACCTATGACTTACAGGCTGCATGCGGGGTCAACACAAAGTCGTACTCGGGNGATTTTTTCGGGAGTTATACGCGTCCGAACAAACGGACACAACATTTATATATATATATATATATATATATATATTTATTTATTTATTTATGTATTTATTTAAATATATATCTTTATTTATATATATATGTATATATATACTGTATATAGATTTAAACACATACAACTATTAACATTAGTGTTAACAGAAATTAATNCTCAGGTTTCTCCCCTGCGCGGGTATCTAGCGTCGTGACTAATCTAAGTATGAGCGATTCGCGTCAGTATTTTAACAATCGGAAAAGTGCACTTCTGTGTGTCTAGCTGATTTCACACAGTAACGAACATGTAAGCCCTAATACGTATTTAAATGGTTACTAATATAATTATTTATCAAAATTATTTTCCTTCTTAATAACAAAACTATCCGTTAGAGAAGTGTTCTGGCAATTCAAACCACTGCTATCCTAATAATTTTAAGAAAACATAATAGTAACTTTTTATATTTACGTAAAATTTTATAGTAGGGTTATAATTTCCCGCACTTTCTTCACATTTTTCGAATCATTCATTTGAAAAATCACCCCATGTATGACGTGTATGATTATTTCCTATATATGCCATGTATCACAAGCATGTTATACTTATGTAAACATAAACGTATCTATTTTTATTATTAAATAAAAATTTTACTTACTTTTTGTCTATAAATGGCAATATTTCGTTTCTAATTATTATGAATAAAACAGGGAGAAAATAGGTGTGCTGGCGAGGCTTGGTAAGAAAATATTGTTCTCATTCAAAATGTTAATAGATCGAGTGTGCACGATTGCTCTGCGTTGTTCCTTTTGGTGTAATTTTCAAGACTTAGTTAGGCTTTGTTTGCATGAGGTGGAGAAATATCCTGAAAGTAAAACTTAAGCGGAGCTTCAGAAAAGTTAAAATAACTGTGAATGGTATATATTTATTACGCAGAACATCTTGCAGGTTCGCCAAAAACGTTTATCGGAATTAATGGAATGATCACAATGCCAATCATCTTATAAACATGTACGTTTCCCGTCATGCAAGCTTTAAATTTATCTCTCCGAGATTTTTAAACATTGTCTAAAAGACTGAGTTTCATTCTACCACATATCACATTCTCTGAGAATTCTTTTATATAAAATATGCATTTTCTTCTCAGCAAACTTAATGTTCACATTACTTCCATTATTCGCAAGTGATTAACCTTTTTATAATCCTAACAGCACCAGGGTAAAACGACGCAGAGTGTCAGCGCGGATGAAACTACCGGATAATTGAACTAAAATTTAAAATTTTTACGAAAACAAGATCAGTCGTATCGGCTCTACTGTGTTTTGTTTATTTGACTTTGCACTGTGTTCGGATTTTCTTTTCGTCCTTTATTCTCTAAACGTGTTAGTTACAATATGGAAGATTTTATACGTTTCATCATTACTAAATATTAGGCATTGTATCGTTAGGGACCAATCTTCCTTGAGCATTTTTAACACGCTGAATTTTGGCAGGGAAATTTTAATTCGTAAATGTCTGGTGTTTTCATGTTGGTTTGCCGTTCGCACTCCTTTTCTTATGAGAAAACCAAGACGTTTCTGTCATCGCCGCGAACCCTCAAGACCGAAGTTAAAGTTTGACGTGACAGAAAATAGTAATAAAAGAAGTTATGTAAGGTTGGCCGATGGCGCGCTGAACGTTGAGGCACGTAAATTGTATTTTACGCACTAGGAATTACCCCTGAAATGTTTATATTCCTCTTAAGAGTGTTTTGTTCCGCTAAAGTCACTAACACGTGTTTCAATAAAGGATCGTGTATTAAATCCGTCCTGTATACGATTGAAGTGATTAAGTGAAAAGTGAATGATACTTAAATACGTGGTACGTACGTTTACTGCAATGTAAAACACAATGTGGGAAAACTAGGAAAGTTCACTGATACAAAAGCAACTACTTACATTCGTTTTAGAAAGTATCCCGATTACTGAGAGGAACTTCTTTGCAATTACTACTGACGACATAATACTGAAGGTTTCACTGCGGTTGGAGAAAAATATTCGTAAGTCACAGCAAAGTATTTTTTCAATTAAATTTTTGTATTACAGTGTTATTTATTAAGTTTCATATTGGGCTAGAAAAAATTAATTAACTATGTCTCAATTTACTATCAGCAAATATCGACGTACGCTCTAAGAAATTATTCGTAAAATTACCATGCCGATGTATAGGAATAGTGATAAAGAGAGAATGATAAACTACTTTCCCATGCATCCATGGTACCGTTTCTACATTCGCTCAAGAAACAGTCAAATGCGTAGGGAAGTCGCCAACCTTGTATAGGGACGACGCTGATCATTCCTACATTTGCAGTCTGGCAACTGGTATTATTTCCATACAATTTAAAGGTTAAATACTTTCATTACACTTTAGGAAGTTTACAGGGGAAATGTTAACAGAGTATCATTGAACGCCAACGTAGCTTTTCCACAGGTGAAGCCTTCTCTTTTCCTTTCGAATGGGAGCTGGTACGTGTGTTGCAAGCGCGCTTCCACCAGAGATAAAAAAAAATGCATCTATACGAGCTGACCGAGAGAAGGAAAACGTTATTTTTACTGTCACATTGCTTGCTGCTGGTTTTACTCAGCCGTGTCCATTCGGTAACAGGGTCCGCTAACCAACCGTCTTCTTTTGTTCCCTTGTTCCATTGGAGCTTAGGATTACAGTCTAAAACAGGGTACGAAAGCGTAAAAAGGAGTCAGTAGATACCGCGATGTTCCCAGAAAAAAAAATACCATTTTTGTTCAACATTTTGTGTCAAAAGTCTTGATAAAGAATTTCCTTTCGTGTTTAAAATATATGTCATTCGAGGATCAATGAACTGCGTTAATAGGGTAGTGAGATGTTTCGTGAATACGTTTTTCTTGGAGTTCAAATAATTTGAACCATGGTTTCAGAGCCTTAACAAGTGGAGGCCAGTACTGAAATATGCAATATTAATGCTGAAGATTTGCCGTACAAACGTTTCAAAAGCCAAGCAAGCAAAATTAAATAAAGGACTAATGATAATTATACTCGTAATTCTGCGAGCATTAAAAAAATGCGGTCATTAATGTATGTGTGTTAAAAAAAATTCCAGCATGTAAGATGGGAATAAAAAATTAATTTCATTTCTGTTTCAGAGTAAACTGGGGCCTTGTTTGCAACAAAGGTCACTATGTCGTCACTATATCGTAACACGCATTTCAGGGTTCAAATCCTGCGTTAATTCAGAAGATACAATGAGGCTTTTTTTTTAGATATGAGTTATGGTTCGTTTAATAACTATGCCTTCCAGCATAACAAAATCATTTGTAAACTAAATAAAATATAAATATTACTTTTATCGTCACAAAACAAATGTGACGGTTTAGTAATCACAATAACCTTTTTGTAAGAAAACGTTTAGACTCAAACAAAACATTCAATAATTCAGATAATGTAACCCTTTGATTACAAAACGGAAATCGAGCAGTTAATGGTCCCGAAGGGTGGTATTGTTGTATCAATTAGTCAATATTAATGTGACCCACTGATGGGAAAATCTGATTAAATTCCCGTCACAACGTGAATTATACGTAAATTAATGCTCGCGCGTGCTAATTCATTCAGCGCGATTTCTGTAATCCCACTCTTAATACCAACCAATCAAAGCATTTTGGCCATTTCATAACTACCATATTACCAATACATAATTAACGATCATACGAGTCAGATATAATGATGCGTGTTTAATGAACCTTGCGAGGCAATACAATGTTAGCCGTACCAGCAGAAAACATCGTTCATAGATAGACTTAGTATTTACTTTCTGCTTAAAACTATAGAACTGCACCAATTTTTTTTTTTTAGCTGCGTAACCCAATTTGGATATTTGACGTAAGATTGCTTTTATGTATCACCTCACATATATCTCTTATTGTTTATGTCACATTTTGGAAACAAACGTTAGTTTTTTAGAAAGTGAGTGGACTATAAAACGTATATTCGTTAAAATAGACATTTGATTTATTTAGTGAAATATGAGTGCATCTTAGGGAAANAGTGGACTATAAAACGTATATTCGTTAAAATAGACATTTGATTTATTTAGTGAAATATGAGTGCATCTTAGGGAAACATAAAAAAATAACTTGTATCCGAGTTTGGATTTCTCAAATACGAAACGCAGAAATTTTAAGAAGAAATTGCGTACTCCATGATGTAACAAGGGCTGCTAGCAATCGCACTTAACGCTGAATAGTGAATAACAGCTTCAACACTGAAATGAATTGACATTCAAATATGCCGCCTCGCATAAAGGAGATAAAGGATGCGAGTACATAATACTACACTTAAGGTGATGCACGGAATGAACACGAATTACTTTGTCGTATGAATGAACAAGAATAGTATGCAATAATATAATATACTCCTCGAAGGTATTCAAATAGTAAGGAACCTGGTAAAAAAAACCAAGCTCTTTAAGATGCTTGAACAGAAACACATATTCAGAAACAAAATGGAATGATACACGAAACTCGCGCAAAAAAGGTACTTGACGATTTTTTGTCGTAGTACGTGGCTTTTTCGGGAGTTTCTTTTTATACGGACAGCATAACAGTGTACAAACATTTTCATTAGCTCAAAAATGTTAGCGTGTTTTATTGTCGAGGTACAATAGCTATTGAATCCATTTACGTGTACATTTTGACTTATAATATAAGCGTGTTCATCAGACTTCAAATATCGCGCAGAATTCTAATTCACCAGAACGTACAGGATGTACTTCGGCTGCAGGTTAATCACGAAAAAATAAGTTGAAAACACATTTTACAACTTACAGTATAAAATGAATACTAAGGGTGGTACACATCTTTGACGTTAGACTATAAACACTTGTCTGTTGCAAATATTGGAGACAATATTTAAGATGAAACACCGGTTATATGTATAATGGTTAACTGACAAAGATCTTCAAGCACCGCAATACCTGCCGCTGTCATCAAATTATTTCATTTAAATAATCGTGTAAATAAACCCCTATTTCGAACTAACCTCCATGTCGCGGTAGCATTATTTGGGGAGTTAAAATATGGAATATTAATCCCCATGTCACAATTTACAAAAACATTGCCTCGTGTAAATACCGTAAGCCTCACCGTGTTTTTTTTTTTTTTGCCCATATAGCATCACCTAACTCAAACTTCAGCTTACGTCTAGAACACAATACAGGAGAAGGTGAAATAGAAATAACAGAATTTGAAGTAGCGATTAACTCGTTTATAGCAAACGTCTTCCAACATATAATATCTCTTGAATCTATTTGACTCAAGTAATTCACACTGGTCACTGTGTGCTGTTATGTGGATGTCTGTAAAAGCGTAACTCCAGTTTACCATATCCATTGTGTGCAGTCATTCCTCGTAGTGCGAATCTACACATGAAACTTAACAGTCTGCAGCTTTCTTCTGCTGTTGTAACTTGCTTTACGAACACATTATCGTCTTTCATAATGTCACAATCGAAAGAACCGATATTCCTGAACACAGGTCTTGAGAAATAACTTAATATTTACTCATTCATACCTGGCAAGTTGGCACGCGCAGTACCTAATAACACGCTGTCGCGGCTATTAAAGGAAGGGGGAAGATTCCAGAGAGCTCTGGAGAAGTAAAGCAGTTATTTCTAATAGCGCATTAAAACTGTACATCTGTTACTCGGGCCTATGGAAGAGCGCAGTGCAACAGTGGTAGATCTAAGATTCAAGAAAGAGTACATGCGCTTGTGTTCCAAAAGTACGCCCCTGTGTATGATTCATAACTATTTTAAACACAGCTGGTTGGCATTTAATATACCCTTCTGAAAACAACATTATAAATACTCTCCTGCTAGTGACTATTTATTTTGACGTATCGTGTGTTCAGTACTGTTCACGTGGAAAGAAGAAACATTGTTGAATTACCTTAACGTCTCGTTAGACGAGCACGTCAAAACTCTGAACGTATCTCAATAAATGTTATTTGTCTCATAAAAATAAACGTAAAAATTTTTATCCGCACGCTTTGTGGCTATTGTCTTCAGGATTTTTGCTTCTTCGTTTCATCCGCAATAAAGTCGACGTCACATATAAGTGGCTGGGAACGACATTGTCATTGCCGCAGCTGAAACCTACAAGCCAAGGTCCTGCAGACAAATGGCCACATCGAGTGACAATGGCACTGGTACTACAGAATCAGTAGCCAGGATCCTTATACGGAAATAATTGGTGCAATAGTAACACACACGTATGTATTCTTAAAAATGTCTTTGTCACTTTATCCACCCTAATTTAATAGTCCTTAGGTGCACGGCAGGGTTCATATTTATCTCTGGCGGGATGTTATACACTGAAGAGCCAAAAAAACTGGTACACCTGCCTAATATCGTGTAGGGCCCCCCGAGCATGCAGAAGTGCCGCAAGACGACGTGGCATGGACTCGACTAATGTCTGAAGGTATGCAAGAGGCAATTCACAACATGAATCCTGCAGGGCAGTCCACAAATCCAATATGCGCCAATTTGAGAAAGGGCTGCAGGTCTGTCACGTTTAATTATTCTCGTCAGTCGTTGTTTGTCCCGTTCTTTCACGATCTTTTTCCGGCCGCACCGATGTCGAAGATGTGATGTTTTACCGGATTCCCGATATTCACGGTACACTCGTGAAATGGTCGTACGCGAACATCCAAATGGTATCGCTACGTCGGAGATACTGTGTCCCATCTCTCGTGCGCCGACTATAACACCACGTTCAAACTCACTTAAATCTTGATAACCTGCCATTTTAGCAGCAGTAACTGATCTAGCTGGCGACCGCATCGCGTTACTCTGATTGGTTATATACCTATGTTATTTGCATACGCACGCCAATACCAGTTTTTTTGGCTCTTCAGTTTACATTGGATAGAAAATGTGAAACCAAGCAGGACTTTCAAAAATCCAATTAACCATGTCGCAAATAGTCCCAATTATTTATACGCCACAAAGTCCTTCCTCAGATTTGC
Organism: Clitarchus hookeri; assembly: GCA_002778355.1. Lineage (NCBI taxonomy): Eukaryota > Metazoa > Arthropoda > Insecta > Phasmatodea > Phasmatidae > Clitarchus > Clitarchus hookeri. The sequence goes on from NQII01001661.1 coordinate 116,663, forward strand.
TATGATTATAGAGAGAAAATGTAAGCCCAACACATAGAGAAAATAAATCATAAGATTTTCCCCGTAAAAATCTAATTCCAATGTCAACGAATAAAATTTCGTCTTGTTGGGAAGAGTTAAATTTCCGGCTACGAAGAACGGAATATATTTTGAAAAACCATGTGTGTTTTTTTCATGTCAACAGCTTCTCTCGCCATGCGACCCCTCGTTTGCAACTGAATTGAAAATATTTCGTCGGCCGGCAATCTCGGCAGAGCTGTTCCGNCATGGGGATCTTTGGCGCCTTACGTCTCTCTCCATCACGGACGGGCCCAGCCATGGAGAACTATTGCCCTCCGACCCGAGCCCCTCTGTCGGCCGACGTAGGAGTAGGCAATCTGGCCCGATGCCTCGGACTCCGGGATCAAAGACACGAACTGGAATCTAGTACCGGCAATATTGCTCAAGCCCTGCAAGTATAATCCGTCCGTGGTCACTTCCAACTTTCCAGAAGCCCTGCTTGTTTCCCACTTCCAGGATATCCCTCCGCCGCGTGCAAACAAAGCTTAACCAAGTCTAGAAAATTGCACAAAGGGACAACGCACCGTATTCGTGCGCTATCAGTGTAATAATATTTTGCATAAGATCTAGTTCGTACTAGGCACTACCAACACGCTTATTTTCTCGCTGTTTTATTCATTTTTAAAATAAATAAAACAGTATAATTTATAGATACATTATAAGTTATGGTAAACACAAATGTAAAATGCTTATGATATATGACATATTAAGTAAAGAACCAAACATGTCACGCATAGAATGATTGATCAAATTTTTAAATANAATAATTCAATTTAACCAAAAATGAGTTACTTTTATGGTAAACACAAATGTAAAATGCTTATGATATATGACATATTAAGTAAAGAACCAAACATGTCACGCATAGAATGATTGATCAAATTTTTAAATAAAAAATATTTTAAAAAACCGCGAATACACTATAGAGTGAATGACAAATGTAAATGGCATCATAAGTGACCTTTAGCAAAGGCCAGTCAATAATGTTATTTTAATAGCTTATGTGGTAAATGTGGGCCTATAATTTGGTATTTTATGTTATTTAAATATAAATAAATACAATGAATTTGGGAATACATGAGTTAATTAATATTTTTCAGCTTCGTGATACAATGAATAAAAAACACCGCAAATATCAGAAAAGAATTTTCTTCTAAGAAGGAACGAGCCTCGTTCTGCATTTCTCCCTCTTTATTATCATGAAGGCGTGCGTGAATTACAGGGAAATTAAAAATAAATTCAGTGACGTAGCATGGCCAGCCGATGGTGCACGTTCCAACCTAAGTATATTAGGAAATTAAAACAAATAGCATGGCCCTGAACCAATAATCTGTTAGGTTGAAACTGTCTTTGTTTTCGTAACATAATCATCCGTAGTTACTTAAACGTTACCTGAGCATTTTCGACATTCCTGCATATTTACCACACTCTGCTCCTTAAGTATATTTCCACTGCGCTAAGTAACTAACTAGCAATGCCGTGGGCTTAATTACTTGTATTTGTGTTTCGATGAGACAGCGTGAAATTACCTGAACATAAAGGTGTTACTATTATTCCAGCTCTTAAGTCATCGTCCATCAAACAGAGACTTAATTTAATCGTCTTTATTTAAACATTATCTTTAAATACGGCCTAAGTAATTAACTCGTTGAAGTATGTTTTTAAATTCTCTTTTAACATAGTTTTTATTTTTATGGTCAGTGTTTTTTTTATTTAAAATTCATACAGTAACTGGCAGGAAATATTTTGAAATATAATTTTCCAAGTGAACCTGCTGAACTTATGTCATCAAATTATATGTTTACTTCAGGAAAGTACTCTTATAGAAATAACAGTAAAAATTACATCAAACGTTCAATTTACACTGAAAACCAAAGATAGCTGCTTATCTCCAATCAAATAATCGTAAAATACCTATTGTTTCGTTTAATGAATATCAGTTATTAAAATTGTGATATATATTGGTTACCGGCGTCTATTCCATTCGGCCGAGCACTCATTCATCGATTTACCTGTCAGCAGCATCTAGTTAACAGCATTTTTATTGATTGGACTTCACAGAGTGAGATCGTAAAACCTCGCGTGATAAGTCGTTATGTGAAGGATCGACTCACATCCGCGAATTGCGGTTTCGATACGGCTGACACGCATTGGCGATAATAGTTTTCACACGTGATTTCACAACCCCAATCACATTTCCGTGGTGTAAGCATTCTTAATCCTTCACTCAAGTCCCTGAAAACTTCTATGAATCAAAGGAATAGGTTTAGAAATGTTTTAGAACTGTGAAGTCAATTCTGCATTCCGACTTTTATTCCTACGCCTTCGTTGAATGATTGTAAGGGAAGTGCCTAGGTCTACCCATGAACAGCACTTCAGAAAGGTTTCAAGACAGATAAGTGTTTCACTTTTTTTCGTTCCGGCTCTGAAGTGGGACGCCTTTTACAGTCGTTGACCTCTCGAAAAAGCACCCCAAGCATGATCCCTTGCGGACCTGAATATTAAAATATTCCCGCCTTAGAAACTTGGTGAACTTCCCTATTGGCCGGTGGATTTTCTCGGTGTTATCCCGTTTCCTTCACCACTGCTCTACCTCGCTTCACACACGCAATTTTAAATACCGCTCAATCCTGTCTCAATCTCGCTGCCGAATTACTTCCTGCCACAAGTCAGAAGTTACAGACACCTGCGATTCTCCCTTCACGATCTTGTCAACAAATTGACTTTACGCCCCGGTCACACTGTCAAGTTTTCACCTTCAAATATATTTGACAATAAAATACGAAGACAAGTTTTTCTATCAGAAAATTTGGCTGGATAAACTTAAATATAATTGAAAATGTGTCACACTGCGAAAAAAATTTTATTTGACTTATATAGTGCGAGTTTTATTGAAAAATAATTTTCGAAGCGGTATACAGCTGTTGGATCACTATGTAGCACAGTGTAGTAGAGAAAATTTGAAAAAAATGTTTTAATTCTTTTTTGCTTGTAAAATCAATTTTTATTTTTATTTATGTATTGCTTACTCCCAACATCATTCATGTCCACGCATATTTTTTATATAAATTAATCATCTCCACAATCTAATTTTGTTTCCCACTACTGTTCGCCATTTCGAAGTTTTGTGGGATCGGAAACGACTCTTCAAAACACCGAAGAAATTTTGGAACTGGTCCAATTGGAGAGCGTAGTTGACTGCCATCTTTGAAGCAGAGTGTGACGTGGCTCTGAGATAGAGCGGCGACGGGATAGAGCTGGAACACCCCGACGTAACACCGGCCGGAGTACATTAGTGTCCCAGCACCGAGATGCGACTCTGACAGATGTGAGGTAAGAGTGATGAGAGAGGTGTTAGGTTGAACTAGGACCAGAGATGAAAGAGATGAAGTTCGGTGGGGACTAGAGATGGTGCAGCAAGGGGTGATGAAGGAGGGAGGGAGGAAGTACAGAAATGCAAGGTNAGAGATGAAGTTCGGTGGGGACTAGAGATGGTGCAGCAAGGGGTGATGAAGGAGGGAGGGAGGAAGTACAGAAATGCAAGGTGACAGCAAACAGCAGCGGGCATCTGCCAGCGGCAGTACAATGGCCGGACACTGGAAATTGGAGAGCCATCCACGTTTTACAGACAAACATTGCAGCTCTTACGACGTTCCGGTGACAGCACAGCCCTTACCTTACGACTTTATTGGAAGAAATTTGATGGATAATATGACCGTGTAAAAGGGTATTTGCCCCTGCCCAAAATGTANCCGAGATGCGACTCTGACAGATGTGAGGTAAGAGTGATGAGAGAGGTGTTAGGTTGAACTAGGACCAGAGATGAAGTTCGGTGGGGACTAGAGATGGTGCAGCAAGGGGCGATGAAGGAGGGAGGGAGGAAGTACAGAAATGCAAGGTGACAGCAAACAGCAGCGGGCATCTGCCAGCGGCAGTACAATGGCCGGACACTGGAAATTGGAGAGCCATCCACGTTTTACATACAAACATTGCAGCTCTTACGACGTTCCGGTGACAGCACAGCCCTTACGACTTTATTGGAAGAAATTTGATGGATAATATGACCGTGTAAAAGGGTATTTGCCCCTGCCCAAAATGTACTACCCACTTTGGAGTTATTTTATTCATTTATAAAGAGTCACATGATGGCCAAAATTAGCTAAAAAAAAATTTGTGTTTCACGGGACACGGAAATACCATTACAAAATCTTTACTCCTTCGAAGTGGAGCACGTTTTGTTTTCATTAACGTATCATAAAGTTTTAAGGCAATTTAAGTAACATAACATACGACTGGCAGAAATGCTTGTCAGTTACGTCGCCTGCGCTTCGAGACGATGAGGCACTTGAAGCACGTTCCTTTATTGGCCTCTGAACTCCCTGCGCTTGTTACATAAACAATTACAACAGCTCGGTTCGGCTGACAGAACGTATTTACTAATACCAGGATAAGCCATTCAACTGTACGTTGAGTGTTCTGTCTTATGGGTAGCATATACATAGTAATAATAATAATGGCGTGTGGGGAGTGCACCCAGGGCAAAGCGACACCCTCCGAGTGACGGTCTTTCCAGCTGGGACCTNAATAATAATGGCGTGTGGGGAGTGCACCCAGGGCAAAGCGACACCCTCCGAGTGACGGTCTTTCCAGCTGGGACCTGTAGGTGACCATCATCCCCGGGCATGACAGAAGTGAGACCCTAGAATGGAGCGGCGCTGGAATTCAAGGGCGGGGAAAACAGGAGTACCCCGAGAAAACCCGCCAGCAAGCAGCATCGTCCAACACGATTCCCACATGCAAAAATCCGGATCACCGTGGTGGGAGGCGAGCGCCCTGGTCAATACACCACCGCTGCCCCAGCATATACAAGAAAATACGATTGTATGTTAAAGACCATTCACGATGAAGTGAAATCAACCTTTGAAAAATGCCACTGCCTCTACCTGCGAATATTTTAACGAGCACGCTGACAGGCGCGTGCCGAGAAAAGTTGGTAACGACGCAGAGAAAGTAGTTCTATTTCTTAACGTTCAATTAAAGGAGTTACGTAAACATTTTTTAATACCGAATTGATTTCTTTTACTTTCTGTTTTTATCGCGTATAAGAGTAAATATCTGCACATTTGTAAAATATTATTACTATAGTAGTATCACAGCTTCACTTTACCGNTATCGCGTATAAGAGTAAATATCTGCACATTTGTAAAATATTATTACTATAGTAGTATCACAGCTTCACTTTACCGGCGCATGAATAAAGTGACAAGGTCCATGGCAATGTTAATTTTACATACGGCGGAAGTATATCAAATGTGCACACAAGTAGATTTTGAGCATGCCCTTCGAAAGTGCTCATTTTACCGTGAACATCCTATACATAATATGACGTTGCTTTACACTGAAAACATTAATAATTATGTATGACATACANATCGCGTATAAGAGTAAATATCTGCACATTTGTAAAATATTATTACTATAGTAGTATCACAGCTTCACTTTACCGACGCATGGATAAAGTGCCAAGGTCCATGGCAATGTTAATTTTACATACGGCGGAAGTATATCAAATGTGCACACAAGTAGATTTTGAGCATGCCCTTCGAAAGTGCTTANGTATATCAAATGTGCACACAAGTAGATTTTGAGCATGCCCTTCGAAAGTGCTTATTTTACCGTGAACATCCTATACATAATATGACGTTGCTTTACACTGAAAACATTAATAATTATGTATGACATACATAAACGCGACCATAAAATATTTGTTTGTTTTCTTCACTTTCAGATTTGCACCACCAGAGTGTAACTCTGTAAATACACATAGAATGACACATCAGTGGCGATAAGTTCTAAGCGTCAAAATTTCCTGCGCAGCGCCTTGAACTGATACCCAAGCATATCGCCACGAATCGTGAATCATCACGTAAATGTATATTTTTTTGCATTGGTAATTAAATGCAGAGCTGACAAATTCGAGTGAGTTAATGTTTAATTTAGACGCTGATATTCAATTTCACACACTTTTAGGCATACAAAATACAGGATGATTCTAAAATCATGGGACAAACATTGAGGGGTGGTAGAGCTCACTAAAACAAACAATTATTGTATAGGAATATATGGGTGTGAGTGACGCGTTGAGGCACAAACACCAAAATAACACATGAAATTCTATGTTTTGCTATGTGATGCTTAGTTCATTATGTTTATCGATGGAACGTTCATTTACATATACCTTATTTCATTTTATTTAAATATGGTGTAAGCAATATTGATCTGGATATTATGACTGCTGTCGTTCAATATGCGTGACAGGACATAGTGCTAACATTTTAAATAGAGTACAAGACACATACACACACACACACACATATATATATATATATAGGATATTCCGCATAGAAACCGACAAACTTCGCCAGCATGTACTAGGGGCCATTTTCATCTCCTAACCCCTCCGCAATGGACTTTTTCTTGTGGTGCTGCCTGAAGAGCAGAGTCCAGAGCGGACATAAATCAGACACACGGGACCAGTTGATACGGGCGATAACTGGCGTCACCACTCAACTCCGAAATGAACTTGCGGACATGCAGTGGCAGAACTCCGTGGNTCAGGTAACTTCATCATCTTTTGACGAAATAGTTTTTATCCGCCGTTTTGGGTGGGTTCGTTTGCGGATATTTTATTTTGCGACGTGGTCATATCATTTTGAGATTACGGTCATTTTCAAGCTTTATTTTTGCATTTTTGTTTAGTGGTTCCAGGCATGGTCGTTCTATCTTGTAGCCAGCAATTTCAACCTTGATGTGATGTCAGCCGCACACACAATCGTGGCATGGTCGTTTCACCATGATTCCACTTCTTTCGGCCGGCACCGCAGTAACTTCTGAATTTCTGAATCTGGACTCAAGTAACGTCTAAAATTATTTTTCTCTGCTGCGGGAGTGCTCCGGACCTTCTGTCTGACGTTTGGACTGCTAAACTATGGAGATATTTTTGTTTTCAACTTAATGAAAAGTAAATATAAAGTCTCAAATGAAGCGATCGCGGGTACCCGACTACATAGTCATGGCCATAAAATATAATATAAAAATGGAGATTATAGTTTATCAAAAACCAATTGTATAATACTCAAAAGTTACTCAAACAAAAAAAAGGATTACTCATGTGAGAAATAAATAATATTTATACATAATTATGTCTGTTGTGGCGAAAAAAGTTTTAATAAAATAGTTATTCAAAAGAAAGAAGAATTTGTATTTATTGTTTTTGTGTACCTCCGCCATAATCGCCCAAGGATAATATATAAACTTATAGCTACAATGTTGTGATTGGTAAAAATTTGAGCAACACAATGAGTGTGCCTATTACATATTTATTTATTACTTTTATGTAATAAGTAAAACAGGAGCACGCCCATAATTTCTGCTTTCAGTAGTAAACAGTAGTCTACACAGGAATCTAGATCTCACCTTTCGTTTACGTGCCATCCTTGTGTGATAACGAGAATGCCCATGGTTGCTCAAGTGTGTGTCACTAATAACAGTGCTGCATGCCTGAACTTCTCAGCAAAGTAGTTTGACGTGGCTGTACGGTCTGTAACCGCCATGCGTTGCGTCCTCGTACAGAGCAGGTGGGCTTTCTTCACATCGCTCAGCAAGACCCTTCTCAACCCAGCGATCTCATATCCTCTTCACTGCGGTTACTTTTCTTCCAACGCGAAGACCAATCTCACGATAGAATAATCCACCATCCTTCTAGGCCACGATTCTCCCGCGGTCAAAGGCGGAAACCTGTTCTAATGGCTGTCGTGCTCTTCGAAGCGGCATGCCCATTCCGTCTTTGCGCACGAACAGCGGGGGTGACAGTTTCACGATCTCAGCTTATACAGGCTGATTCTAAAATCATGGGACAAACATTGAGGGGTTGTAGATCTCACTGAAACAAACAATTATTGTATAGGAATATATGGGTGGCAGTGACGCGTTGAGGCACAAACACAAAAATAACACGTGAAATGCAGCACATTGTTTATTTACAACTTCGCCGCTAAATGCCTTTTAACGGCAATGTTTATAATAATTTCTCAAAATTGCTACCACCGACAGTAATGCAAGCTTGGTAGCGTCGGTGGAGTGATTGGCGAACAGATTCAAATACGCCGGGTATTTCACGCACGCCACCATTGTCAGCCAATCACGCCATATGTAGAGGTCGCCAAGCATGCGTGACTGTTGGTGGATGCATTTCCAGCAACTGTTTTAACATTTTCTGTACGGAATAACTCGTTAAGTATGCTGCTAATGAACATTTTATGTTTCCGTTAATGTGTTATGTTTTTGTGTTTGTGCCTCAACGCGTCACTTCCGCCCATATATTCCTATACAATAATTGTTTGTTTTAGTGAGCTCTACCACCCCTCAATGTTTGTCCCATGAATTTACAATCATCCTGTATACCGCTTGTCAGTGTCGCCATCGGTGCACGTGTTTTGGCACTCGGCGTAACAGCCAATCACGTCACGGCTCTGCCCTGTTTTGCGCATTCCCGCAATGTGACCTCCTTCGGGTGCGTCTTTCTTGGTGTTGCACATTTAATGGCCAGCAGTGTAATAGGAAAGAACACGCCCGTCGTGTTTGACCTTTCGTGCATAACCGTACTACTTAAAAAATACACTTCGTCTTTGACAAGACTCGTGATGGTTTTGTTTCAAGAGCACTGGCGATCAGGTTTCGACTCACCGTAGGTTCACACCCGTATTTCGCACGTGGAGAAACGAAGTGGACTTCGCCGTTGTCCAGCTAGTTTTCTCGGAGTGCTCCCTTCTCCGTCGCTGATCTATTTCTGTTTCCCTTCATATTTACGTCCACGCCATCGTTAAATTTCTCTTGTTATGGTACGACGTACAGTGTACAGTGGGTAGGAAGAAAAAAAAATTAAGGTATTACAGAAGTTTTCAAATAATCTCTGATCCAGGCTATAGCAAGCGTGCCTTGCAGCCAATTTTCGGACTACGTGAGATGATGAAATATTTGGTAATGCTGACGCTCAAACGTTAGACGGTTACAATTTATACCAGTATAAGCATAGTCACGTAACTTTTAGATGTTTGGCGGTGACATGTGGAGTTACACCAGTTTACAGGAACACGAGCCTATAACGATGGGATTATTTGCAAACCAGTAATGATCGTGGGTATTCCAGAGTTTGAATGGGCATGTTCCTGGAATGACGTAGAAAATTAACTGTATTTTATTCGCCTTCCTTCGTGCATCCTTGTGCTTGTAAAAAAAAAAGTGCAGGCGAAAGATGAAATTGCCAAATGTAGTTTTTGTTCCTGTTGCAGGGACTTGAGGTGCCTGAGGAACACCATCCACACAAACTTGATGGTGACGTACGTGTTGGCGGACTTCCTGTGGATACTCAACCTCACGCTACAGGTAAGACTGTACTCTTGCTGTTTCATTACAGGACGTTCCTTTGACGCCGCGGTAGCGCGCCTGACGTGCAACCGAAGCCTTGCGGGTTCGATCCCAGTGCGTTCTCTCTCACGTGCACATCTCGCGCTCTCGCCTTATTTCTCTGTCTGCACAAAAAAAAAATAAGTAAAGTCCATTCACATGTTTACACGTTCTTAGTAAAATCTTTGAAAAAATTACCTTATGGGTAACAAGTTTAATTGTTTCTCAAATAAATAGTGTTTCACGAGTATTTTATACATACGTTGACGTTATTTTTTAATGTTTTATTAAATAAAATTTTTCCTTGTATTTCATCACCAAATTGTAATTTTTATTACGTAATCAGCGTTAATTAAAAACGAAACGAAAACAGGAATATTGTTATATGTTATGCATAAATTGAGCTTTAGTTATTGTAATATTTCTATTTTTAGGAAAACATCTTTGAAAACACACTTCACTAATATGAATAAAAATATTAATTTTTTATTGTCTGTCCAGTGTGCAAAAACCTTGTTGATTTCTCCTTAGTGTTTCCTTACAAGACTTGTTTACATTTTGTTTGAGCGTGGCGGAAGGATAGCATACTTAGTAAGTAGTCCGAAAGTAGAACTTTACCAGTGCTTCAGGAATGTTGGAAGTAACCTCCAATATATTATAACTACCGCACAACTCAATGCCTACACTACGAAGCCGAGTAAACAATTTCTGTGCGAAACGACTTGTTGGTGTTTCTCTAAGTGGTTTGCTTTTACTATTATCAAACCCATCTTTAAAACATTTTTTCCCTTAACTGCGTATAGTTTTAATGCAAACGGTGACCTGTGCATAGACAATTTTATGTTGAACGATATTTAATAAAAGTTCTTCTAAGTTTAAACTTTTTATTATAAGTTCAGTTTTAAAATTTATGGTTAGCGTGGAGAGGGAGGGAAAGAGGCGGAGAAGGAAGAGAGTATAGATTTTGGTGACTCTTGACATCGAGGTCTTGAGAGCCGATGAGAGTGAAACGAAGGGGAAATGGAGCAGCACCGGAATGCAAGGGCGGATGAAACGGGAGATTTCCGAGAAACTCCGCCGACCAGTGGCATCGTCCGGCACGATTCCCACGTGCGAAAATCCGGGAGTGGCCCCGCCGGGAATCGAGCCCTGGTTCTCAATGTATTGGAAGCGACCGCATTAGCCATTACGCCATCGCGACCCCTTCCTGTCAGTGTTATTGGTTTCGTTTAGCTTCAGAAATATTAGTGTATTAATTGGCGAAGTACATATCCATTTGCATTTGTAACAGTATGAGAGTGTTGATTGATAAACTATTTGTTACCAATCGTTATAGTCTATTGCAATATTACTTATTACGCATGCGACGGAAAGATAAATGTCGTCAAAAAGAACATAATGACAAGAGCTTTCAAATGTGCTTATTTAGCATGCGATACCAACTATACCGACCAGCGCGTGCAATCTGTGCGGTAATCATCTCATCGAACTGCTTTTCTTCCTTCACAAATGACAAATATCGAAGCCACGTGGCTTAAACTAAGATCAGCGCAGCCTCTACTAAATAAGTGATTTGATATTCTAGTGCACTAATTTTGACTAACTTGAACTACCAATTATACATAAACGAGTTACACCAAAAAAAATCATTTTTTTCTTAACAGCGCAACTTTGACGTTAAAACCAAATGTAAATAAACAAACGTCGCATCACTATTTTCGAACACGTGAATTTGGCAGTTTCTTCGGTAATTTCGGAGGCTTGGTATAGGACATGCGCAGAAGACGAAACTCAAGTCTGCGTCATCTTTCAGTCTTTGAGCGCAACGGAGGTTTCCGCCCACAGACGCCTGGTTGCAAGCTGTGCTGGTGTTAGCTCATGGCTGTACACTCGCTGTACATGCTGAATAGACCAATAATAGACGATTAAATATGGTTCTTGTGATAATTTGCGTGAAAGAGGCGAGACGACCACATTTGAGGCGACGCAGCCAACGGAGAACTGACGTGCCTACCTGGAAACTAAAGGATTTTCACAGTAAACTGAGCGCATTTGAAAGCCCTGATTAAGATATACTTGTAAGCGCATTGTGCGTTCTTCCGCCTAATGTAAAATTAACATTTCCAAGAGTCTCGTCACTATTCATGCGTCGGTCAAGTGAAGCCGTGAAATTTAGATAAAAGCAAGTATTTTTTTAACTCGCGGTTTGTTAAACTTGAATACATTGAAAAGCAAGAAAGCAAAAGGAAAAAAGTTCCATATTCGCAGATGTTTACTTAACCATTTTAATTCAGCTTTAAAACATGGAACTACATCCCTTCCGTCGTTACCAACTTGACTAGGTGCATACCAGTTGGTGTGCATGCAGGTAGGGGCTGTGAAATGTTTCGAAGGTTGATTTCAGAAGTGCCTAACTAACCGTGAATAACCTATACGCGGTACAGCTCTGAGCAAGCGACGACATGCCTTGCAACTGAGCAGTAGCAGCTGCTGATGTCGCTGGAATACAGTGACCGGGTGAAATAATTGAGAGGTGAGAAGTGATGGTCGGCGCTTAGCAGCGAGGTATAAAGCTCCGTGTAGAGTTAAATGATGTGAAGATGGAGCTGCGGAGGAATGCAAGGGCAAGGGAGACGGAAGTACCCAGAGAAAACCCGTCAACCAACGGCAACTTCCACCGCGTTTCTCACACATAAAACTTCTGGTACATTTATTAATTGCAAATGTAAGCAGGCCTAAACCATTGTTAAACCAACGATAATTAGTCACTGCGGCTTTCAATGATTCCAGTAAAGCAATTAGCGAACTGCAGCCATATTTGGCTTATGTGAAGATACCGTATGTTCACACGTTTCAGGTTGAGAATGCAACAGGTGCATTAGTTATCTGTGTTTAACTCGTGTTATTTTTATCGAGATTACTTATAAACGCACCAACGATTATTCTGATAGGTTAATCAGAGAGCAGCTTACATGCTGAACTAGCCTAACTAACGACTAAAAAAGTAAAAATTACCGAAATACCTAGGCTATGGCTTACGCGGGATTAAAACCCAGTACCTCGCTTCAGTTATCGTGGCCACTAAAGACACCGTAACCTGTAGGATAATAATTATGATTAGTGCTTATATTAAAAGTTAATTTTAAATGTTGACATTGATGAGATTACCTTCTTGCAACTCATATAGAATAAATCATATCTGCTACTACTAAAATGTGTTTCTATCTACGACACACGAATACGAAGTATGGCTGTTAATCAACGTTACAGGTGAGAAAGACATGTTTTTTGTGGCAAAATATTGAAACATACCTTAAATCTCCTTCAACACATTCATCTCCCTTATCTGTACACCATTGATACTTATCTTCCAGTATTCAAAGAGAATGTCACCCTTTTCAATGGGTTTGCCGTTTTTCTTTTCGCCCTTTCAGCAGAATGAATACCTGTTCCTTTCAATACGGCAGGAGTAACATGGTGTCAAATCTGGCGAATATGGGGAATTCCTGAGCACAAGGAAGCGTTTGTCTGCTAGAAACTGTCCTAGTGAAGAATTCAAGAATTTTTCTTCAATACATTTGGTCTTTCCTACCACTCTCGTTCTCTGAGCTTAGTCAGGACCTCAGTTTCACGACTGAATTACAGGTCCACGCGCTGCTCGAGTTTTATGTCAAACGTGATACCGGCAAGATGACGCGAGAGTTTCCTCTTCCACCAAATCCCAGACTCAAACAAAACCATTTCGGGAATGAGCTGATGGTTCTTTACTCCGGAAGCATCAAGGACACACACCGTACATCCGCTTCGCTCCCTGCCAAGTGTACAACCTCGAGGGCGCCAAGTCAGTTACTTAGACCGCGCGGGACGTAAATTAAGAAAAACATGTACTAAAATATTTTCTGTGAAATAGCTGTTTTTTGTGCGTATACGCGTATCTCAGTGAAAACGTGTTCTCGGAATACGAATTTTTGCCAAAAAACTTTAAAAAAAAAAAATCTCATTTTCTATGGTTTTTATTTTATCATATTAAGTGTACTAAAAAAAACCCCGTGAAATGGTAAAAAGGAAAACTTTTTATAGCATACCTGCAGTTTCCTTAACCGCTAGGAGAAAAGTACAAATATATACGTCCGTAGTTAAATCTGTGGGCTTTCATGCATAGCGTGTGATGAAGTTCCACTGCTGCAGATGTAATTTGCACAGTAAGGCGCAACGGCGTAAATTCTGCAAGCCAGTTAGTTCAACGTATTTTTTTCGCGTAGGAGCGATGGGGAGCTAGACGCTTCTAGGCCTCGAACTCGCAAACACATTGCTCCAGGTTACATAGGAGACTTAACTCCAAAAAGGTTTATTAATGTTCGCAGGTGTTTCGAAGCCAACGCAGAAAAACTAAGGAAGGGCAATCTTAGATAACGGCTTCTGCCGACTCTGTGGACAAGTGTCTTGCCAGATTGACACGTTTATCTCCGTGATATCTTGCGAGGTAAATACATATTAAAAATATATACGACGCAGGTCATATATCGGCAGAAACACATCATTGTGGTAAAAATATTTGCTCGCAGAGTTAGTAAAAACGGTTACGAAGGATCGCTGTTTCTTGGTTTTGATAATCTGGCTTTCATTACACCCATGCAAGTTACATCTCATATCTGCATTCGAGCATTTTTAGCTTACTTTTACCTCCCAGTTTCTGTCGCGAAAGTAGTTTTTGTCGCGCTTCGGCATTTCAGATAAGCATTTAGGACATTTTGAATTTCGACTTAGCGATAAAGTTTGATGCTGCAACGGCAATGCAGTTATTCTAGATTGACCTCGCATTTGAGGCCTCTCTGGAAATGTTTATGTGCTTAAAAATATATCAATGCTTTCCATTGCCCTGGTGCCAAGTAACATTTCCTGTGCGATACACGTTATTCCTCTTTACGGGGATTTCTATCAACTATAAACCTGTTAGCGTAAAATCTTGAATACGTTCTTCTAGACATGACATGTTTACGAAAGAAGTAAATTCACGGCTGCTTTAAAACAAAAGGAGAGGGTGGCTTTAATGCAATAAACGCCTTTAAGAAGCTAAAACTATTTGCAAATGCTTGCAGACAGTAGTTTTATAGTTTGCTGAGGCCAACGCAGTCCAGCAAAAGAAATTATTTTTCACTGGTGCTTCTGTGCAATCCACTTTTAGTTATTTGTGCAAGTTAATCGGAAAATTATTTCCTCTACATACATGTAGGAAAAAACCTACCAATCTAAATCGAAAACAAAAAATGCCAACCAGCGAAAACCAGTTTAGAAGCTGCTGTGTTGACAGCTGAGTCATCTGTATAAACTACGACTCAAAGCCTTGGAATTGTTGGTTTTACTGAAGATTACCATTAAATCGCTTTAGTAATGCTCGCAATGTTTGCATATTTGGAATCATTGTGATGTTTTCAGGTCTGTAGAGTAGTAATGTAAGTTGAGAACTATGTAAATGTCTCGCTGTGCGTGAATTTGCGAAATATAAAGTCAAGAACATCATTTGAAGTACTAATTTTATTTTGATGTCGTTGCAGGTATTTAGTGAAAAGATATTTGAATTATTTTAACTATCACACCATAAAGCAATAGTTGTTACAGTCCATAGATTTTTATTTAAAATTTCCAAATTTCGTAAGTAATTAAATATATAAACCACAAAATCTGTAAGTATGCCAAAGTAATTGTCTTAATAATACAGCTCTATGATACTAAAATCTGTATAAAGTGAATAAAAAGTATTTTTAGAAAATATTCTAACAGTAGCCTACAAGAAAATGAAATTCAGTCTAGATGTGGTGTTTCAAAATGTTGTTATAAAGTTGTACGTAATAAAATTTGGTTAATTTTAAAACAACTATTTCTGTATATGTACTGATTTTGTGGGTTATGTTATTAGTATTCGAAAAAAAAGTCAACAATTTTTATTCGGAGATTATACATTGTATTAATTATTGTAGTACGGGATTGTTTTTTTAATCAAATATTCAGCTTATAAGACAAACTACATCGAAATACACTAAGAAGTTCAAATTTAGTTCTTGGTATTGTATTTCAGAAATTCGCTAAAAGCAAGACCTTTACATGGCCCTTCCGTATTTGTATCAGTGCTTTGTGGTGTCACGGTACGCTAAGGATTACAGCTTAGGTTGTCGTGGATGCGTATGTTTGTTATATGGAAGTTTAAAATTCACTTCGAGTACGTCTTATAAATGTGTGTGATTTTTTCACAGTTTATCCTACTGCATTAAAACATATAAATTTACATTTTATTGTATATTCCAAATTTCGTATTCTAAAATAAAAAGTGTTAACATAAATGTCAAAACATGTTAGTTTTTATCAAACATTCCGTAATGGGCAGCGGAAAATACACTGCTGGACAATAAAAATTGCGCACACAGAATGATGCATCGGATGGTACTGAAACTTTTTATAGAGGTAGTGATACACATGAGTAATACACATGATCTCAAAAACAGAGCAGCAGGACAAATACGTATGGATGTGCGGCACGCCGTCGGGTCATCTTCAATAGTGCGTAGCACCCCAACGCACTGCGTTACCCGATGCAACACGGTTTGGCATGGAGACCAGCAGACGCCCGGAAGTTATCCTGAGGCAGACAGGTACACACTGCTGGATGGTGTGTTTCAAATCTCGGGTACTGTGGCACGGCGGCAACTGGCTTTGAACTGCCGTCACACATGCTCAATTGGGGACATGTGGGGGAGCGGGAAGGCCATGGCAGTGTTTGGACATGACGGAGGCAGTCCTGGGAGACCCACTGCCGTGTGCTGTCAGGCGTTATTCTGCTCAAATATCGAAACTGGAATGGAATTCTGGCCAGAAATGGGAACATATGGTGGCTTAGGATCTAATCCACGTACCGCAGGGCTGCCGATACTCCGTGTAACGGGGTATAGGATCGGCTATTGTAGGATATGGCTCTCCAAACCATAATTCCTGACGTAGAGAAGTGTACTGCTCAATAGGGATGTTGGGATCGTGGTATTCACCAGAGGCCCTCCACACCCGGGCGCGACGATCATCAGTCCCCACAACAAAGTACACTCATCACTAAACACCACGCAACGCCAGTCTGTGGCGTTTCACATTGCTCTGGCCTGTCACCACTGCAAACAGAGACATTGTTGCAGAGTTAGTGGTAACTCACGTAAAGGGCGCTGGGGTCACGTGATCGCTGCCTCAAGGCGTAGGGAAATGGTTTGTAGAGCCCCAGCACTGGTCGTTATCGCGGACCAAGTCGCGATGGGATCCCTCCGCGCCCGGCGCACGATCCGTCGATCTTCTCGACAGGCAGTCGACCTCGTCCGTCCCGAGCCTGTCCTCCTTGTGTGGGTGCCTTCGTGTGTCCATTGTTCTCAACGGCATCAGACAGTCATGGTTCGTGCGATCCACATGGCGAGCTATACGGTGATTCGACCACCGTGCGATTACCTGGCTGATTTTTGTTGTGAGTCCTCTCTAGTCTATCAATCGCGAAAGGTGGCGTATTTGGCGTCTTACCGGCATTCTTCTTCACTCTGTTCGCTTGCTTGGTACACAGGTTGATTCTTTAATCATGGGTCAAACATTGAGGGGTGGTAGAGCTCACTAAAACAAACAATTATTATATAGGAATATATGGGCGGAAGTGACGCGTTGAGGCACAAACACAAAAACATAACGCATTAACGGAAACATGAAATGTTCATTAGCAGCATACTTAACGAGTGATTCCGTACATACAATGTTAAAACAGTTGCTGGAAATGCATCCACCAAACAGTCGCGCATGCTTGGCGACCTCTACATATGGCGTGATTGGCTGACAACGGTGGCGTGCGTGAAATACCCGGCGTATTTGAATCTGTTCGCCAATCACTCCACCGACCCTACCAAGCTTGTATTACTGTCGGTGGTAGCAATTTTTAAGCAATTATTATAAGCGTTGCTGTAAAAAGGCATTTAGCGGCGACGTTGTAAATAAACAATGTGTTGCATTTCATGTGTTATTTGTTTGTGTTGGTGCCTCAACGCGTCACTCCCGCCCATATATTGCTGTACAATAATTGTTTGTTTTAGTGAGCTCTACCACTTTTCAATGTTTGTCCCATGATTTTAGAATCATCTTGTATTCTTTGTGTTTCTCGCGTTGATGCGGCTTCGACTACACGCCAGTGCCTACGACCGCTCGGCGGCCCCTGTCCTTACGCCACTGCCGGGTGTGCTGTCTAACGCAAACACTCCGATATGGGATCAAGTGCCCACCAGCCAGTACTCTCGCTATTTACATTGTTCCGTGGACGTCACGTCGTTTCTTTGTGATGCGCTGCTTTCAATGTCCGGCGGTGTATTTAGTTGGTTAGGGAAACCATGCATCAAAAAGCTTGGAAAACCACCGTGCTAAAGTTTTAATCGTGTTGTTTGCTCTTGTGTGTGTTGCAGACGTCCATGCACTCGGACGCGGCGTCCTGCGTGGTGCTCACCATTCTGCTCCATTACTTCCTCCTCACCACGTACTTCTGGATGTTCGTGGAGGGTGAGTAGCGACTGGACACACACCTTTACAAAGCTGTTCACGGTCAAACTGAAAGCCTTGGATTAAGATCTACTTGTGCTAACATCGTTTATCCTCACGCAATATGTTAAGTCAACGTTGCCATGGGTCTGATGACATTATTCATGGATCGGTAAAGTCAAACATCGAAATTATTTAAAAAGTAAATGATTTACAAATTTTTTTCATTCTTATACTTGTATGCATTTTAAAAAGTGGTGAACTAGAGAAAACATTTTAATATTCACGAATGTTTACCTAAGATATTTAATTCAGTTTTAAAGGCCTGGAACTACTTCCCATCCGTCGCCACCAATTTTACTGAGCACACGCCAGCCAGCGTGCACGTTGAAACGAATTGAGGTAGTTGCAGTGACATTTTTCAAATGTTGATTTCATAAGTGCTCAGTTAATGATATACACAGTTACTCTGAGTTGAATTGAGAGGATTTGGTCGAAAGTCTTGAGATCTGTTGAGGGTGAAATGAGGTGAGTGTGGGGCAGTGGTGGAATGCGTGGGAGGGGGAAACGGCAGTACCCCGAGAAAACTCGCAGGCCAAAGACAATGTCCAACACGTTTACAATCCTGGTGACTCCGCTGGAAGTCGAGCCCGGTTCACCTTGGTGAGAGGCGAGTAGTTTGACCACTACACCACCGTGACCCCACTCAGCAACTCCGGAAATAAGAATACAGAAAATTTGCGCTCGAGCACGCCCGATGTGTTCGGGATCAATCATGCTGAAATATTTGCCGAAGCTTTATTTGAAATTTGCTACCTTCCTGTTCGGTTTATTGGCAAAGCAAGGGATAGTTGGACAAAACGTGGCGGTAGAACTTTGACTGTTGCCAGTAAATTATAAAGTAACATGCATTGTTGGCCTTAATTAGATTTTCATTCTTCTACAGTAAACTAGCATGCTCGATAACTACATCGATAGTTTAATTTTCCCTGGGTATCACATTATCAGAATATTTTGGATTCTCCCCGCTTGATTTTTGGTCGATAAAAAAATTGTTCACAAAATGTAAAAAATAAAATTTTTCATGAAGTGACCTGTGCAAATGCAACTGAAATATTATATTTTTGAGAATTTTTTAGAATAGTAGTGAAACAACAAAAAATATTTCAAGATCTTTACAGGGTTGGAAGGTTTCCATCTATTCGAGAAAATACAAAAACACTGATATATTTTTTAAATAAATATGCTTTCTTTGTTTTAGGTACAGTAAACATTTTACAGCAATTACAGACAAAAAATATCCTGTTCAGTGTCCCTGCAACAAAGTTCCCGGGTTAATTTTTTGAGGTTGCTGCATTGAATCTTCTGTACCATTCATATCCTAATTCTTTTGGATCGAAATACACTAAAAAAAATTTTCAACAATGCAAAAACTACTTGTTGAACAGAGCACTTCAGCAATAATGGTTTGTTCTACAAAACGGGATTTATTTGGTTTGGATAGAATGTCAAATATGCCTGACAACCTCTTGTCTCCTTATTAAAAAAAAGTCTAGGTTCTTTCGTCTGTGTACACAGTTCATATAAACTACGCGAAATCTGCGTTTATGATTTATCACCGTCCTGTAGGTTCTTACACGAATTGCTACTGATATCTGAATCGCTTCTCTAGTCCAACAGCCGTTCCACACGACGTCACCCCTTGCCCACAGACGCATGGAACAGTANATATCTGAATCGCTTCTCTAGTCCAACAGCCGTTCCACACGACGTCACCCCTTGCCCACAGACGCATGGAACAGTACCTGGTCCAAGTAACCATTCCACACGACGTCACCCCTTGCCCACAGACGCATGTAACAGTTCCTGGTCCAAGTAACCATTCCACACGACGTCACCCCTTGCCCACAGACGCATGTAACAGTTCCTGGTCCAAGTAACCATTCCACACGACGTCACCCCTTGCCCACAGACGCATGTAACAGTTCCTGGTCCAAGTAACCATTCCACACGACGTCACCCCTTGCCCACAGACGCATGTAACAGTTCCTGGTCCAAGTAACCATTCCACACGACGTCACCCCTTGCCCACAGACGCATGTAACAGTTCCTGGTCCAAGTAACCATTCCACACGACGTCACCCCTTGCCCACAGACGCATGTAACAGTTCCTGGTCCAAGTAACCATTCCACACGACGTCACCCCTTGCCCACAGACGCATGTAACAGTTCCTGGTCCAAGTAACCATTCCACACGACGTCACCCCTTGCCCACAGACGCATGTAACAGTTCCTGGTCCAAGTAACCATTCCACACGACGTCACCCCTTGCCCACAGACGCATGTAACAGTTCCTGGTCCAAGTAACCATTCCACACGACGTCACCCCTTGCCCACAGACGCATGGAACAGTTCCTGGTCCAAGTAACCATTCCACACGNCCACCGTGCCCACAGACGCATGGTGACGTCCACGAGCTACACATCTCTCGCCTCTATAACCACGGCTTTCTTCACCGTGCGCTAATTGAAAATAATAATCTTGTACCACGTCCAACACAACTTTTGTTCCACTCTCCACTGCGATACTCTCAGTGGCATACCACAGCATCGTGCGGTCGGCAATAACAATATAACCGCTTCTTTCGCACTGCTTTAAGGGGCCGCGGTGGCTGAGTGGTTAGACTCTTTCGCCTCCCACCAAGGCGAATCGGGTTCAATCCCCGGCCGGGTCACTCCCAGATTTTTGCAAGTGTGAAAATCCGTTCCCCCGCCCTTGCATTCCGGCCTCGCTCCATTCTCACACTTCATTCTCATAAGCTCTCAAAACCTCAAGAGGCGCCCAAATATCTCAACTCAATTCACATTGTATTAAGATCAATGGTGATTTGCTTTTTCACCTTTGTTCCTTTCTGGTTGATTTTTTTTTTTTTTTTGCATTACTGTGATCCCCGAGCTACGTTATTGTTTATTTGGGTGTAGATTTTCCTCGTCGTTATCTTGGCAAATAAATGTGCCTCTGGCTGCGACTGGCTTAATTTATTCGAGTAAATGAATACTGACAGACGCCGACCTATCGGCCTCCTTAAATAAGCAATTCGGCATTTCACTTTTCTGCTCTTACAATGCTGAACTTTAACTGGCCGGTATGAGTTGTACCTTCCTAAAAAAAAAAAATATCAGAGGGAACTGACGTAAATCTGACCCGAAAACCAGCGCGCGGAATCAATTTATACCAGTCACACGTGAACGACAGCTATTAAAATTAACCCTGCTTGATCAACCATGGCTCCATGTTCAAACGCACCTATTTCCGCCCATAGTAAGCGAGCAAAACAGAACAAATGACTGACGGTCCTGGCAATTAATTTCGTGTAATTGACAGGTCGACCGTACTTGATCGTTCGGGTGAAAACAAATCCGACCGACCCGTTGTCCAGCCGGGTGTGCATAACGGTGACTTGGCCATGCGAGTCGTTCGGCTATCAAACTACAGTTCTACTTGTAGGTCACAGAATATTGGAGGACGATTATGTGTCCTTTTAAATACTGCGAAATTAAATTTTCTCGTTGAAAACAGGAACGGGAAACACCCTAAGAGAGTTATCGTCTGCACTCTTTTTTTTTAATACGCCAAAAATCCGTAAGTGGATATTTAACAGCTGAACTAATATACACTGACATGAATCCTTTGAATTTTGAACAGGCCTATCAATCTAAGGGGTTTGTCAAAATCTGTAAACATGATATAGTGTAGAGCGAAAATCATGAATAAAAACACGACGTCGATGTATCAGAGCAGCTCAAATCTTGTCACTTCACTTCACTTCAAATCTAGATGTTTTAGAGCACACTACCTCAGGCGATTCAAGTGTGTTCATGTTTGCACATGTCACCTCTTAACGAGATCGGCACCAGATCATAAATATTGCACAATCGACCTCCTAAGGCCCGCGACTTTTCGTCAACGCTAGTCTTCGGTAAAGTCTTGTTGTTATAAATGTTACCTGTCTGCTTTGCTTGAAATTTATCCTTAAGTGGGAGGTTGTAGTCGATGGCTGAAAGCAACTAAATTCAATAACTAAATAAACTTTAAATCGTTTTTACGTTGAGCTATTATTCAGTTACGTTTCTGAGTCTACAATCATTAAAAAAAAATTCATTTAAACTATTTCGGAGAAGACAAATGGATTAAAAGTAACGAAGATACAAAGCCACGTTTTACTGTTCATTTTCAGACGAATCTTTGCAACTTTGCACGTTGCCGAAGCCTGGTGAGCTAAGCGGACTATAGCAGTCGGCATGTCGACGTGTTCGGAGCCTCCACTGGAACATCTTCATTGGTCGGCGTCGCGGCGAGGACAGAGACGTCTCTCGAGCTGTGACGCTGGCCTGTGTTGTCAGGCGAGGCTTAGCGATTGCGTGCGTCATCGTCCTTCAACACAACACTACAACATAAGCTCAGGGGTGTGGGCGGATGGCCGACCAGTCTTGTCTGGCGGCGCCGTCTCGGCCGAAGGTGACTCTTTTGGACCGGCTGAAAAGCTAGTTCATGGACGAGCTGGTTGGTGGGGATGGTGGCGCCGGATGCGGCTTTGCGGTTGCGTGCGTCCACAGTCGGGAGCTGAAAACACAAAACACGAAAACTAACGATAAGAACAACACCATACACAAACACAAACAAGTAAACTGAAAAAACAACACGATTGTGTCGGCATGACTTTGATACATATAGTAGAATGTCCATATATATGATAACCAATTTAAGTACAAACTAGAATTCAACATCCCGGATGGCCCTAAGGCTAAGTGGGATCCAGGCTTTTCAAAATTTTTTCTTCTTGTCACGCTGGCCTATACCCGCGTACCATGGCACCACCATGCCCTCTCTCTTGGTCCAGCGGAGGGGAGATCTGCCGTAAACACTGACGCCGGGTTTTGGCATAAGCGTCCCTATCGTAGAACTCCCATGTATGATGGCGCGTTCAGGCAGGGAAAACGGATTACTGTTTTCGTACGCGCAGCCATAGGAAAAAAATATTTTTTATTGGGAATATTAAATAAATATTGCTAGTTGTTTCACTGTAGATATGTGTTGTGCCTAATGATCTGTGTTGTAGAAGCCAATAAATAGTATTTTATGCCGTATCGTGTTAACTTCCTTAATTTGACAAAAGCAACTCAGACGAAATTTACTAGAGAGTTTATCTGTGATGGCTACACAGTGTATAAGCAGAGCACAAGTATGTGACGTGAGCGTGTGCACGACGCATTTGCTATTGCGGGCACGTGATACGCTCTCCGCCATAACTTCAGAAGGGAAAGCGTGCCCTTCAGGTAAATCTGCATCTAAGTGCTGCTCATTGCTGTACACTCTAGATCTAGATCGATTGCTTCAATCGATTAACAGCGCCTGACTTATTCAACAGTCGCTTCAGTCAACTTAACCAACGAACAAGTGAAAAAGTGACAGTTTGTCTTCGTGCTAAGCTCCGGCCACGCCATCAATCCGGAGTGAACTTGTCGAGTAAACAAGTATACCCGGTTTTGAAATTACACTGGAGAGCCAAAAAAACGGGTATACCTGCCTAATGTCGTGTAGCCCCCACCCCCTTCGACGAGCACGCAGAAGTGCCGCAAGACGACGTGGCATGGACTCGACTAATATCTGAAGGTATGCAGGAGACAATTCGCACTATGAATCCTGCAGGGCAGTCCACAAATCCAATATGCGCCAATTTGAGAAAGGGTTGCACGTCTGTCACGTGTAATGATTCTCGTCAGTCGTTGTTTGTCCCGTTCTTTCACGATGTTTTTCCGGCTGCAGCGATGTCGAAGATTTGATGTTATACCGAATTCCCATATATTCACGGTACACTCGTGAAATGGTCGTACGAGAACATCCAAATGTTATCGCTACCTCGGAGATGCTGTGTCCCATCTCTCGTGCGCCGACTGTATCACCACGTTCAAACTCACTTAAATCTTGATAACCTGCCATTGTAGCAGCAGTAACCGATTTAGCTGGCCGACCGCATCGGGTTACTCTGATTGGTTCCATACCTCTGTTATTTGCATACGCGCACCTATGCCAGTTTTTTTGGCTCTTCAGTGTACTTCCTCGCGGAACACTCGAAGCTCTAGCGTACAATCGCAAACCACACCGTGTTTGCCTGCAGCGTAGGAACGAATTGCGACTACTATGTAACTGATCGCACGATCATTCGATTTCGATTTTTCGATTTAGAAATGTTTTGTATTGACTACAGTGATGTGTAAAAAGATATAATCACTGAACAGTTAACAGAAAAAATACTTGCCAGCGTGAAAATTACGCTTTTCTGTTAACTCCAGGATATGGCAAGGAACACCGGTTGCAAACTGAAACAGATAAATAAGGGTAGGAGAAAAGAAAAGATGGGAAAACTAACCAAAAATCCCCAGACACGACACGAAATGAACAATAAAACCAGAAAAGGGGGTGTAAGGAAAGCAAAAAGGAAACTATTAAAAGGCACGCATGAGCAAAACACGATCAATCGATTTATTCCGCCATCTGGTGGTTACCTATTAGAACTTACCCACGTCTACCGTCGACCCCACGTTTAACACTCCACTGGTCTTCTAGGCATGCAACTTGCTATCAAAGCAGGTCAAAATATTTTCCCATTTTGTACCTCCAGATGGATACTCAACTCTTTAAATCAACCAAGAAGCGCAGAATTTAGCTAACCACGTGCATTATATTGCAACAGGAAATATTGTGGTGGCCAACATTTAAATTCATTTTCTAGTAAGAAGGTTTCGAAGTCGTATATAGTAACTGCAAACGTAATTCCTTTTAATTATTCTTGCATGTGATAATTATATTGAAGATTTATTTACAAGTACTAACTATTCAAATAACTTTATTTCTTAGATAAAAGTTTAGTCTAAGTAGGTGAGATAGCAAAGCAATATTATGTCATCTGTACTAGGAGTGTAGTTTCAATCATAGCTTTTTACTTTTTGTATTCAATCATTTCGCACTTCGTCTCTTACGTGAGATTTTCTTCTTCCAGGTCTGTATCTCTACATGCTGGTTGTGGAGACTTTCAGCGGAGACAACATCAAGTTGAGAGTTTACATCTTGATCGGATGGGGTAAGCAATTAAATTTATTAACCAACATATGTCCACCCTTCTTAACCACTGCAAAGAGTCTTAAAAAGGTTTGTTCAAGTTCAGACCCTTCAAAGATTTTAACATCCACTCTGAATATTGTAAATCGAAACGGACACGATTAAAATTTATGACAAGGTTATTTAACGGAATATGAAAAAAATGCCAAATGTATGTAGGATATTTTATAATATAGTAAAATGTGTGAAACCACGTTTTCTTTCCGGGATTAGATATTCCTACTAGCCTTTCGCATTTTAAGTTAACGTTTCAATTCCAGGAAAGGAGCGAGACGGATAATCCTCAAATGGGTATCGTGGCGATCACTACCTTGGTGAAGGGGGCAGGGGTTTCTCAGAGGATTCCCCCTTTTTCCTTTTACTTCAATCTGCAGCTGGTCCCCCCATNTCTTCCGTTCAGTATTCAGGCTGGCTAGGTCTGTTATAAAGGTGGTTTCCAATTGTAAATTAACATTAGTATTATATTATTATTTCCTTTCATGCACATAGGCTAATAAATATCTTTATCTAATTATTTAGTTGTTTCATATCACGAAACTGCATTAGTTTTGCTTGGAATTTGGCTGGAAAACCAGTCGGGGGAAGGTATACATCCGTAGTTGATCTGGCCGATATCGAATACGCCACATCCAAAATGCGTTCTAGGCACGCCACAGCTTGGCCAAAAAACGTTTGCGCCTGTGATTGGCTAAGCACCCCCCAACCCCTTTACATTTATTCCTTGTTGACTCGGGCAAATATGAATTTCATGTTACAAAATGTATTGTTGGCAGGAGGAACACTAATTCAAGTTTAAAGGAAGGGGCATCCGATGCACAAGCCTTGAGTTGCTGTGCATTTAATTTTTAATCTGATGCGGGCGAGATCATGCCTATTGCAATAATTAGTATAATTATGCCGAAGCTAACGCAATGTATTTTTAATGGGAGCTGTGTGGCTGCGGCTGTGGCTGGCAGTCTTCGGCTCGACTCGGAACTGCTCGGCAGTCTTCAGCTCGACTCGGAACTGCTCGGCAGTCTTCGGCTCGACTCGGAACTGCTCAGCAGTCTTCGGCTCGACTTGGGAGGGGTCTCGGCAGTCTTCTGCTCGACTCGGATGGCCTCGGAAGCCTTCGACTCGGGATTGCCGAACATACCCGAAGGTGCTCAGCAGTTGTGGCTCCTAACCCTTTAGGCATATATGTATGTTTCTGGGAGCCAGTAGCCATATTGATTTTATAGACATAGGGTATGTCAAATCTCATATATGTATATATTATCATATTAAAAAATTATTTTTTTAATTAAAAAATTTTAATATGTTTTTTTTAATTCGTACCGAAATCGTACACAGAGTACTACGGAACCCTACAGAAGTATTTCATTCGTTAGTACATCTCCGGTCTCCCCTCTGCAAGTTCATTTCTTACACGATATCAGAATCTCTAAGTTATTTGTTGTCTCAACTGTTATGTAGGCATTAGTAAACTATTTGACTTTTTTTATTATGGTATGTATATGAGACTAAACGAAGTCTTCCATGCGAGTAGCGACCACATGCACAACTGTGTTACAATAATGGTATGGATCAACATCTGCCAACACTTAAAGGTATAGTTGGTTATGATTTTATACCAGTAGCGCTAAGCCCTTGAGACTTGGAATTACGAGGGCAGCTTGGGTGTTATTCTCATATTGGGTGCTCTTCTTGACCATTTATACATCAATCGTCTAATGTTTCAATCAATCTTTGAATCTTTCGTCCAATCTTTCCATTAATCTTTCGACCATTTTCGCAATTTTTCCATAAATTTTCCAAGTTTCAACCAATCTTTCGATCAACCTCAGAATCTTGCCATCTATCGTCCAATCTTTTCACC
The DNA here is from genome assembly GCA_002778355.1 of Clitarchus hookeri. Classification (NCBI taxonomy): domain Eukaryota; kingdom Metazoa; phylum Arthropoda; class Insecta; order Phasmatodea; family Phasmatidae; genus Clitarchus; species Clitarchus hookeri. The sequence continues at coordinate 143,766 of NQII01001661.1, forward strand.
ATTCCTTCGATCAATATTTCCACACGAGCATACTAGCTGGCCAACCAAATGACCCAAATACGCAGGTCAGCCGCACATACCAACCAACCAGATGTCAAACTTGCCTTAGAGATCATATTTAAAAAACTAACCCTACAAATCATACCTTAGAATTCATTTCTCGAATTCATATCTCAAAAAATTAAATCTAAAAAATTTAACTTTAAAAAAGAGGCCTCAAAAATTAAACCTAAAAAATGAAACCTTAAAAAAGAGGCTTCAAAAATAAACCTCGAAAAATAAACCTTAAAAAGGAACTTCACAAGTGGAACCTCAAAAAGAAATATCAAAAATGAAACCTCAAAAGAGAGACCTCATAAAGGACCTCAAAAATTAAACTTCAAAAAAACTTTAAAAATAAATCGTTAAAAAATCTAGCTTCAAGAAATAAACCTCAAGAAAAACCTCAGGAAAGAAACTTAAAAAATTAGACACCAAAAAAACCTCAAAATACCTCAATTTTAAATCTAAAAAAACTTCAAAAAGAAACCCCAAAAATAAAACATTAAAAAAGCTCAAAAATGAAATCTAAAAAAAAACTAAAAAAATTAACCTTAAAAATCATACCTCAAAAAATTACCCCAAATGCAATACCTCAAAAAAATACCCCAAATTTAATACCTCAAAAATTATACCTCAGAAATCATATCTCAAAAACGTACATCAATAACATACCTGAAAATATTCCTCAAATACCATGCCTCAAACATACCTCAAAAACATGTTTCAATGAACTTTCCTCATTATCATCCCTTAAAAACATACCTCAATAAACATTTCTTATGGATCAGGCCTCAAAATCAGACCACAAAAATAGATCACAAACGGTTATCAGATATGAAACAGATGTTAAACAGAACCGGGTCGACTTCAAACGACCCTAGAAAGACACGATACTCCAGACTGAGTCATGTGTGTAGAGAAGGCTTGCAACTGAGCGTGAGGAATGTGAGTCAGGACCAGCATCCTTGTCCGCATCTCCCCCCGCGGTGTCGATATTACAGCAAGGCTTTGGCTTCACTGCACTCCGACGTGCTTTGTCTCTTTACCTTGGATCAACCAGTGATTGAAGAACTCATCTCATGCAAGTATTTGAGAAATGCGAATATTTCATGTGTAAATTACATAAAGAATTTGTAAAAAAAAATTGTAAAAACTGACGGTTTTATCACTTATACATTTCCTTTGTACTCTTCCAGTCACCCTACATGTCATGTTGTAGGCACTTGACGACGACCCATTAACTTTCTTCGAACACTGGGAAAAATCTTCAAATTTGTTCCAAGTACGAAAGAAAATATTTTTTTTACAATTCCGAGCTTCGAACTTAGCTCCTACACCATACCTCACCTTTGAAGATCGCAAAAAAAAATGTATATATAAGGTGCATATAAGCACGTAACCAGACAGAAAATCATGTAAAAAGTGCGTTCAGACAGAAAATCATGTAAAAAGTGCGTTAAATATCTGAAACTCTGGTCGCCATTATAACTGTGTACCATAGATCTCACTATAACATCTACATTCTTCCTCCAAAACTTGTCTAACAGCTTACATTACATGTTTCAAACACCATGTATTTATATGGGAATTATTCCAGAATTGTTCACTGAAGTGTCACTTAGGTAGTTCTTGCATGTTGTCTAGTAGAATACAAAACAGAGTTCGTCCAAAAGGGGACGCGGTTGCGACATGAGTGGCTACCCATGGTGGAAGTTCGATATATACGTACTCCTTTTAACTTGACCTTGACCCCTCTCGGTATGTCTTCTGTATCGAAAAATTGCTAAAATTGCGATTTTTTTACAAATAGTAAAACTAGTTCAGAATAAATACACTTTTTCTGGGCAGGGGCAGGAAGGGTTCGATATATAGTTGATAAGTAGATGGCAGGGCATGTACGAATGATTGGTGGAGGGGGTGCTGGGTACCTGACTAATTAGTAGATATGGTTTGGAGGGGGAGGGGTGTGACGTATTAACCAATGAAAAAAAATGGTGGTGGGGTGGAGGCTTGCCGACTAAACAGTCAATAAAAATTGGCGAGGGTTAGTGTCGTCTGCTTGTCTTCGTGCGGGTAACTTAGTCGCTCAATCTTCTTTGGAATCCCAGACCTAAGTGTTTTTTTTTTTACATATTTTTTTAAAAAACTTTTTTTTTTTCTAAAATATTTTAACAACTTTATTTTTTAATTTGTTGTGATTTTTAATATGTTTTTACAATTCTTGGGGATTTTCTTGGTTTAAGGTTACCTACTGGCATGGGGTCAAGGTCACAGTCGCTAGGCCTAGGTCAAGGTCACCCGGATCCAATATGGTGGTAGGGTGACGTCACAAAGTAGTGGGCAACACCGAAGCTGCTCCCGCATTCCCTCATGACAACATACTTTCGTATTCTACTAGTATAGATGCAAGAACCACCTACATGAATTTTTAGTGTAATTGCTGAAATAAATCCCATATCAATACATGGTGTATGAAACAAATAATGTATGCTCTTAGGCAAGTTTTGGACGAAGTATAGAGATGTTACAGTCAGATCTAGGGTCATCACTTCTAATATCGACCAGAGTTTCGTATCATTTTTAAGGAAATTTGTACGCGATTTTCTGTCTGCTTACGTGCTTATACGAACCTGATATATAGATTTAAGCAATCTCCGAAGGTGAGGTATGGTATAGGGAGCTGAGTTCGAGACCCGAAATTAATAAAAATAATATTCTCTTTCGGACTTGGAAAAAATCTGGCAATTTTCCCCAGTGTTCGGAGAAATGTAATGGATCGACATATGCCTACACCATAACATGGATGGTGGCTATAAGAGTATAAAGGAACGGTATAAGTGATAAAACAGTCAGTTTTTGTATTTAATATATTTTTCAAGTAATTTATACATTGAATAATCGCATTTCTCAAATGCTTGCATGAGATGAGCTCTTCAGTTACTCTTATCATATTCCGGCGCTGCTCTATTGTCACCTCATCTCAACCTCATTGGCTCTCAAGACCTCGTTAAGAGCCGCCCAAATCTCTCAACTCAACAACACTCTTCTCATGTTGGTATGTAGTGTAGCCGAAGACGTGTTGCAATATCGACACTGTGGTGGAGATGTCGAAGAATGCGCTGTTCCCGACAGTCAGTTGTAAACCTTCTTGACATTGATGATTCGTTCTGTGGTATCATGTTTTTCTAGGGTCGTTTAAGGTCGACTCAGTTCTGTTTGATTCTTTTATGATGTCTGATATATCTTTGTGAAATGTTTTTTTGGTCTGATTTTGAGGCCTGATATGTAAGATGTGCTTATGAGGCAAGGTTTTCGATGCATGTTTTTGAGGTATATTTTAAGGCATGTTTTTTAAAGGTATGTTTTGGGGCTTTTTTAGGTACGTTTTTGAGGTATGTTTTTTGATGTATGGTTTCTGAGGAATAATTTTTGCGGCATTGCTTTCGGGTGCGTTTTTTATTTATAATTTTTAAGGTTTATTTTTTAAGGGAAGTGGTTTTTTTTTTTAAGGTAAGGGGCCGTAACTACTGAGCACCATCGGGTATGTCCGGCAATCCCGAGTCGAAGGCTTCCAAGGCCATCCGAGTCGAGCCGAAGACTGCAAAGCAGTTCCGAGTCCACCCGAAGGCGTCCAACCCAGCCACACGGCTACCATTTAAAACACATTGTGCCAGCTTTTGAATAATCATACAACTGCAATATGCTTATACTTTCAACGTTCAAACACACTGCACTATATTTCACTCTCCATATAAGCGGGCAACGTAAAGGAAATGTATTTAGAACAAAATAAATTACCTTGAATCCATGTATTAAAATCCTCTTGTTGCCTTTTTTTATGTATACGTTTATATCTTATTTTGAAATACCGGCGTCCTGGAATGCTGTTCCCAAAATGCATAAAATATTTTTCAATAAACAATATCAAGCTGAAGTTTTTTTTTGCACGAAACCTAATTTCAGAAAATTGGGAAACTGCACGTGGGTATTTTTATTTGAATTGGAAAACTACTGCGGTCTATATAAAAATTGTATTCGCGTAATAAAGCTCTGTAGAAGGAGGTTGGGCGCGTGATGAGGGCAGACACGCCTACGTCGACCGTACTGCCGGTAGAAATGGAACATGAGAGGGGACGGGAAATAACTGCGAGCAGCCCAAGCTGCAGCAGTGTCCTGCAGCGCAGGAGATAAACACGGGACTGTGACTCTCATGAAACACTCGCCGAGGCATATCGGCGTGGAGGGCGGGGCGAAGGAACCAGGTTCCCGTCCAGAGGAGCAGCTGTGACCAAGCACTTGCTCGTAAGAAACAACCCGCCACGTATGAAAGTGCATTGCCCCCTCCCCCCCTCCTACCTAGACTGCAGGCGGGAAGGTCGCAAGTTTTGCACCCGAGCGCAAGCCACAAGCACGGAACGTTAAATGTTTTATTAACGCGTGTAAACAGTTCGCTGTTGAGAGTTTGTTATGCGGCTAGTAATGGGCTGTCCACAGTGAACAGAGCGCTACTGAAAGCCCTGCTTAAGATATACTTCTATGCTCGTTGTGTATTCGTTCGCCATGTGTAAAATTAGCATTTCTACGGTCCTGATCACTTCATTCACGCATCGGTCAATTTAAAATGCGGGATTACTGAAAAAAGAGTGTATTTTATAAATTGACTCTTTCTTACAATTACATGAATTAAAATTAAGCAGAAAGCAGAATTAATAATTTTAGCGTTCACAAATGTCTCTCTAACACTTACAATTCGACGCGAAGACGTGGAACTACTTTCCCTTCGTCGTAGGCAACTTTCTGTACCCATGCCATTCATTGTGCCTGTTAAAATATATGCAGGTGGGGTAGTGACGTTTTTCAAATGTTAAGGTTGATTTCTAAAGTGCTCAATCAACCGTTAACAGCCTATAGGTACGAAAGGTTCGACGCTAAACGTTTACGTAAGCAATGTGTCATGATCACAGCTGATGTTAACTATGAAAATATAAGGGTGTTTCATTTTGTAGAAAGGATTTTTTTTTTTTAATTTTGTGTTGGCAATTGATGAAAACGCATATTTCATAAAGCTATACATCACGAAAAGAAAACGGATTGCGCATTTTTTTTTACTTAATTAGTTTTAGTGCATACGCATAATTTTTCCGCCGAATTATTTTTAGCGAATTTTTGCATTATTTTTTTTCCTCATAACTGAACGTAATAAAAAAATTATGACAGTAGTGATTCTATTTATTAGCTTATGTGCATGCTCTTTTGTTTTTGCTCGTCTGTGACGTCTGGAAATGTGATTGGTTAGCATTAAACGTTAATCGCAGAGACCTAACAACTTGGCCAACTTTTACCCCATTGCTTTAAAACCTTTATGTTTCCGCAACGTCCAAAATAGATTGTAGTTAGCGCCGTAACTCAGTGTAATCGCGTTATTGTAACGCCAGTCCAATTGTAAATGTACCTATACTCAACATCCTGGTTTTTTTTTCCTTACGTTATGTATGATTATACTTCGCGTAAAACGTAACACTGTTCTGTACCATTGATTACAAAGAAAACAATACAAGGAATTATCATATTAAGACATTTTCTCCAAAGTTTTGGAGCGTGCTTTCTCGCGAGATACTACATATCTGTGTGCTGTTCACGATAAACTGAGCAATTTTGAAGGAACCTGCTTAAGATCTAGTTGAATGCAAATTTTGTATTCTTCCACCACATGAAAAATTAACGTTGCCATGGACCTGGTTGATCACTATTGCACCGATCGAATGATGTAAAAATAACAATAAAGTAAAAATTAAAAAAAACTTGCTTATTATTACTTTAACATTATTACTTTAACAGAAAGCGAGACAAATTATTTCATTGATCACAGACGTTTACCGAAGTCGTCTAATTCGACATTAAGACACGAAACTACTTTCCCGCCATTGTTACCAAATGTATCGGGTGCATGTCATTCAGTTAGCCCGTTAAAATATAGGTCCGTACGGGTAGTGAAATTTTTCAAATGTCGATATTAAAAGTGCTTAATTAACCGTGAACAGTCTATACACAGTCATATCCGTTTGTTCGTTGCACAATCATGCAGTGGCCAAAGTAACTACGCTAGCCATTGCGCATCATCTCCCCTCGTCTTCAAATTACACCAAGAGAATATTCTGTCCGTGCCATCCCCATTTGGGGAAGAATTAAAAAAAAAAAACTTACGTTACATACAAAAAATTTAGAAATAAAATAACTTATACGAAGAAAAATGCACGCGTATTTATTATTTCTGCCTTGCGCCTGTTTTTATTGTGATACTTATTGATTTTGGCAGCGGACGTAGTGACTTCCGCGCCATCGGGTTGGCAGCGCGTGATAGTAGCTGGGATCCGAGCTGGGACATCTGGGCTCGAGCTAGTTGCTAGGGCAAACGGGAACAAGTAAGGACTCGGCATTCATGTGGAGTGATTAAAAAAATTTAAATTTGCCGAACAAGTCGAGAATCGAACCCGGGTCCCTCTGAACGTCGGTCTCCCCTGGTGTTGACTTGTGCGTGCAGATATCAACTGTGTTTATTATCCTATGAATCAAAGTTGGCTTGTGTGATAAATAAAACATGCTGCTGGAGCGACACCCCCTCCACGGCCACACCTCAGCACTCCAGCGATGAGTGTGCTAGGGCAAAGGCCAGTTCAACACCTAGGCCTATTGCAGCGCGGCTGGCCGTGTGCGCGAANAAAATTAAATATCACACTACTATTTTATGAGAATCGAGTAGGTAAAAAGGAATAAAAAGATATTTATATATGTTTGTGATAAGAGCCACGGACGGCTTGGGTGAAGCCAGTAAACTATCTGCAAAAACGCGTTAAAAACGGTCTTATGTGTTCTATCTTCAAGTACTATCATTTGTATCCACTGCTAGTATCCATGAATTTGTATTCACTGTTAGTGCCCGTGCATTTTTATTCACTGCTTGTATTCATGAATTTGTCAAATGGCACTGTCATATTGTTAACATGTAATTTATGTTACCTATTACGAAAATTCTTATTGTCTTTAATCTACTTTGACGAAAACCATTTATCCCTAATTTTAAACGTAACACATAGAATAAAGCCCAAGTGTCACAATGGAAGTTTCTTGTAAGATTGCATGCAAGCCTGCATGACAGCTTGTATTAGTGGTTCTGTGGAATTTTTGGCTATCTGCTGGCCATTTTCATGCATCTTTTCGTAATTGGTCGTGCGCAATTTTCGAGGCAAGGTTTCCTACAAAATCGAAATTTTAGCCAGAGAGAGAGACAGAAAGGGTAGTGGAGTTAGGTATTGAGAATAGTTTCAACTTTGTTTATTTTGTTTTGAGAAACAGCGAAAAACTATTACACAGGAATAGATAGTAAATTAAAAAAACAAAATTTTTGCTGATGCTGTAACAACATTATGTGAAAACTACTGCAAAAATGTGTGTATATTTAACATAAAATGTTCCGGTTATCACAAAAATAGAAGAATTTAGGTTCCTCGCATTAACGAATATTGCAGAAGTCTTGAGTGAAGTACGTTACTGATCTCATATGAAGAAATGACATCATAATAAATGCACTTGCCTTTATAGTTGTGCGGCAGCAAGCATCGTTTGGCAAGATATTCTATAGAAACCTCCATACCAGCTTGCACGCAATCTTGAATAGCAGGTCTCGTAGAATATTCCACCCGAGCTTGTACGGATCGTTGTATCGTAGCAAAGGGCTTAAAATGTTAAAAGGGTGACTGGATTGTTGCAGCTACAGAGGTCAGTTTTCGTATTGAATTATGCGTACTTATAATTGCGCCAAGATTTTTTTTTAAAGTTGTTTTCAGGCGCGAACCAGCTACAAGCACTGCCGTCGCGGAGAAGATGAGCTTTTATAAACGAAATGGCGTTGCGGTTCCTCTTCTGTTGGTGTTCGCAATATTTCATTGGCTGCTCGGGTATCTGGGAATGGGCCTTGCGTCCGATTGGCTACTGCATACTGCGAAAAGTCCTCTTAGTGGCTAGGCTGCCGCCTGGCGGGTAGGTTACCAGTCGCTGACAGTCCAACGGCGTTCTGACACCTTCCTTGCACAGTGTCGCCATTTCGCTGGCGCGTGCAGCTGGAGATCGCGGTGCGAGCGACAGATTGCACTTCTGTATCGTCAGGGGGGAACGGGAGATCCCCGAGAAAACCCGCTGACCAGCGGCATCGTACGGCACGATTCCCACATGCGAGAATCCGGGGGGTGACCCCGCCGGGAATCGAAACCCTGTTCGCCTTGGTGGGAGGCGAGTAGTCTAACCACTACACCACCGCTTACAAAAATAAATATTTCACAAATCTGCTATAACGATGGAGTGAAAGAAGTTCCATGTCATAACGTCATATTAAAACTGTTAAGCTGCCATTTGTGATAACTTAAATTATTTCTTTAGTTTTTTTATTGCATTTAAAGTGTAAAAATTAGCAGATGTGTGTAATATTTATTTTTCTAATAATTGCACAGTTCCACTTGACCAACGCATGAATAAAGTGACGAGGCCCTTGGCAGTGTTAATTTTACGTAACGCGGAAGAATACACGAAGTGCATACAAGTGTATCTTAGGCAGGGCTTTCAAAAGTGCTCAGTTTACCGTGAACAGCGTACAATTCACTGCCAGTTAGTGTTAGCAGTAATTAATATGCAGTCACGACCATCTTCTGTTTTCAGACATTGATATCAAGAGCACAATTTACCATGAACATCTCACTCGTAGATCGCAGTGGGTAGCTATTCAAACAATTTTATATTTTTACACTGTTATACAACGTGACAACTTTTGTTACGTATTTTTTGCATAAAGGTTTTTGCAGTATGTTCACAATTTTTTTTAATCATCCCATGTGTGGTTCTTTCCTAAGTATGTCACGGATCACAAGCTTTTGTATATGTACTTCTGTTGACATACATGTATCTAATTTTTGATTAAATGAAAATGTAACACTGGCAGGGCTTCAGGAAAGTTGAAAGTAACCGTGAATGGACTATGTATCTATTATTTCTACACAGCTTAACTTCTTAACTGTCGATAACCGGTAGCGTTCTGGCAGCAGAGCGCGCCATATATTCTTTTTCTGCAATCTTAGAGTGACAGTTTATTATAACGGCTACTATCGGCAAAACATCAGACACGGTAAGAAACCATGATACCTGGCACCAATTTGACACTGCAGAAAAAATAATAGAAAATAAGTCATGTAGATAAAGGAAAAAATAGAAGATCAGAACGCAAAGTATGGTGGTAGAACCTTAAATGATGTAAATTAAGTTGGCATCTTTGCAGTAAAATATAAATAAATGATAGAAGTAAACACCTTTAAAACGAGGACGCTTTTAATGAAATGAATGATGATTCGAGCATGATTACAAGTAAGGAATGTTCAATGGTAGGAGGAGCTTCCGGTAAAGAATCATCGTCAAAAATAAATCACTTCTATTCGCGAGAATTTAAAAAACAGCCCACGGATCTATAAATAAAAAAGAATGAGGACGATCACAAACGGGTTCTGGCTTCCGCTTTACTCCTGAATCGTGAGAACGGAAAGAAAAAAAAAATTGGCGGTGGCCGCATGTGCCCTTCGCCACACAGAATACTGTCGGCTGCACATGGCGCCGCCGACTTACGTGAATTATTGGGAGTGCCGATGTTCATCGGTTTCTATTGGATGCCAAATGGATTACATTGCTGCACGTAGCCAATAGCGACGCAGTTTGTTCCCCACAGGCTTACCGTCGCCCTACAGTACTCGGTACTTTTCTCAAATTGAACTACATCTTTCACATGCACAGTTGAAGATTTAGCCTTTAATTTTGTACACGAAATGTTGAACTCGAAGTCATCAGTTTTGCTAGTAGGTGTGTTATTTTAGAATGATTTTTTTTTCTGTTAATGCTTCCTAAATTAATTAAGATTTTTCCTTCAACTTTTTTTTTTACGATTTGTCTGTCGTGACAAATATAGGTGAAGGCCCCCCCGCCTTCACTCTTGGACTCTTTAGAGTAGGTGTCTATTTGACTACGTAACATGTGTAATACAACGGTATAAACCAAGCACTTTTTTTTAAATAAATCATTTGACATAAATATAAATAATTCGTTGCCACTATTAAACAAATATATCAACATATTTATTCAAAAATATTTTTGTTATCAATGTAAAATATATATTGAAATTAAACTTTTTAGCTATGCAAGGTGAAACTCGGAGCTTTTGCCAACAAGGCAGTAGAAAATTCCGTGTAAGGATGGCCATAATGACCGTTGATAACACACGCTTCATTTTACAAATATTTAAGGGCAGATAATAATAAGCGAATGTTGAGCGTGCTGAACTTAAAGAGCCTTTGCAAGTTTGAATAAAATGTGTAAACTTTGTACCGAGATAGTTCCTCGTGGTTCCTTCGTCCCGACCTTTTATCTGCAACTCCCATTGTAAAACACCTTGGCATTAGTTGGCGACATCAGTTAATGATGTTATTTCAACAAGCGTTCTTGATAACAGCTTCCACTGCGTATCTGCTCAGAAAATACTGCTTAGTCAATGCCTGTATCCTTGACAGTGGCTTGCTTAGTCAGTGTGGCGATGGTTTACTTTATCATTGCCTTGGGAAATAGACGACTTTGTTTTGCCCTTTAACTCTGATACTAAGTCAAAATATTTGATTTGTTAATAATGAGACAGGGACAGGCACAATATAGCCTAACTTCTTATATAAACTACGAAATATTGCATCGATGCACAAGAAAGGATTTTGACTGTTTCCATAATACTGTATGTGACAGTTTCGGCATGCCAGACTATTTATATAAGTGTTTTTTTTTATTACAGTTCATAATTTCAGAGTTTTTCGCAACTAAGATATTGTGATAAAATTTGAATCAACGATTTGGTTATCTGGAAAGGTATCAGACTCCGTAAGTATATAAATTAAATATGAACACATTCAAACATTTATATAACTTACACGCCTGACAATTAATCAAATCAAAACCTTAAATATAATTTTTTTCCATATGCTCTTCCAATATGTGAAAGATCATTTCTGAAAACACATGAATTTCGCTAGCTTACCTACAAAGCTCGCATTATCCAAACTCATACAGCTTCACAATTCCAGAATAATTGCCGTTGTCTCCTCGTTTCTTTAAGTATTGGAGTAAGATCATTACTATCGCCAGAACATAAAGAGTAAAAAAATATTGTAATATACCAGTTTTTAGGTCTGAAAAATGTATACGTAATATATAAAATGATATAAAATTTTAATTGAGAATTCAGTTTTATTATCTATGCCTCCAATGCCGATATTTCATCTGTACAATAAGCCTAATACTCTCTTGGTAGTAGCGTATTTAGTGTGTGTTTTTTCTAAATGTCTCGGGTTAAAATACCCGTGCGTATTAACTAACATCAGTAAGGGTGTGTTATTTTGTGAGCCATTTCCTCAGTTCTTCCGATTTGGTTAAATATTTAAATTCACTCAACTTCGATCAAATTTCCGAATTAGGTATCACCGTATGTTAAATATTTGTTTTTCGATGTGATTCTACGTCAATAAACATTAGTATATTGTTTAGAATAATGTTAATATACTTTAATTGTTTTAATTTTGTTATATTAAGTGGGTTAACAATCGTTACGACAGAATGGTAGACGTAGTTATGTCCTTGGGCCATCGAACTTCGTTTTATTGCCATGGAAACGGCAATATTTCACATTCTTATATATACTCGTATGCTTGGCCATAGTTCACTGGCAGCTGTATTAACCAGAGGAGAATTTCTGCCAGGAGTACAGACGATTTTGTAGCTCCGTTTTTAAATATTTATTGCTGACTCAAGATTCGCCTGAACATCTCAGACAAAACAAGGGTTAAATTGCGACGCTAGCGCTCTTCGCGCGAGTCATCCTCTTTGGTTTCTGCTTCTCACGGTGGTATTCTCTTTGTTCGGCTCGGATGCCCTCCCTTGTTCAACACTGTTCGCCCTCCCTCGATTTCCCCTCCGCTCGTGCGTCCTTATTTTTTTTTACATGATTTAGCTAGTTTATTTAAGTCGTTGCATGGCTCGCGCTACTTCTATGGATCCACTGTTGGTCGGGGGGGGGAGTAGCTCAGTCGCGCTCTCCCCCCCACCTGAGTGATGTTCCACATCACTCTGGTTAAACCAGCGCCAGATAAGAAAGAAAGATCCCCGCCACCTCTCTACTAGTTTCTCCTCTCCCAATAATAAAGAGCATGGTACCCACCTATCTTTCTCCTGTAGCATTTTCTCATAATGCATGTAACAATTTTTTATTCTTTCCTGTCGAAAGGGTTTTTACGGTGTCTGTGACGGCTTTTCCCTTTCTCTTCTAGATGTAGTTAGTTAACTATAAGCACATTAGGGAGGTTTCCCATGGCCAAACTCGGCCATGGGAAACCCAATCCCTCTTTGCGGCGATGCACGTCTCCTTGCATGATCTTCCTTCCCTTGTAAGCGTAAGGGGTTAGCCCTGAGACGCAATAATCCCGTTCCTACCGCGGACTAACATAACATTTAGTTTTAGAGTAGGTTAGAAAAAAAAAAAAGCGCTACTTCTATTACCTCTCCGTCAGGGGCGGAGCCTGATCTCCCCACCCAGAGATAGCAGCACTGTCTCATTTTTACGTGACGTTCTCGAAGTACAATTATTTTAAGAAATACCACCTCCTATTTTATTTTATTTAAACAAACTATTGTATGCATTAATAGTAATTAACAAAAATACTACCAACGTACGTTTCCAGCCAGCGCCTAGGACTCGGGTACTTTACAGCGCCTGTAGATTTGAGAATGATTGTAAATTACAAAAACTGATCAAACAAAACCAATATATTTATACATATTTATAAGTAACATCTCATGATCGCAATCATTGTCATCTCACCCTAATATAGGCAATGCCTTTACCCAGACCTTACGCGAATAAATTCACGGGGATTATTCAGGCTTAGAATCAGATTTAAAACAATAAAAAAAACTGGCCGGGAAGGTTTTTAATAAATTCTCGTTCAGTCTATAACTAAACCTGCTTATTCAAAATACCGTTTAAAATGGACAAAATTAGGTTGCAGCCTCACTGCTACATCCTCCCACGATCTCTGTGCAGGCAGAGTCGGAGGGAGGTTAAATGCTAATGGGAACCAGGGCTTGCTGGGGAAATCCAGCTTGCCGTAACATCAAAGCGAGCTAGGCTCAGGAACACAGTTGTATGTGTTGGCGGGGGGAGGTGGCTGGCTTCTCTTTTCCGCCACGTTTCAAATGAAATACCACATGAAGGGGAGAGGAAAAGCGCCCCTCACGGGGCTTGTACTACCCTCGCGCTGAGGAGATTTCTCCAGTTATTCAAAGCGGCAGCTCCTTCTATTCTACGCCCTGCCATCGCCTAACCGTGTTGCCTGAAGATTTCTACGATGAATTAGATTGCCGCACTTGTCGTCCAATGGACGTGAAGCCGTGAAGGAGCTCCTTGTAATTTGTGTCGTCGCCTGAGCCGCCGAGTTTAGGGCAATTAAAACTGTGAGTCGTGGACAAAGTGTGTGTGTGTTCGCTGGGCTGTTTTTAATGTTTTGGTGTTTTGTATGGCGTAGTACGAGTTTTTTTCTCTTTCAAAATTTGAGGTTTCGGTCGCCAGTTCAAATGTGGTTTTGGTTATAACTAAAACCCCGTGTTGCCGTGTTTGCCTGTTTTAACGTGTTGTGTATTGTCTTGTTCGCTGCCCAAGAATAAATTCCTTTTTTTTTTAAATAATCATGGTGTCCACAACTCTCGAGTTGGGTTGTTGTCTACGTTTTTAATTGTGCTCATTCAGTGCCTTTTAATCCGGCAGGAGCTTTGACGGGTCGTTAGAATGCCTCCGCCGAAATCTCATGTTTTATATTGTATTTTTTAATAACAATTTTTAATATGTTGGTTTTATGAATATGAGTCTTTACTGGGCTCATACAGCTGCCCTCCTTTCTAATTGATCCAACAGTAACTCTAGTAAATTTATTGCTTTAATTGTTTAGGCATTTATAAATTTTTTAATTAAACTTTATTCAAATTGTGGTATTCCAGTTTTCATAGCAATTTACTAAATTATGTCAATTATTTATAATAATTTTAGGTGAATCTAGAAAAAAATTATTGTAAATTTTGCCTACTTGTCAAGTTAAATGTCAAGAATATCTAGGGTGCTATATTTGGCTTTATGTATATTTTATTGGCAAAATATATTTATTGTTAACTCATTTGTGTGTATGTTATTTATGTTACGGCACAAACTCATTAGCATGCCGCAAATGTGCATGCATTTAAAATTACAACTGTTGCCTTATAATTAAGATAGTTATCTCTAAGTTTAAATTTATCTTAATATGTTGACTTTGTACAAAATGACAAAACAATTCGTGTAAGTATGCTGTTGTAAGTTTATAAATTAGCCTTAAATATTTTTGACAAGTTAAAAATAATACAAATTTCCATCACATAGTAAAAATTATTGTAAAGTTGTCGTTCGTTTTATTACTATAATCTACCGGCGGGCTCTTTTACCACTTGTTTATTTGACTTGGAAAGAACTTCTGTAGTAAAAGGAAGGTTGAAGAGGAAGGCTGAAGCCGTTACGATTTTACTACTTGCTGTGGTCTGCGGTGTCGTATTTATTTCCTGTTCCCCTTTCACAGAGTACCGGGCTCCGTGAATCGCAGGGGAAATTCCACTGAAGCGCATTTCTCTGCCGAGTGGTTACGGGAATACGGGAAAAACATTCGTCGAACCACCGCGAAACCAAAATTTAAACATAACCTCCCCAAGCTTTTTATATGATCCGTGTAAGCGTAAAACCTAGAAAGGTGTTTACTTCACACGTATAAACCTTTACCGTCGGTAAAAAAAATATATGTATAACTGTGAGACCGCTCAGTTTTATGTCGGAACATTTTGCTATATGAAAGGCGTGAATCCGTGGCCAGAGTTTATGGTTTTGGGGTCCGAACCACATCGAAATGAGTTACGTTTTTCCGCCAGTGACGTCATGGACAAGTTCGCGCAGGCACTTCCGGTCGGCTGTGATGTCCTTGGCTGTATGTGTGCGCGTCTTTCTCAACTGCAAAGAATTATCTTCCCTAGTAGACGATATACATCCAATGAAAAGAGTTAAGCGGTACCATTGATAAAAAAAACCAGGTGCAGTGACGTTGCGACGTTATTTTTCACTTTTGTCATTAAAGAGACTCTATATGACTTTTTTCATTGGAACATGCAGTGTGAAATCTTGAAGGCTGTTCACAGTAGAGTGAGCACTTTCGAAAACCCTGCTGCAGACTTACGTGCACGCACATTCCGTATGATTCTGCCGTTTATGTAGAATTAACATTGCCATGGGCCTGGTAACTTTATTCATGCGTCGGTTAAAATAAAACTGTGAAATTATTACAGAAGTAAATATTTTACCATTCTACTAATTCATACACTGATATGCTTTAAAAATACACCAAGTAAAACATATGGATTCAATATTCTCAAATATTTTCCTTTAACACTTTTAATTAAGCGTTAATACATGGAACTACTTTCTCTTCATCGTTACCAACTTAAGAGAGCGTAAGCTCGTCAGTGTTCCTGTTAAAATACATACAAACAGGAGCAGTCACGTTTTTCAAATGTTGATTTCAAAAGTACTATTTTCATCGTGAACAACCTTTAGATATACGAAAACAGAGTGGCAAAACCCAGCGCCACTAAAATCACTGATGAAATGTTATTGAATACAGAATTCCACTGAAAGTGGTCGCTAATATTTCCAGCGATTTCCTTTGCTAGGAGACACTGATTTTATAGTGTATTTTACTCACTTACCAGTTCGTAGAAGCTAACGGAATTTTAAGACAGAAGCGTTCCAGTTACTGAAATTACTTATAAAGCTTCAGGTTTGCAATGTTAACATTGCATGTACCACGCTAAGCATAGTCGAAATATTAACATTTTTATTTATATTTATTTTTTTACATTCAGATTTTACTTTGGTTCCTCAATTGCATATGCTGTCTACAATTACAATGGAGTAACTATTCTAAAGAGAAGAAAACAAATAATTCATTTCTTAAATTAAATAGTAGAGCAGTTTATCTGAACAAAAACATTACAAGGAAAGAAAAACAACAAGAAACAGAAGTAAAATATAAGAACAATAAGAGAACATGAAAAAATACTTTACTGTACTGGTGTTTCGCATAGAAAATAAGTTAGTTTGTACATGGAAGAATTAGTACCAATGCAAGCGCATAATCGACTATAACACAGCGTTAACTTAAACCATGTAGCAACAAATATGGGGACCAAAAAGCCATGACGCAGTTAAGACAAAGACGTGAAACGAAGACAACACTGTGACAAATGGGACCATAAACAGAAATGACAGTTAAAGAACAAGAATAAACAAGTTAATAGGTACCAATTGCTCTCGTAAAGGGACTTGTGTGTGTAAAAGGTGATTGGGATTGTGGTGAGTGCTTATAACTATTTATCTTTTCATTTTATTTCTGAAGTCTGGCGCGACTCTCTCTCTCTCTCTTTCTCTCTCTCTCTCTTTCTTTCTCTCTCTCTCTCTTTTTTCTCTCTCTCTTTTTTCTCTCTCTATCTCTCTTTTCTCTTTCTCTCTTCTCTCTCCTCTCTCTGTATCTCTTTTCTCTCTCTTTCTCTTTCTCTCTCTTTCTCTTTTTCTCTCTCTCTATTTTTCTCTCTCTTCTCTCTCTCTTTCTCTCTCTCTCCTCTCTCTGTATCTCTTTTCTCTCTCTCTTTTTCTCTCTCTCTCTCTTTTCTCTCTCTCTCTCTCTATCTCTCTCTGCTAATGAGATGCACCTTTCCTTCGTAAAGGTGTGCGCCTGAACTGTCTGTCGCCCTGACACCTGCTCTCTCGGCTAATGATATGAACCCCTCGCATGGCGAGGCCTGCATCCGGTGCATTCCACTGCCGACGCCCGGCCGATCGCTTGGGTTGTCCTACAAGTTCTCTATCGAGGTTAGTTGACCGCGCGAAGTCAGACGGGTCGGGCGCGTTCCGCTGCTGCTATTGTTTTACCTGTATTGTGAAT
The DNA here is from genome assembly GCA_002778355.1 of Clitarchus hookeri. Classification (NCBI taxonomy): domain Eukaryota; kingdom Metazoa; phylum Arthropoda; class Insecta; order Phasmatodea; family Phasmatidae; genus Clitarchus; species Clitarchus hookeri. Next base: position 160,943 of record NQII01001661.1, read on the forward strand.
TTTAGTGGTTTTGTTTCAGTCGGTCTGTAAGGAAGTAGTAGTTTGCTATCCTGTTGTACTGGTATGGAGGGTCTGGTCTTGTATGGCATCGTATAATATCTGTCGCCAGTGAAATACGTGATTGTGCTGGTTGGTAAGTACCTATAACTATTTTCATTTACATGTTATTTATTATTTCTGTTTTCAACATTATGTAGCAGTGTTGACTTCTTTACATTTCCCACACACTTCGCGATGGTAATGTTTCGCCTAACATTACGTACCGAGGTCGATGCTCGTATAATTTGTATGCATAGGACATTTTCATATCTTTTACACTTAGGATTTCACTGGCCTTCGCATTGTGTTGTCAGTTTTTATTTATATTAACACACACACATGTTTTAATGTAACCCTTGGCTATGTATGACTTGTTAACATTATAATTATATATGTCTTTCTTTTTTTCATTCTGTCTGGTTGTTAAGGGTTGCCCATGTTAGCGATGACTCGAGCTGTCGAGCCTTGTGTAGGAGTGACGATGATCGTTTATATTATCATATAAATATGTTTACAGTTACCACGACTATGCGCATCGTGCATGTATCACATTTGTATATATCTTGCTTTTTCATATCGTAGTTTGTTGAAAGTTATCCATGCTGAATTTTATTTACGTATACGTTTTCACATTTATTTATCCAGTCTGGATGTTATTTTATGGTTAAGGGAGGCTAACTGTCTCTAAAGGGAGGATCAAGTTGGTAGACACTTGCCGATATAATTTGACAAGGGTATTGGTGGTGATGTTAAGATTTTGGTGACTGTATCTTAAAGGGTTAGGAAATTACGACCAACAATGCTTATAAGAATGTAAATGGCAAAAATGACACTGCAATAATTTTCCTTGTCAGAGATGATGTCTATGTTACGAATTTGAGTACTGCATCTTAAAAGATTTGGAAATTACGACCAACTATGCTTAGAGTTCGCATAATCCCCGAGTCCCCCGCCCCACACCCCTGTACTACAATTGTCCTTTTCTAACTACTGACATCTTTCGTAGAGTTTTTTTTTTCATGCCGTTAACCACCGAATTTCCGGGTGGTTATCTCCTTTAAGAGTCACATACTCTCTTTGGAATATTTTAAGAAGTTATATCCAGACCTTTTTTTACATTTGGGTTAATGTGATTCATTTTTATACGAATTTATGCGGGCTCACTTCTCTGTGTGACCCAGTTCAAAGAGGATTTTGTTATACTGAAGTAGCTCGAATATTTCGTCTCTTACACTCTTACTGAAAAAAATTTAAAAAGTAAAAATGTAAAAAAGGTTTTTGCCTCTCGTTTTCGTTTCGTTTAGTAAATTTTATGAATTCTTTATTTACATAATATTTCCGCATATCCTTTTTATTAATGCATTTGGTTCGCAAGCCGTGACTTTCTTCACCACGATAAATGCTACTTTTCTTCAAATAATTTCGCTTTGCGTCTTTTTTACTACTTTCTTTCCACTATACCAAATTAAAGACTAAATTTCGTTATTTTATTTTGTTGGATAGCAATTGGTTTTGCCAGATTTTATTTTGATACATTTATCGTCATTTTTAGCCAAATTGTTAAACTTGTGTAAATGCTGTTTCAACTGACCTAAATTAACTGACGCACAATTTTATAACACATCATTTTTGCGCATTTGTAGTATCTGCATGAAACCTCGGTCTTCCTTGTCGTATTGGGTTCTCTCATTCCTCGATAATATTAGCTTTCAAGTGAAAAAATTCGCAATGCCGATCTACATACTCTTTTTATCTTATTACTTGATCTGCAGTGTAGATATGACATGAAATTTGAACATGTTCAATTAAAAGTGCGTAAAATTTATTTTAAATTTTTGTATCACGTTAACTGTAACGTATACGTGAACATTTCATATTGTATGTCTGTACAGCAAGGTACGGTGGGAAACTATGAGTCAATAGTCGCAGTTTAAACGTTTTCTTCTTAAACATTTAAATTAGCAAGCCAGACTGTGCCGACTGGTATCTCACCGAATCATTGAGCGAGGTGGTGAAGTGGTTAAAGCTTCGGTCTCTCGTCCGGGAGGACCTGGGTTCGAAACCCGGTCCGGCCTCCCTGATTTCGGTGTTCCGTGGTTCGCCGAGATCACTCCAGGCGAATGCCAGGACGTCTCCTTACTGCGGAGCCATGGCCGATTTCTTTCACGTATCTGCATCTCTGAGCAACTCGTTCCGTCTCTAATGACCTCGTTATCGGCGAGACGTTAAGCCTCGTCCGTCTACCTACCTATCCGAATCGTGTGAAACGTCATCAGCGACACTTGTTATCATTACACCGTGGATGTTAGTTGTTTACAGATTTATCATACACTTAACTCACCTCTGATGCGTAATTTGCATTGCAGTCCCACGTACGTGTGATATATCGGTGCCCCTGTGTTTACGACACAGGTTATATCATATCGTGCATGAGTGCTGCCCGTTTATCAAGCGTTGCACCCATTTCTGGTTTCTGACTTTCTGCACGAATTATTTAGAAACTAATAGGTTTTTTGTAGAATCAAAATAGTCTGCGAGTACGCGAAAAGAGTTGTCAGGCAGTTCGATGCAGCTCAATTTATGTCGAGAGGAGAAAAAAATGGGTAGAATAATCCGCAGTAACTGTATAAAACCCTGGAGTATAGCATGCAGGCATTCAAGAAAACAGATAACGTAACAAAATCGATGACGACCAAATACGTATATACAAATGTTATTTGTTAAATCACAGTTGAGGTTTTGTTGAATACTGCGTGCGATCGATCACGCCGGTTCAGCACCTCGCACGTAGAGGCGATAATGCGCTGTGCACACGTGTTAAGTTGTCCTTATCACTCCCTTGCTTCTGGGCTTTTAACGTGCAAAATAAGTACATAAGAGCCTTAAATGCATGTAAAATGACATTATTTTTTTATGTCATGTAACTGAAAGGTTTGGTTTCTTGCATTTATAACCCAAGGAATGATTGGTCGGACACGATGTATGCCGAGTTGCAGCGAATATCACCGACGAACGAAATTGTAATCGCGAACCTAAAGGTGCGTGCACGCTCGTACGGCGGGGAGCGAACATCGGCACGTCTGGTTGAGAGGCCAGCACAAGACGACGGCAGGCAATGGAATTCTGAAGGGCGGCGTAAGATCAATAAAACGGACTGGTTGACGCAGACGATATAAGGCCGTGTGACGAGGAAGATAAACCAAGAGAAGGGAGCCTATCGTTTTTTTTTTCGGGCGCCGCGTGTATAGCTTGTGAATTTTGTGTTAGTAGGGGGGCTGTGATGGTTCTGGGACAGGGATCACAATGTAAATATGAGTAAAGAAAAGTTATGATAACAAATAACACCCATTGGTGAGGGGCGTTCCCATCTAATTGACGACTACTTGGGGAATGGGGTATCACAAAAGGTGATGTGAACACTCAGTTGGATCAAGTGACAAGTAACCAATCATATCGTAGAAGCACGAGAAATTGATACGTATAGTAGCGATCTTCGGGGAAATTTCCATTTTCTATTGCTCATAAACATCCCCACTTCGTGTAGACAGGCTAATCGGGAGCGACTAAAACTCACATGAAAACGTCACACTAATTCATGACTTATCACGTGTTCGAACACGTAACATAGCGTTTTAAGAGGATTTCCTAGTGCATGTTAAGTTGGTATTTGTGCATATAAATGCAATTCAGTAAACAAAAGTTTATTTTTCTCAGAATATGTAAAAGGAAAATCCATTTAGTTTTTCCAACGTTTGATCTATTTATTTTTGTACAGTATAAATTCGAAAGAAAAAAATTATACTAAATGGCTGAAAGCAGCAGGTTTAGAGTTTGACTGCACAGTTTCCTTAAAAGAAAGGAGGGGGGGGGAACAAAGTAGCATCTGCAGTTCAGCGTGTGAGCTTCAACCACGAGTCACATATCCCATTGTTGCAAAAGTAATTGACGAAGAATTCAGCTGTACAGATGCACCTCAGAGCCTTGCAGCATGCTGACTCCAAACAGCCTGGAGTAACCGGTGGATGCTAAAATTTTAATTTAAAAAAGTTGCCTTAAGGCGGCCGTCTACCTGAAAAACTTTTCCTCCACTAAGGGAAAAAAAGGAGCAAGGAAGAAATAACGGTGACACTGGCATGCATGTCAAGTTCTCCGTCGCTATTTCGCGCGGTTCTCTGGACTGGCTTGTAGACTTTCCATCGTAAGAAACTTGTTGTAGGACTAAGCATTGTCCCTATAATTTTAGTGGTGTAAATTTCGTACCATAATTCTATGCACTGTCTTATACTTCCCACGCGGATATTCACCAGAATATTTACAACTATAAAAGTATGAACTATAAATTTCAATTGTGTGGCCATGTTGAATCGGCATGGTGTTTGCAATGGGCGTAAACGTGACATGTTGAACGCCCCATGTCACCCTGATCTGAAAAGTTGTTTCTTTTCGTGTGTAAATAGACTGTTTACAAGTAAAATATTTCGGTTTAAAAACGCATGGAGAGGTATAGGCCGCAGCGAGATCATGAGCCCCAAAGAATGTAAAGCGCGGTGGGTATGTGGCAGCGGCGGAATGCAAGAGCGGGAGAAAACGAGAGAGTCCCGAGAAAACCTGCCAGCCAATGGCAACGCCAGCCATGTTTCTTACGTACGAAAATCCGGGTGACCCCGTCAGGAATCGAACCCGGTCCTCATTAACCGGGGCGATCTGTCTGACTAATATCCCACAGCGACCTTCCTTAGAGGGCTGTTAAGTTGCCATGGGTGCCTCATTGTACGCAGTTATGCCTATTATAAATTTTAATAACTATTGAATATTTCAATGTAAATGTGTTTTTTTTTTCAGGATGGACATGAGAGTTGATATTTATTGCCAATTTATAGATACGGTCACTGAAACATGAATGTGGTCGTTGAAATTTGTCAAAATCAGAAAAATCGCTTTGAGTAACTCTGCGTTTGCGATATTTATTCTTCCGTGAAACAGTGTTTTAAACTACAGCGGCAATGCTGTATATATTCTGAGCATATTGATGTATTAAAACTCTATATAAACCGCTTAAAAATCTGGGGGGGGGGAAGGGGGATCTCAAGCGAGACTTGTTTATGTTATTTCCCATCGCCATCGCAATACTTTCGTATAGCTGGATGTGACCTTGAGATGTTTAAAGTTTTTTTTTACTTGGGAGGCCCCTTAAAAACATGCATTACAAACACAATGCAGCCCAGTTCGCGCGCCATTTAAACGGGCTCCTGAACGACCTTGCCGATGGTAGTCAGCTAAAGGCTTGGGAAACCATCGAACCGTCGTCAACATCCCTCACCTACGAAACGTTGTCAGCGAACAGTAAAAATCATCGCAGGTGAAGCAAGACACAAAGATGCTGCTACGCGCCTTTCACGCACTGAGTCTCCAAGAAATGTGGGGGCCGCGGTGCACGAGCGGTTAGCCAGCTGGCCTCCTACCATCGAACCGGGTTCGATCCCAGGCCGGGTCACTCCCGGGATTCTCACAGGTGGGAATCGTGCTGGGCGATGCCATTGGTCACCGAGTTTTCTCAGAGATCTCCCGTTTCCCCCGCCCTTTCATTCCGGCGAAGCTCCATACTCACCACAATCACCCTCATCGGCTCTCAAGTTCTCGCTGTTAAGAGACGCCCAAATCTCTTCACTCACTCCACTGTATGTGCGCTAGCGTCCTGACTGGTCTGAGGATGTCGTCACCTAACCCGCTCCCCGCGACATATTACTTAGATAATCAACTGGTGTGTCAAGTATAGGCTTTGATGCTCCGAGTCAAGGCGCCCAGGAGGTGCTGCTACGTGTGGCAATTGGTGGACTGCTTGGGTGGCGCTGCATTCGTAAACGGAGCTTGGTGGACGTGTGAAGGATCGTTCGTAAATGCTGTACACGAAATATATGTTACTTTAAAAATTATACAGAGCTCGCGGGAAAATAAAACCATTTGTATATGTGCGTAAATACGTTATTTTAAACAACAAAACTATAATATGTTTCTGGGCGTTGTTCGGGATATGGATTTCGGATAGCGTGGAAGGGCGTGTTTTAACAGATGGTGCTCCTGTACCTCACAAGATGGCAGCACATGATTAGAGAGTCTGGAAACTTGAAAAAGGTTTAGATTTTTTCGTTAAATTTGGATACGGATCGTTTTATTGTGCATCTCATTTTGAACACCTATACATTACTATTTTATCACGAAGTTTCGTTTCTAAAACTAAAAACTGCTCTTATATGACCACGTAAAATAAAATGTATTAATTAATCTACGAACTCTTTCTTATCCGCGTATTTTCTGCTGGTCTGATGTGCGTCAGCACTGCTCTCAGAATAGCCAACATAATATTAATTTATGTTCGTTCGTGCATCAGCTGATACAGGATTTTGTAAATGGCACGTTGTTTGTTTTGAATACGTGAAGTGCCACCCACTGGCTGACAGAATGTAACCTTCTTATATGGGTGGTGCTCAAGCCGAATAGCATCCCACCAATACGAACCGTTTCCAATTCCCGACGCAGTCGCCCAGATTTTCGCACGTAGTAAACGTTGGCGGACTTTACTTTCTGCCGGCGGGTTTTCGCGGGGCACTCCCGTTCCTCCCGTCTTTGCATTCCGGCGTCGCACCGTCTTCCACTAACTTCACCTTCTCCAGCGTTCGAGACCAAAACCTTTCATCTCAGTAGAGAGAGGAACATCTCGGCTCCTGATGTTCTGCGCCGAACATACACATGGGAAACATTTGCACATGGCTTATATACTGAAAAGCCAAAAAAACTGGGACATCTGCCTAATATCGTGTTGAGCCCCCCGAGCACGCAAAAGTGCCGCAAGACGACGTGCCATGGACTCGACTAATGTCTGAAGGTATGCAGGAGGCAATTCACATCATGAATCCTGTAGGGCAGTTCACAAATCCAATCTGCGCCAATTTGAAATAGGGTTGCACGTCTGTCACGTTTAATAATTCTCGTCAGTCGTCGTTTGTCCCGTTCTTTCGCGATATTTTTCCGGCCGCAGCGATGTCGAAGATGTTATGTTTTACCGGATTCCCGATATTCATGGTACACTCGTGAAATGGTCGTATGCGAACATCTAAATGTTATCGCTACCTCGGAGATGCTATGTCCTATCTCTCGTGCGCCGACTATAACACCACGTTCAAACTCACTTAAATGTTGATAACCTGCCATTGTAGCACTGCCGACCGGCGAACGGAGTTCCGGCACGTCGGTGGTAAGTGACGCCATTTTGCTGGTGCGTGCTGCGGCCTGAGTTTCTCACCTCTGCGTCCTTGATACTCTGCGACGACGCGCCGGCCGCGTGACCCAGCGTGGCACGGGCGAGTAAAGGGAAAGAGGAGTTTCTGCATTACGGGGAGAGAGAGTGTGTGTGTGTGGGGGGGG
>NQII01001661.1:168589-185581 GCA_002778355.1 Clitarchus hookeri
GGCGCGGCGACCCCAGCGTGCTCGCGGGCCTGTGAAGAGGAGATAACGAGCTCGTGCCGTGCGGGGGTATTGATTGCGCGCGGGAGACTCACACGCGACCTGCGACCTCCCGCCCTCGCTGGTGTGCTGGGGCTGCCTCCCCCACCCCCGCCGTTCGGCTACCAACGTGAACGTTGGAGGGGGGAGGAGGGTAGCGACTACTCCCTTCTCCCTTCTTGCATTCCGTTGGGGCGCCCTCCCAAGACTTCGTTGGCTCGTCGTTCGGTGAACCTAACGGCAATTCCTGGATAGACTGAAGTCTCCCTCCCGATAGGTTAACAAACCTACAGCCCCTGTCAGAGCTGACGAATTGCAGAAATGACCTTTCCTCCTTTACTCCACGGAGATCTTTCTTAAAAAAAAAACTGTAGATTATTGTTTTGAAAATATGTATAATTAACAAGTAACCAACTATCTAATATAAACAAGGCTCTTTTTTCTGTAAGCTGCTTTTCGGAGTTGGATTTTGTGAAGCCATTTACTGATATCCAAACCAGAAGATTTGAAAAATTGGAAAATAAATAATCACACTCCAGTATTTCTCCTCGAATTCCCTGTATTCGTGAAAAATACAATTTCTTATTATTTACGATAGTTGAAATACAGTAGCAGTAGCAGCTCCTCCCACTTACTTAATAAGGTAAGTTATTTTAAAAGCATGTGCTTACCTGAAACTACGTACTTTCTCGTTATGAGGCTAATAAAATCAAGTTGACACTCAGGGCTGCATGGAGTACCTCATGACTTGATATGGAAATATGTGTGCAACTTTTCCATTTTGCAGTATGCAATTGTTGAAACTTCACAATCTGCAGTAAATATACGGTTAGAATATTTTCAAGGACAGGAGTATCAAAATAACATTTATGAGATATGTTTAAAAGAATGTTGTGAGGATATTAGAGAAAAAATTTTTACTTGTTTGTTAACAAATTTTAATTTCTCACATATACTGGTAAATATTATGAATATTATTATTCATTTGCAATGTTTACAACTAACAGTTTAATATTTATTGTTTTTTTATATTTAAAAAGGATGGTAGAAATGTTATCATAGTTTTATTTTGTTGCACAGACTGTAATTTTCTGACATTTTAATTTATTAAACATTTTAATGTCACAGGTAGAGTGATTAATGCTGTTTAATTTGATGTGTTTCCTCCTTGTCAAACTAGTACCTTGCATAACGTTAATTTTATATACCTAAGAAATAGTTATATTTAAAATGTTTGTAGGTAAGATTCCCTTATCAGGAGACGGTTTATTCTTTTGTTTTGTTAAGGAAGAATGAGGGCTGCATATGTAAGCCCAAGGACTCTCTTCAGACATGACAGCGGTCAGACTATTAAATTTTATCTGCCTTTAGAATTTAATTTAATTTGATTTGGACTGCCCATCATAAGAGTAGGTGGGGCGACGTATGAGAGCAATTGTGAGGTTTTTAAGTACACGCAGGCTTCAGTATTAGCCTAAAAGCACTAGTTTATTATCCATTTTTAGTGTCTTCGATATAGAAGAGAACCTTGAAGGACAGCAGCCCTTACTAAGGTCGTAAGAATGCTTCATGCAGTAACTGTATGTCTGGTACAAGGGGAAGTTGTTTACATATTTTAGTTTGCTTGAGATATCCCGATATTAGTTTCAATGAAAGACTTGCACCGAATAAATTTTAATTTCTCAATTTAATAACCCAGTTGCGTGAGAAGGGAGCGTACAATTTCCCAAGCTAGCTGACGGAATATGAAACTTTACCTGATATTTTCATGCAATATAAAATGAACCAGCTCAGAAACATTTCCTCAAAGAATTATTTGCGCCGTCAGAATTTTAAATTTTACTTTCACTCAATTGGTTTCGTAATGTATCATTCTGAAGTAAAAGAGAGAGATACGCATTTTCTATTGCTCTGAATAATTTTTCATTGCCAGAATTTAATTCATAATCAGTATTAGAGTCCGCAGAAATGATTGATTCTGATTACAGATGTGCCTAAAGTTGTGATGCCATGTGTCTTAATTTTCTTTTATTCTCAACATGGTAATAAATGCCTATTGTCCAAATGAATACCATGCAATATAGTACATTTTGTTGCATGTTGGCAACACTGCTTCCGTGTAAATAATGCGACGCGTATGTATTGCACAGTTTACGTGCCAAGTCTTGTAGGTTATATTCCAGTGTATTATACGCTTTGTTCAAACTATCGGTGAAATGTGTGATCTCTCAGACTTCGAAAGAGGGAAAATCGTTTGTGCTCGGTTAGCGGGAGCGTCTGTGACGAAAACAGTTGAATTGTTTAACGTTTCACGAGCGACAGTATCCATGGTAATGGCAGCATACACAAAACATGGTAAAACATCATCGGCGAAGAGGAATAGTGGGCGAAACCCAAAGTTAACTGACAGAGACCGACGAACATTAAAAAGAATTGTGGCCAGACAACATAAAACTACCGCGGCAAAAGTGACAGCAGAACTCAACACTCACTTCAGTAATACTGTTTCGGCAAAAACAGTACGGCGGGAGCTCCACAAAGCTAACATTCATGGAAGGCCAGCAATTGCGAAATCCTTTATAACGGAAGCCAACGCTAAGCTGCGTAAGAAGTGGTGCCATGATCATAAAACCTGGACACTTGATGATTGGAACAATGTGGTATGGTCCGATGAATCATCGTTTACATCGTTTCCTACAAACGGCCGGGTTTATGTATGGAGCACCTCAAAAGAAGCCTACTAACCGGACTGCCTGCTTCCTGCAGTCAAGCATGGGGGAGGTTCCGTTATGATTTGGGCGGCTATATCGTGGTATTCAGCTGATCCTCTCATTCACCGCCGTATTACTGCGAATGAATATATCTACATCCTCAATGATGAAGTTCTTACTGTGACTAGCATATTGCTGCCAAACACTGCAATATTCCAAGATGATAATGTGCCCACACACACAGCCAAAAAGGTTCAGTCTTGGTTTGAGGAGCATCAGAATATCATCAAACATCTTCCTTGGCCAGACCTCAACATAATTTAACCGTTATGGGGAGTTTTAAAGCAGAGAGTGAGGAGTAGATTTCCATCTCCAACATCATTGAAGCAATTGGCGGATGTTTTGGTACAAGAATGGGACAAAATTCCGTTGGAAACTATTCAGACACTCTACGTATCTATTCCGCGAAGAATTGCAGATGTTCTAAAAGCAAATGGTGGCCCAACACCTTATTAATTAATAAATATTGTGTATATGTCAGGTGTTCATATTATTTTGTCCATCTTTTGTACGTTCTGTATGTAGATCTTGAATTGCTGTGCAATTTTAAATTGCATACGCCTGGTTGTCTATTGCTACGTTTGTCACGGCCTATTTTCGCAGACGCTACCGAGAAAAGGTAAATGTTTTAGTACTTACCCTTGGTAAAGTATTTTAAATGCCGATTAATTTATTTTAATTACAAGGGTTTTATGTGTGCAGTTCGTATTGACAATCCGCTAACCAGTATGTCTCCACACGTAATTTTGAATGAACGTTGCTCTTCCAAACAGAAAGTTAAGAACCCAGTGTAACCAGTTTCCCTTATGCAGCACGTACTTATTTTCAAAACAAATAAAACACAAACCACATTCTAGAAATCACATTAAACTCTAAAGAGTGGAGCACAACGTGTAGGCCAAATTATTTTAGAAGAAAAAAAAGGACACAACATGTTACACTATAAAATGTTAAATTGTATCCGCCATCAGGATGGTGACTTGCGATTTACAGTACCTCACAAATAAACACATTTCAAAAAACTTTGAACCTACAGTGTTTACAATAATTACCTATTTCCAATTATGCCATCGAAATACGACATCGTGGCATTTAAATATTATAAAATATTTGCGGCAAGTAAATTTAATGTAATTATCCCAAGCATTTTCGAGTGCCTAAGGTTATTGTTATACATTCACTGTTAGTGGTGTAGTATAATGTACATTATCCATATGTTTGTAACGAAAAAGTTCTGTTTCAACGCATATAATAGGATCTAAGTGTATTTTATGCAGATGACACATATCAGCCGTAAAATACACTGTCGGGAAAGGAAACGTTTTTGGGCGTAACTTCAGTGACAGGGACATGGATCTGTTTAGCACCGAAGCAACTTGTGACATGAAACACCTGCGATCCCCGATAAAATTTATGAATGCAGCTTTTCCCGCTCAAGAATATTCCCGATTGCTCTCAAAATTTCAATGCAAATAAATTTTAGGGTTGAAAAATGGAAACTATCAAACCATTATTAAACCTACCAAAACAGCTTCCTGTTATTTTATGGATGGAATATTACTTATTTACAATTTCTACTATGTGATATAAATGCTATGGCTAGTAAAAAAATTTGATACGTCTAACTTTTAATAAAACAACCCAAATCTTTTGTTATGTTAAGCTATAATGTGATTTAACTGAAATTCTATTACGCCGGGTTTCTGTGGCAATTTTTTCTTCTATTTTCCTCCGGAAGTTCTCAAGTGACTAACTTTTAGAAAAAAGTATTTCATAATTATTTATTTTGAGTAAAACCTGTTTACATTGTTCATAATTCTGGGTAAGTTAAATAAACAAGTAGTTACCGGTACATCTAAATACTTTTTTTTTTTCAGAGCATACAGGCAAGATATTTTAATCACTTTCACAAAGACATGGAGAGTAAATAATATTTGTTTCAAAAAATACTTAAGTATAAGGCATTTTCCATAAGTAATTGGTATATTTTCTCCTGAGATATGTTTTCAGAGTAAAACAATAGCTTTTTTGGAGGCAGTACCATCCAAGCTTAATTTTCAAAGCGGGGTTATTTACTTTGAGTTACACGCGATGTCTCTGGTAACAATAAAATTATTTCATTCAATATCTGTGAGCTAAAGTATGAGACTAATTTTTAAAACTTTTAGGGGGAGTTGTTAGAGATGTTATTGAGATATAATCCACAGTTTATATTTCAGGTGACATCCATGAACACTTAACACTAATGAATTTATCAACTTGTGTATTTAATGAATACAAGAAGAACTGCCAGCAAGGCATAGTGGACTTACGTTGTTTTTTTTTTGTTTCGTAGATGCAAAATTTAAAAGTAACTCTAACGAGACAGTAATTTAGAAAATAAGTAGCTAATTAATTTGAAATCAATTACTACATGCTATCTCAGGTAGTAAAAAAACTAGTTTATGTTGATTTTTTTTAAATCGTTTCAATAGTATCTTAAATAAGACATTAGTGCTATCTTTCAACATATTTGACAAAAATAAACTGATAAATTAATTAAATGATTACCTAAATAATGGCACCATGCGAAGTTTCTTTGAAGTCAGTTCAATCGTTAGGCAGATAGCGAATTCTAGAATTTAAACAAATTAAGCATTAATGTTTTATGTTCTTAAAAGACAATATATAGGATGACCTAAAATAGCATTACATGTATAACTAATTTGGCGGAAATATATTGAGTGGTTCACGGTATACTACGAAGTAAGAGTTTAGTTTTGGTTGTGGAGTTTAACAGTGAGGTTTTGAGCGCCACCGTTGAGGGTGAAATGAGATGAGGATGGTGCAGTGGTGGAGTGCAAGAGCGAAGGGGAACGGGAGTGCCTCGTACCCCGAGAAAGATGGGGAAACGTCCACCACATTTACTATGTGCGAAAATTCGAGTGACTCTGCCCTCCCCCCCTTCTCACCAAACGGGAAAGGAAATCCGGTGTGCTTTGGTGGGAGGCGAGAAGTCTGACCTCTACACTACCGCGGCCCCTATTATTTAAGAGCTCTATTTTTTTCAGTTGGCCCCAAATTTCAGCATTGTAGAATAATGAGGATATAGATTTTTGCTTTTAATGTAAGAATACAATCACACACACAAACACACATACATGCCCAAAGACAGGAAAATTATCCTTTCCTAAGAAAGTAGGCGAAAATTCCTTATTGCCTTTTCATGTTTATAGGTCTCATAAATCCCTAAATAGCTTATAGGTTGTGACTTTTAAAACAACTTACCACCGTTTTTATTAGATCAGAAAAGATATAATTCACTGATACTTTTCTTGTAGTCCGGATTATTCCCTCGGTGCAATAAATTGGCAGGCAGAATGGTAATAACTTATTCTTTATGCGGCTTAATTGAGTGAGTGCAATACGATTAAACAATTTTCTATTTTAGGTTTATTTCCCTTTTCATTCTGCACGATTCTTTTCCATTGTTCTTCGACCTTAGTTTCTAGCGAGGAAGCAGGGAGACAACTGCGAATTACTAACAGCCCTGTTAACAGTAAGTGGGGGAAAAGAATTGTCTACTCGGCTCGCAGGCACAATGGGATTCCCTTAAGAGTACTTTCCTTACGGAATGCTTTGCACAACAACCTCATAGAAGACAAACAGAATAACCTGCCTGGGCATTGCAGTGGTCGCTNTTAAGGAGAAGGGGGGGGGGGGAAGCCGTAGCTACTCCAGCCCTAACATTTAAAAGGTCTCAGAATAGATTATTATCAAATTATAACTGCCTCGCGTTTAGCTTGAAGCCTTTTAGGACCAGCGTATGAGAAATTCCCTGCCCATAAATGCTTATAAATTAAAGTAAACGCTAACTGGCATAACTACGGTAATGTCGGCAGCAAACTATGTCAAGTAGTACTTAGGCCTTCACGCCTTACTGCAAGTGTAACTTCATAAACTGGCGAACAGTTAAACGCCTTGTTCTTTGCTACTTGCCCAATAGAACAAGAACTGATGTAATTGCCACGCATCGCACTCTGAATGCGAGACAATCGCAACTCATACAATAGATTTTTTTTTTCAATTTTTGTGTTGGGAGGAGGATAATATCTATTACGTGACAGTATAAGACCGTCGCATAATTTAATTTATTAGCCTACTTTCCGAAGGAAAGAAAGGCTTATGAGATCACTTTTCTGACTGTGTGTATGTGTGTATGTGTGTGTGTACGTAGGTGTGTGTGTCTTGTGTGTGCCTGTGCGTGCGTGTGTCCCCCATTTAAATTTTTTAACGCTTCAACGGAATTTCACCAAACTTGGTACACATTTTATAATACGTAGTAAGAACACCTGACTCGTATAGTTTTTGACCACACCAGGCACTTACTTTCAAAATGGTGGCCATTTTAAAATTTTCGGTGATATTTTATATTTCGGGAACCATTCAACCGATTTCAACCAAAATTTGTATGCTGGCAGAGCATTGTGTAAGCAATAAAATTTTAGATTTATATTATTGTTAAATATTTTTTAAGATAGAACCAATTGAAAAACTAAAGATTTTACATTACATTTCGAAAACTATTCAAATAATTCTCACCCAGTTTGGCATGTAAGTAATACCATGGTAGGCCATATAAAAGTAAGTTACTGAAATTGATTAGTTAATTATTTTCAAAATGGTGGCTATACAAATGTTTTAAGTTTATTTCGTATATCTGGCACGCTATTTAATGAAATTTGACCTTATTTTGTAAACTTAAAGTATCCATTACAAGCATCATATATAACAACAAATAACCACTTTTGTCGGCCATGCGAATAAATAAAGTTATGTCATAACTCGGTAAATAATTAACCGATTCCTACCAAATTTTATATACAAGTAGTACTGAAGCAAATTATGTTAAGTGATATGTTTTAATCATGTAAGACACTTATTTTCAAAACGGCGGCCACATTGCAATTTTAGCTTAGAATACTATATAGTCGAAATTATACAATCATTTCAAACATAACTGTGAATGCTGGCAGTAGACATTTCA
The DNA here is from genome assembly GCA_002778355.1 of Clitarchus hookeri. Taxonomy (NCBI): domain Eukaryota; kingdom Metazoa; phylum Arthropoda; class Insecta; order Phasmatodea; family Phasmatidae; genus Clitarchus; species Clitarchus hookeri. Next base: position 176,423 of record NQII01001661.1, read on the forward strand.
ACTATCAACGTTATCTATATGGAACACCCATTGTCCGCCATTTTGTAAGACAGCACTATGCGAGTAAATAAAGTTTTTTTGTCACATCTTGGGAAACAATTGACAGATTCCTTCCAAATTTGGCAAACAAATACTACTGCAGCAGGTAGTGTAAACTGGTATGTTTTATATGTAGGCCAGGCACTTATTTTCAAAGTAATTTCTATGTAAATATTTTAGCTCAGTGTATTTTATTAACGAAACAAATTCCAACTTAATTTCGTATGCTAACAGTACCTATTACAACCATCAAATTTGTCTATGCAGAGCCTCATTTCTCTGCAATTTTGTAAGATATCAGTATCAATAAAATTTATGATTTTATTTCGTATCTCGGTAAACAATCAACCAATTCTTACAAAATTTGGCGCAGAAGATGTACTGTGGTAGGCCATAATATTCAATGTTTTTTTTCAGTAGGACGCACTTATTTTCAGAATGGTGGGTATAAAATAATTTTAGTTTTGTGGGTTATATCTACGAAACAATGCAATAAATTTTAACTTAACTTTGTTTATTGGCAGTATATAATCATCGAAATTGCTACTACATTAATTTTTTGTCCTCCATTTATTCAGATCGCCACATGAAAGTTATGTATGTTTCATGCCATGTCTCGAGAACCAATCAACTGATTCCAATGGCAGCTTCATAAATCATTTAGTTAAGTTTGACATATACATATTAGACAATTTAACCAAATTCAACGCAAATTTGTATGTAGACATTATACATTAGAATCATCGTATATAGAGCCTCTTTTTCTTGCAATTTTGTAAAATCGCATTAAATGAGAAAATAGAGTTTTATATGTCATATCTGAGTGACAAGACAACCGATTTCAATCTAATTCTTCACACAAGTAGCGCTACGGTAGGCCATGTAAACTTGCATGTTTTATGTGGCTTAACCACTTACTATCAAAATAAAGTTCCTGTAAATATTTTCTGTTAGTAAACACTAACATTCGAAACATTAGACTGATTAAATCCGAACTTGATGCTCCAAATTCGACCTCCGCAATGCAGTCGATTGCACGCTAGCTAGCTAGTACGAGGTTTTCTGGGTTCAAGTCCCGGGTAAGACAAGTTTCTGGTTTCATTTCTAGATTTATTGCTTTTAAAGAGAAGTCAAGTCCTTCCCACCAACTCAGCTTTTATGAAATTATTTAAAAATTAATTGCGCCCATGTTGAGGAAAGTAGGCTCATTAGTCATATCAGTAAATTCTTGTTTTCTACTGCAAACGTACGGTAGATAAGTGGTCGAAAATTTTATTTAATGAGCATACATTATAATTTCATATTTACACTTGCGTGGGTCTTAAAAGGATTGCATGGCGCACTGTTACATATTAACAAACATATAATACTCCAAATTCCCTTGCTGACGTAGTACTTTGAAAACTTCTATAAAAGTCACAATCCTTTAACTTTTACAAACCGTTTATAAAACATTTTGAGTTACGGTAGTCTTACATTCACGGTCCGATATGTATTATTTAATAATCCGCAGTACGAGTTTTACATCCAACCACAGTGCACAAAAAAGTTACAGACAAAATACATCTTGTTAAAAGTGGGCCCTGAACCAAAACGGATTCAAACTCTGTGTTCCAAATGTTCTCGAGTCTTGCCAAGAGTGGGAGTAGAATTAATTGCCGGTTCGCCACGTAAACGCATTGCCTTAAGCTGCTTTCAAACAACGAAGTATTAATTTCGCACGAGACCTCACGTGCAAAATCTGACGCGAACAATCAGAAACGTGTTCGCACACATTTCGCACAGAAAGCGTGCAGCAAACATATTTACTTGCAATAGAGTGGTTGACAGCTGCGGTAAATAATTTAACAGCTACCATATTAATTGCGAACTTATGTATTATTAGTGGTTTTATCAAATTATGAATAGTGTTAAGTTTAAGGCGCTTCTGTACGCTATTGGGGCCATAGAATTAATATAGGGTAGAGTGCGGATGCGAGCTACGATCTACGTGTCCCAACGCCGAAGTGCTTTTCTTCCCACAGAAATTTAAAAACCACGCTGCTTAGATTAAGTTGAGCACACTGTTAACTAAATAATCACTTTTAAATGTTTGTACACTAATTTTAACTACGTTGTGGCGCAATTTATTGTTATTTCCTACTTTCCTGTAGCCATGCAGTAGTTATATTTTCAGGATATTCCTCCGCGTCTAGAAAATCTAGAACATGTCTAGAAAATGACACCAAAGGGACAACGCATCGTGCTTGTGAGCTCTACGTTTTATGATGTTTTGCAAGAGATCTTTTTATTACTAGCCTTTACCAACACGTCTATTTTTTCTCTGTTCTTATTCATGTTAATTATAAATGAAATACTATAATTTACAGAGGAAAATATGAGTAAAAGTTCAACTTAACCAAAAATAAGATACTTTTATGTAAACAAAAATATGAAATTCTTTAATACGTTACATATTTAATAAACAACCACAGACGTTCGCATGAGGTGATTTTTCAATGGTTTGAATAAGGAAGTGTAAAGATACTATGAATAGACTATATAAAATTAACTTGAGGAAAATGACTTTTTTTTCTGTAAAATTACAAGTGTGGAATAAAAATAAATGTAAACAAACGGCAGACTTTTCTATAAAAACGTGAATCTGCCCGTTATTTTGGCAGTTCTTGAGGAGTTGCCAACATGCTCAGAACACAAAAATCAGCCAACCCCACACTTAATCTATGACCCAACGATATTACTTTATTTCTAAGTATTTTTTTATCGAAATATGTTTTACCAGATACACCTTTGCACAGTTTTAAAGGTACAATTTACTCGTTACTCTGTTTGATATACAATTAGTCGTATTATCAGGACAGAGGGACCAATAGAATCGCCTTTTTCCCGTGCGACTTGCCTGTAAATACGAGTATAGGGCATGTTCTATCGCCTTATCGTGTATGGTATCTCCCTTGCACGAGAAATTCTCGCTCGAAACTTAGTTCAAGGTCAAAGTATTGGCCAAATTTCAGGCGTAACCGACATCACGACCCGCCAGGACCCTAATACAGAGTGTCCAAATAAAATTTACTCACCTGTGGAATGGCAATAAGTGCCGTGGTATTGGCACAGGTGCGTGTGGAATGATGGAAATGAACGATATTGACGTATAGTACGATCACGTAAATCAAATGAACGTACACGAGTCACGGCAGGACATCAAAAGCAATGAAGAGCACTGAATTATAGCCACTGTACGGGCGAGTCTGTTTTATAGCGACCACCTGTGTATACGCTTCCCCGGCAATTTCACGCCTTCACTTGATATGCGCTAAGTCATCAGGCACATGCCAATTTTAATTTCTTCAAACGACAGAAGAACGCACTTTGGGCTGAAAAAAATCCTGGGTCCTGGGTGTGGCTGTGTCGGTGGCGCTGTCGTGGGTTTTACGTGAATACGCCTGCTTTAGCGGGTAGCGTTTTCTTCCTGCACCTGGAAATGAAATTAAGTTAATGAAACAGATACATATACAGGACGACTCCAAAATCACGGGACAAACATTGAGGGGTGGTAGAGCTCTTTAAAACAAACAATTATTGTATAGGAATACATGGACGGAAGTGACGCGTTGAGGCACAAACACAAAAATAACACATTAACGGAAACATAAAATGTTCATTACCAGCATACTTAACGAGTGGTTCCGTACAGAAAATGTTAAAAACCGTTGCTGGAAATGCATCCACCAACAGTCACGCATGCTTGGCGACCTCTACATATGGCGTGATTGGCTGACAATGGAGGCGTGCGTGAAATACCCGGCGTATTTGAATCTGTTCGCCAATCACTCCACCGACGCTACCAAGCTTGCATTACTGTCGGTGGTAGCAATTTTGAGCAATTATTATAAATATTGCTGTAAAAAGGCATTTAGCGGTGACGTTGTAAATAAACAATGTGTTGAATTGCATGTGTTATTTTTGTGTTTGTGCCTCAACGCGTCACTCCCGCCCATATATTCATATACAATAATTGTTTGTTTTAGTGAGCTCTACCACCCCTCAATGTTTTGTCCCATGATTTTAGAATCAACCTGTATAAACGAGATCTTTCGTTTGGCGCGGAAATCAGCGCGCTAACACACCGGAATCATGAGATATGCTGCCCGGAAATGTTCGTCCTCGCCCAGAACTGCTCACAGTATGCGCGGGCCCCCACCAGCACCTCGCACATGCACGATGCCAACTCAAGGTCACGCTCGCATCGTAGTCGTATACCCGACAGAAAGAGACCATATTCATGTCAATCGTGTTATTAGTCACGAAGTTAGGAATGTATTTCCCTGAAAACGTTAATTCGCCGTTTCCGTCCTGGCAAAGGCTGTTCGCGGTAAAGTGAGCACTTTCGAAACCAACCTTTCAAAAATGTCACTGCCCCTACTACATACATTTTAATGGGCCCACTAACTGGCATGCACCCACAGTTAAGTTGGTAACGAAGGAAGGAAAGTAGTTCCTTGTCTTAAAATTGAATTAAAGTTGTTAGGTAAACGTTTGAACATAATAAAATTATTTATTTCGCTTTTTTTTTTTAAGTGAATTTAAGAAAACGTACAAGAAAATTGGTAAAAAATATATTTTGCTAATAATTTCAGAATTTTATATGACCGACGCATTAATAAAATGATCAGTCCCATAGCAATGTTAAATGTACATATGGTGTGATGATACAAAATGTGCTTTCTATGGGGCTCAGTTTACCGTGAACAGCCTTATACACCATGTGTCGGTCTGATTTTATATAAGTATTCACGTCAAAAGTATACAGTAAACCATGGATAATAAATGGTCGCACTACTTTCTCGCTCTCTCTCTCTCTCTCTCTCTCTCTCTCTCTCGGTGCAGCTGTAAAGCTCAACCGACGGAGCTTATGTCGTTATCTCCCTTCTCGTGTGAGCGCCCCCGTAGACTCGCTGATGGTGAGAGAAGTCAACAGATTTTCTTCCGCCTAAGCCGGGTTCGTTAGAGAACGATTAATTACCACCCCTATCCACAAGCCCTGTATGGAATACTCTGTAAACGTACGCGACCCCTACCATGTAGAAAAAACACGGACGAGGCGAGAAATTTTTCAGTATAACACATACGTATTAATATCCATCATTTAACGCTTTCCGGCCGTCAGAAAGCTGCTGAAATATAAGCATTATGGTTTAAAGAGCGTTGGAAAAAAATATCCTGCATTGTATATATATGAATTTTTTAGTGAAACTGGGGAAACCGGGAAAAAGCAATAATGTTCTCTTTAAGCAATAATTTAATAATGTTGATAAATCTATATGTAGTTATTCCTGACTCCGGAGAACTTTTGTTTTCAGCGCGATAGAAAAACATGTTCCAGAAGACTGTGTTTCAAGAAAGGACTGTGGAAATACAGTAATACTGGGAATAAAATTGGATTTGGTAAGTAACTGGCATAAAAATGATAATAATCATAATTTGCGCTTTTCGTATTTCACTATAAATGTAATAAGAAGATATCAGTGATAATTAAAATATTTGCTTGAAATAAATTCGAAACCCACAAACCTACGTTTAACACTAGGAGTGGGTTCGAGCAAAATGATTTATTATTGTCGCAATATATCAATAAAAAATTTGCACATTTTTCCTACTATTTTTTTTTTTTTTTTTTTTACTTTTAACGTGCCAACATACGTATTAACCACAAAGTGTTAAGATTTTGAAATTATTTTTAAAAAAAAGTTATGCTTAAATGAAACTGTTCTGTTTTAAACACCCACAAAAACGTGGTACCTATGTTTCTTCAGCCAAACACCTCATACGTATGGCATGCTCTCTTGAGCATGCCATACCTGCCTCCTCACCACGCTTTTGTAGTGAGGAGGCAGGACCGCCCATTGTATAGTCCATCTCATATATGAAGGCCGCATTCTTGACAGTTGGCGATCCCCGCGCCAATATTTACTTTTCGTTTATTTATCCATTCGCCATCAACTGGCGCGGCTTTGATGCGACGAGTCAGCGCGTCCAGGAGGGGCTCCTTCGTGCGGCAATTGGTGAACTACTTGGGTGGCGCGGCAGGTGGCTAGAGAGGTCTCGGGCGTGTGTAGGGTCGTTCGTAAACGCTGTACACGAAATATATGTTACTTTAAAAATTATTCAGAGTTCGCGAAAAATAAAACTATTGATACATGTTCGTAAATTTAAATATGTCGCACGCGGGGCGCTTTTTTTTTTTTTTTGTGGCTGGTAATGCTTCAGGAAAAATGCGATAGGTAGCACGCACATCCTGTCAGTAGCGAAGTGTGAGCTTATTTTGCTCGATAGATAGCGTATCTTTAAAGTTGATTGTTCATCTATTACCGGCTCGGAACGACACGAATTTAAAATATATATCGTTAAACTATTTTAAAAAATAATTCAACAATATTATGCAATATTTCTGTATGCTTCTGGTATTAATATCAAGGACGTATTGAAAGCGGGGTTGGAGAGGGGCGATTAAGACGTGAAAAAAGGATTTGAAATTGCGTTTCACTTGGATACGGATAGTTTTAACGTGCCTTTAATTTTGAACACCTATACATTTCTATTTTAGCAGGAAGTTTAGTTTCTAACACTAAAAACCGCTGTTTTATTACCACGTACAATAAAATGTATTAATTAACCTAGGAACTCTTTCCTATCGCGCGTATTTTCGGCTGGTCTAATGTGTGTCGGCAGTGTACTCATAATGGCCAAACATAACATTAACTTTTGTTCGTTCGTGCATCAGCTGATACAGGATTTTGTATTTTGTAAATGGGAAGTTGTTTGTTTCGAATACGTCAATTTGCCACTCACTGACTGTCAGAATCTGGCCAACTTATATGAAATGAAGTTAAACCAAATGGTTCGAAGGACAATAATAATGTCCAATATTTTTTTAGGCTTTATGTGAACAATTGTGTGACGTGAAAACCAAAACATCGTATTTTTTTAACATGCTGTGCCCAACGTAAATGAGGGCCTACTGTAACTAAGCGGTTAGCCCGCTCGCCTCCCACCTAGGCGAACCGGGTTCAATCCCCATCCGGTTCACTCCGGATTTTTGGAAGTGGAAATCGGGTCGGACGATAACGCTGGTCGGTGGGTTTTCTCGGGAATCTCCCTTTTCCCCCGCCCTTTCATTCCGGCGCTGCTCCATACTCACCTCATCACCTCACTTCGTCCTGATCGGCTCTCAAGACCTCGATGTTAAGAGAGAGCCACCCAAATCTCTTCACTCACTCACCAAATGTAAATGAGATGATGTTAAACATATTGGGAATCGGTCTAGTGATCCAAAGAGATGATTTTTGCTTCAATCTAATTATCAAAAGAAAAATTTACTGGGGGGGGGGACCATTTTCCTGTCTGTTTGTATATATACATGTGTCTTGGTGTGTTTTTCTCCCAATTTTAAGCAAATTCGTTTCGTCGACATAACACGCTAGCAGCTTTAAATGTAAAACTAATATCCTCATCGGTCTGCCCTTTTGGAAGCTAGTGACCCTTAAAAACAGAAAGCTCGTCCGTATCTCGGGAAACGCTCATTAGTAAGGACACTATAATTTGAAATTCACCTCCTACTGGTGAATTGTACTAAGTTAGATTGTTTTGCTTGGTGTTGTAGCTATGTGTGCTTAGAATGAAAAATAAATTGGTGACAATTTTTCATACATTTTATCAAGTATATTTTTTACACAGCATTCTAGATGTCCATTATTACAAAGGTTGTATAATTATTGTGTACTTCGGTGATTGTTTTTTGCCATGGGAAATATGAACATGGTACTCGACATGGTATCAGATTTCGTATAAAAACAATACATCGTAATTTATTAACCACATCCCTATTTTCCTCATTTTTATAGTTTCTTTAAAAAACAAATATTTTTACGATTACGCAGTTCGTAGATTGATTTCAATTAGAGGAAAGTATATATAGACCATCATGTTAAAAGTCAAAATTGTTTAAATTATTTGCAATGAAACATAAAATCACAAAATTGGGATCCTTCAAAAATGCTACTAATATACACCAAATTACTATTTCAAAAACATTAATTGAATATAACACACGCTGTTTTATTGTTTTAAATAGAAATAGCACAAAGATTATCGTTATAAAGAATATCTTCGTTTTTTAGTCTACAATACGAACAAGGTCAGGGTGAATATAGGAATGAGAAACTGGCATTAAAGTAGAAACCTCAAAACTCAGCATGAAAATGGACATGGTTCTTAATATTATTAATTTTCCTGGGCATCAGCACTGGCGTGGAGTAATTTTTTATATTGCTGCAACCATTACACTTGCAAAGAGCTGTATAAACATACAACTTTTTATCACAAGAGTAGTTTCATTTTTTCACACAAGGTTTCACACATTATTTTCACAATTCCAATTACAATTAATAGAGCCGGATGTTGCAGGTACTCCACAGGCATTCCAACAAATTGCCCGTAATTTTCTCATTCGTTTCCAACCAGAATAGGTATAACTAGCATACAACACCTGCGAACATTCCCAACGGCATACATTATATGTGATCTCTAAACATGAGGCTTCGAAGCTCCTGTTATGGGGGAAAGTTTCTCTTCTACGTTTCGTGTTCTGAACAGTCCCGTTAGTAGTCAGTAAATGAGAGAGCTGGGACCAGTATCAGGTACTAGGATTTAGGATTTGCCTGCCAACTCGGGTGACGTCACAGGCGTAGGTCGCGGTCGGCCATGTTATCAACAAAATGACCTGTTTTACACCAAAAAATCACTTTAGAAATTAATATTTTTTTCCCCGAAATCTTTTTATTCGCCAAAAAAGTTCCTAAAATAAATTGGGAAAATGTTCCGATCGAGTCCTGAAATGAACAAAGCCGGATCAGAGGCTCCTCGGTGCGAGAGTCAAAACGTTCTCAGGGCAGCGGGCGTGTTCGAGGCTACTACCGGAATGAGCCACTTAGTCCTCGCAACAGTAAAGTTCGAGGCGCAGAGCCGTGTCCAGCGGGTCACGCTGATCAGAGGTCATGGCCCCCTCCCCAACCCTCTTCCTTCACCCACCAAACCACCTACCCCCCTCCCACAAACCACTTC